>VZTB01015770.1:12948-36718 GCA_013397245.1 Thryothorus ludovicianus
TCTGATTACTGCTGATTTCTTCAGAAGTTAGGAATGTGAAACTCACAAAATTGGATGAATGCAATGAAAGAGGAAAGTGGAGATTGTACTCACACTTTCATAGGGAAAATCACTGTCTAGAACTATAGAATATCCTCAGCTGGAAGGGACCCACAATGATCATCAATTCTGACCTCATCATTTGCCCTTTCTCAATCCTCTCCTATGGTTAAACAAATCTCCTCTTGAACAAGAAAGATAGTCTGATATAGTCATGTTTAGACTTCTAAAGATTTGAAATCAAAGACAGGGATGACACATCCCTGTATGAGTGTGGGAAGTGACCACAGCCTTTAGTCTCTGCTGAATGGCCCAGTAGTGAAGCAGGGGCACGAAAGTGTGAGTTCCAGGGAAAGTTAGGCATAACTACATACAGTGTGGGTCCTGCAAGTGCTAGTAAATTATACAGACAATAACAAAAACCCCAGTAGGCTGAAATATTAGGGGTCTTTATGACGAAGAGAGAGGCATAACTGAACTGTCATGTGAATAATTTGAGAGCATGAAATTATTTCAGTTACTTATCTTAAAAATTGTCTTTTGAAAAATAAGATAATATGTCACATAGATTAAATACCTAATCCATTTTCTCTGTGAGAAGTTCTTCTTTTGGAATAGTCTGAGGGAGGATGTGAAAAAGGAAGAGGAAATAGAGTGGTAATGAACCAGAGGGACAGATCCAAAACATTGTTTCTGGGCCCCCAGCATTAGTTTACATGGTTTTGAGAGAGATTCACACAAAACAAACTGGGAAGATGCAAGGGTCATTCAAAACCAACTGTCAAAACCACACCCTTTGCAACAAAAACAAGAGAAGCTTCTGAATAGCATCTTGCCCCTTGAGCTGTCCCTGATTTTCCAGGTATGCTACAGATGTGCAAGAGGATTCTAATGTGCATTACACTGCAGAACTCAGGCTAAAGTCATCAGTCTGGTTCTGATCCTATCTTAAGCTTACTTAAACATCAATAACTATTTCTTCTTTTTTTTATTTTATTTAATAAATTTTATTGTCTTATGTCTTCAACTGCTACTGATATCACTGAAACAGAGGTACACTGCTCTAAACAGTCTGCAAAGCAAGAATCAGCTGCCCTGGGAATCAATGCAGAAGTTTGCAGATAAGGTTCGTTCTATTATGTTTCCATGCCTCTCCAAAGTGAATTCATAGACAGGAATTTTGACCACTGAACAGCCTGGGCAAGCAAAAAATGCTCTTTCAAATTTAAAGTTAATTTCTAATTGTTTTCCTTTAGTTTGCAGTAGTTTCCTCAGTGTGAAGGAAAACTCTGAATTTGCAATATAGTGTTTTTAATGATATGTGAAGAAAATAGAAAGATCATTTAATTTCCCTCTCCTAAATTCTGATGTAAATATATTCTTTGAATCATGTGTTTCATATGTATTTTTGATGTGCTGGTTATATTACTAAAAAAATTGCATTAGCAAATGTATAGACTGATATTTTGACTCAATATAAAGCTTTGTAAATGTTTGTCATTTATTGAACTGTTCTCACTCCTTTTATCTATTAGACATGTATGTTGAGGCAAGAAAAAGACAATTTTCTTGTTTTGCTTACTAAGTCATGCCTTATCAGAACAGGTAATCCAGTTTTGGGACTTATTACCCCAAAACAAAGCAAAAAATGCAAATGAGTTAAATTGCTTTCAGGTAAAGTAATTTGCAGAACCAAGAAAAATTCCATTTAAAAGTATTAAACAAAACAGTACAGATTCAAAATTTGGCTTTGGAAATCGTAGGGATTTTGTCTTCCTTCCTGTCAGAACCTGAGGATAAGGATAGCAAAGGGAGATGATAATATTGGTTGTCTTGTTCTTCTCATCTGTCCAGACCTGCTACTGTCACTGTGAGAGACGAGACACTGAAACAACTGAACCTGTATGTGACCTGTTTACCTATTTTTATATTATGTCTTTACAGTGGAAGTGTGGAAGTATCATTATTCCTGCTTTACAGCAGAGAAAGACTAAACATAGAAAATGATTCACCCAAGGCCATGCAATGCATCATCTGTGTCAGATGGACAGGTCAATTTTGTCCACATTATATTCCATAGACAACTGTTTGCACCACCTGGCTTTGCTCTCAGGATTCAGTCTGGAGCAGAATTTCACTGCTTAAGAGAGGAAGTTCAGGTGCAGGAAAAACAACAAACATCCTTTTTCAGTCAGTGACATGAACTGGAGCACAGAACCATTTGATTTGGATGAGGGAATCAGGTTTGAAGTTGTCTTAAAAATCCAAATCCGTCAATATCCCACATGGCAATAAACTGGAAAACTGATTTTAGAGATTAAAACACAAAGTTTGGAATTCAAACTGTGGAGGAATAAGAGAAATACTGTAAGATTGCAACCTCCATTTCCTGGATCTGAGTGACTAAAACCTTGTTGAAGTTAAGATCAAGCTTACATTCTGAATTTCAAAAACCTTAATTCATTTTTTTTAAATTAGACGTACTGAATTTGAATAAGAAAGAAATTAATTTGTATACTTACTATATAATTGTAACACAATTATAGCTGAAAACAAAATATTAATAAATATACTATCAATGTCCAATAAGTACTTATGTTTTTTCTGTTTCTTTTGGAGTTTCTTCAGGTTTTTATTACATTTTAAAAAGCAGTTTTTAAGATAGTTTTTAGACAATAGATTGTTTTTTGAAAAGGATTAAAGCCACTGGAGTGATTGTAGCAGAAAACAAGTTGTGTACTTATATTAAAATGTGTTTGCAAAATATATCTCCTTAAATTTTCTTCTTCAAGTAACTTAATGATTTTTACAGTATAAGAAATATAAGACGTTGTGATGGACTTTTCAATATATTTTTTCATGTGATTTATGTGATTAATACTTGTAATTTTTATTCAAATGAAAATGAAGTAGTCTAAGGTCAATTATTTAACTTTTTTAATGAATGAAATTAAAAGTCTTATGGTTTTGCTTGTTCTTGAATGTATTTCTTTGCTGTTCCTGAGAAAATATTTGATGTATTTCTGAGAGATTTTGAAAGGAGAAAAGGTTTTTTTACCTTATTAGTACATGTTCTTGCTAATACCCCAATCCCAACAAAGAGCTGAACCATCAATGCACTTCACAGTTCTAAATTATTCATTCAGCTTCTAAAAGCAACAACAACAAACAGAAATAATAACAGTAAAAGGATAAAGCAAAAAAAAAAAAAAACAAAAACAAAACCAGACACTAGAAATGAAGACTGCAATTACAAAAAAAAAAAAAACAAGCAAAATCAACGACCATGAAACAACAAAGATGGCATCCTAGACGGAATGTAACTTTACTGCAAAAGTGCGAACTGTGAGATTGAAAAAAGCAAATCAAAAAACAAATATCACTGAAGTGAAATTGTGAATATCTTCTCCTGCGTTGGCTGTGAA
This sequence comes from Thryothorus ludovicianus, assembly GCA_013397245.1. NCBI lineage: Eukaryota > Metazoa > Chordata > Aves > Passeriformes > Certhiidae > Thryothorus > Thryothorus ludovicianus. The sequence goes on from VZTB01015770.1 coordinate 16,413, forward strand.
CTTCAATGTTGAAAATTGTGCTGACCTGCATCTGCTTGTTTCAGATGATGAAACATGGTTTTAATTTCAATTCTTTGAGGGACTGAAAGTTGAGGTAGAAACCATGTGTTGTGCAGTGTTGACAATATTGAAGAGTTTCTGCCAATGAAGAGTGTGTGTGAAAGAGTGGAGGGTCATGAATTATATTTTCCATGTTGCATGTCTCTACATTAATAGCTATCTTGTGTGTCTGTGTTTATGAATGCAGCCAAAGATCATTAATGAACAGTCCTGGAGCATAAAATTTCCACCTGTCCTGCCAGAAGGAAATGTCTTTCTATTTTATGCTGTTCAATTGAACTGACTGTTCAGGAGTAGAAATTCCCCCAAACCAAGACAAACAGAATTCAACTGCATCCAGAAGGACTGGATTTCTCCTCAAATATCAAAACAGTAGTTTCCATAATATTAACATCTGGGGGAAGACTTATACCCACAAAAATTAGGAAATTTGGCATAAAACCTGTCATTCACTCTGTAACTCATTTCTCTGTGTCAAAACAACATGATGTTATTTGCCATATGTGTAGCTGTATCATAGCCTGGTGAGCTGAGGTTAGACTTGCACTGGGAAACTCCTTAATTCTGTGGGTTTAAATCAGACCTATAATGCTAACATAACAGTAAGCAATGTCCTCAATGTACAATTTGGTTTGATGTGAGAATCTTTATCTGTGAGTTGTTGCTATGGGAAGCTGTTGCTAACTTCTACCGAGAGAGTAAAAAGATTCTGTTTGCATATTTAAAAATATACACAGATGGAATATGTACGTACACAAGCACACACAAATATATATGCATTGACATAGACATGTATATCTATTTTTATATTTTCATTTATATAAATTGTCCATAAGGAGAAATTATGTCTAACTGCGTTATTGACACATCTTATAAACCAGAAAGAAACAAAACTGTTGGTTTTTGGGTTTTTTTGCTGTCTTTTTTCTTACAAAGACTGGGCAGTGCATTGTCTAGATGGGAGCTCATTAAGAGTGGACTGTAATTGAGGCAGTAAAATACTCTCTTTACACTTTTTTCCCCTTTTCAGCCACAGGAAAGGCTTTTCAAAGTACTCAGCATATTGGTTGCTGAGGGCTTTTGACGATCAAGTTCCATCTGCTCAGTATTGTGAAAGACAAAATATACATATATAGTCCAAGCCTTGGAGGGTGTATAATATGACCTGATCCAGGTAGGTGTTTCACTGACTATCCATTTGACACATGCGGTGACCAGATCTGGGCATAGAAATCCAGTATTTGCATGAATTTCCTGGCATATGTTACGATAAGGATTCAGAAACTCTTGAGCACACTACTATTGTTTTTTTACATTGATCTCTGGACTAGACAAGCCTCTCTTAGTGCTAGAGGAGCAGTCAGTATATAACAGATAAATACTACTAAAGAGCTCAGTATAAATGAGTAGCTAATTGCAATTGAAATTGGTAGAAACCAGGATTTTGTGTGGCTTTAGGGCTTAAGTCTTGTTTTTAATTTAAATCTCATGTTGAAATAAATGCATATAAACATGTACTTTATAAAACCTTCAGCATCCTTCATGTTGGAATTGAAACTGAATCTCTTTCCTTTTTAGGTGTTCAGAGAAGGGTCTAGTAACTTTTCCTTCTATTATCTTAATTTGGGTAGAAATATCCTGGTGACCCTTCAACTGAAGGATTGCAAATGCACTTCAGGTAGAATGTTTTATTCTGTTTATACAGTTTGTATGTTTTTTTTTAACCTATCTGTGGAAAAAAAATATGTACAGCAGTGTCTTACAAAACACAGTGATGAAAATTCCACAACTTACTTTTCACTACGTTTTCTAGCAATGCTGATAGTTGCAATATTAGCTTTGTGAATACTGTAGTATGTGATGCCTAGTAACTCTGGTGTCATTAAATAACACTTACATTAAGACTCACTGTATGATTTTACTGCCCGTCATAAATCTGAGCATTATGAAATAGAAATCTAATGTCATAAACTTTTTCCCACTGAAAATAAACTGTTAAAGACTTGTTGTCTTCTTCAATCTACAAATAAAAAGAGGACTTTTCCAACATACCTGCTGATAGCATGCACTGAAAACCAGCTTACTTTGCAGTAAATAAACATGTACAATATATAAAACCAAAAATGTCTTCCCAGAAGGGCCACTATCCTTCCAAGTTTCAGCACAAGGCAAAAATAACAACTTGCAAGGGTTCAAAAAAGTCATCTTGATTTTCATAGATCATTGAAAGGATGTGATTGGAAGATGTCTCTGGAGAACATCTGGTCCAACCCTCCTGACATCTAGAGCTGGTTACATGCTACGTCCCAACAAAAGCTATGGATTTTTTTTCTGAATTGCACTCATTTCTCCGATTTCTCCAATTTCCTCCAATGAGATTAGTAAGAGTAACATAAAACCTTTTGCTGGATGTCCCTGGCATCTTGTCTAAATGTGGAAAACTAGGAAATTTCCTAGTGATGTGTATAAAATTATGACATAATTTATAATTGTACATAATTTATGTAGCCAAACTCCTAAGCAACCTCAGACTTCAGCCAGTATAGTCTGCCACTCTACTCTAATCTTAGCTAATCTATTAAAGTATTTATTAGCACTGTAAGTAAAGAATACTGGGGAGTGGGGGGACTGAGTTCTTAGTGATGTGCCTCCTTAACTAATTGTTGAGGGTTGGGTTTCTTTCTTGCAGATTTTTTTCCCAAAAAGAGTTGGTGAGAAGCTGATTGCTGTGTACTTGTGGAGACCTAAAGGTATTTAGAAGAGACAAAAGAGGTGACTGTGAAGGACAGGGTGGCACCGACTTCACCTCTCTCTTGAGGGCTCGGAAAGAACTGAGGAGTTCAGTCTTTGACTGTGGGGAGATCTCACCAGACCTCACCTGGAGCTGGGGTCAGAGTGACTTTCATGGGAATTCAGTCCCTGGTCTCTCCTGCCTGCTGGGAGCTGTTCCCCCATCACCCTGCACCCACGGCTGCTTCGGTTTTGCTCTGGGTTTCTCCACGCTGTTTCTCCTGCCTGCTGGGATGGTTTCCTACAGCTTCAACTACTGCCGCTGAGCTTTGGATCCATCTCGTCCCTCAGGACTCCTGCTCGCCCCCCTGGAAAGGTGCCAGCATCAGAGAAAACTGTGACTGTTTTTTCCCTAACTCTGCTTGCTGCTAATACTATAGTTATTTTGTTTATCCTGTTAAACTCATTAGTAAAGAACTGTTATTCTTATACCAAATTCTTTGCCTGAGAGCCCCTTTAATTCCAAAATTATAGTAATACAGAGAGAGGAAGTTTACTTTCTCCATTGCAAGAGAAAGACTCCTGCTTTTCCTAACATGCATACCTGTCTTCAAACTAAGACACTAATTTAAGGATGCATGTGGGATTTAGATGAAATAGAATTTTTGTGCTGATTCTTCTCACAATGCTGTAACTATTCAGTTGACAATTTGTGGATATGCCACTGCCTATATAAAGCATTATAGTTTCATTCATTGTTTCTCTACTCTCTTTCTCCTCCCTATTCCCCAGAAGAAAATGAAAAACAATAATTTCAGCAAAGTTTCCAAATAATCATGACAAACTTTATCCTCTGTGAATTAAGTTAAGTAAGATACTTTGAGAGTAAAGGAGAATTTTCCCACCTTTTTTCTTTTTCATGACACTTAACCTTGTACTACAAACAAGCTGTACAGAAAGTAAAGTATATTTTTACTAAGACTTTAACATAAAATATTGGCTTGGGGTCTTTTTTTTGTCTTCCCTTCACACCCTCCTTTCCTTCCCCAACTCTCCATTATGAAAAGATGAGTTTATTTCCAGTGTTGTCTAAAAATGGGCAGAATCCATGGGGATAAAAAATTTGTTTAGAAATGCAACAATCTTTGACCAAATATTTAATGAAAAAACTTTGTGTTAGCAGAATATTATGTAGATAGTTACACAGCTGGATACATAGACAGACATTTTTTCTTTTTCATTTAATAGATCAATGAAAACATTATTTCAATTGGAGGTCTTGAACTTCAGATAGCAATAATTGGAGTAGATTAATTACATTTAATGAGACTACGTCAGTTTATGCTAGCTGCGGATCAGCTCCGCATTTCCTTCCTTTTAAAAGAATTGGACTAATTTTGTGCTTAAAAGATGAGTAGTTTTTGGTTTTTTTGAAATTTGGTACTGAAGAATGAAGAAATATGCTGCTAATGACAACTTAAAATGAAAGTGATAAGGTGGAAAAATCAGCAAAAGCAGATTTTGCAATGAGATCTTTTCTTCTGAGAGTTTTTTTAAACCTACTAATAACCTGTTTGATTGCTGGCTTTTTTAAAAGAACAATCTCACCACGCACAGCTATTCAAATTTTCATTGCACAGAATAATCTTATAGTTTGTGCTAGAACATCATGCAAATATTGCCATTCTGCCAAATCTCCTCACCATCGTGGTTTCTCCTTGTAACTATCTTCCATGATCTGATGAATAAAATTCTTCCCAGATTGTGATAACAATGTGGAAAGTCTTGCTCTAGAGTGACACAATCAATTTATCTTCAAAATAGACAAAATAAGGAGTACTTTTAGACTATGTTTCCACCTCTCAGTATTAATGAGATATACAGCTCTGTTTCTGAATCATTCCTATTGTCAGGAAAAAATGTCACAGATCCAGACTGACATTCAGGGAAGTGTGAAAGGCTATACTTAACTATAAATATATCTGATTTAACTGTAATGCAATTCCATTTAAAGTACTTCTCAAGATCTCTTTTGGACTAGAACACCAAATTCTGCCAAGATTTCAGAAAGAAAACACAGCGCAAAAGCCTTAAAATTTAACATGGAGTAATGTGATATAATGTAATGGAAGACAACATAACATAACATATAATAATGTAGGGCAAACCCTGTCTTTTCCGTCAGGGAACAGTATTTTCCTGAGTTAAAAATTCTCTTCACTCCAAATGAAAGGAGCATTTTATACCAACCATTATGAAGCAAGGACATAGAGTGAATAGCAGTGCTGCAGAATAGCTAACTTTAGCTCTAACAATGGCCTTTGAGCCATCTACTCAGGTACTTTTTGTGACTTGATGTTATTAAAGTTTTTCTATCAGTCTCTTCTTAAAGTTTTGAAAGGCCCAGACACTCAGAGGCTTCCTAACAGAGGCCATGCAGGTACTTGTTTAAAGTTCAATACTCTTAAAAAAAAAAAAAAAAATCACCAACACCTTAAAAAATCTAATTTATTTTTGGTTAGGGATCCTAATCATAAGTAAGGGACAAGTGTTTCTTTTACCACCATTTCTGTTGTCCTTAGCTAACATTCTCAATGGTCAAGTGTCATGAATGCAATCCCTGAAGTTAAAAGATCCATTTCTTTCCACCTCCTTGCCCTTTGACAAGTTAGTCATTCAGGCTGGCCAGCACAATGGTGCTTGAATTTTCCAAGTGATTTCTAATTTCAGAAATGTCCATTTTGACTGTGTTCCACAATGTCTATTTCTTCCTTAATTTCAGAAGTTTTGAGCAATAATTCATAGAGAAATATTGTGGGTGCTCACTATCTAAGATACAGGTCAAAAGCTCAAATTTGGTGAAAGCCAACATTGTGGCCATTGCCTTCATTGCATGCCATGTGGGTCAGCAAATAAATGCATTCTTTAAGGCAGTAGAATAAAAGAGCAAAAAAGCCCATAACTATGATAACAACTAATAAGTAGTAAATTGTATGGAAATACATCCATGTCCAACAATATAGTTGACTTTTATTTATTTAGTAAAAATACAGGGTAAAAAAAAAAAAAAAGCCCATACTAAAAAATCTATCAGAAGAATGAACCATAAGCAAACTGAGTAATGTACAATTCAATTTTGGATGAAAGGACACAGTAAAAATAACAAATGTTAAGATAGTTTTTTCAATAGGTGTTCTCATTCACAATTTAGCACCATCTATAACACATAATAATTTTATGTTATTAGGAGGTGGAGGTTGTTACTTCATATATACTATCATGTAAGAATATGGAGGTGGACAATAAGAGAGTAACTGATATGCTGATCTAATAATCTATGTCTAATTTTACCATGTATGTATGCAAGATGTAATATGTTGCATTGCTTCATTGCTTCATTAACTTGGATCCTTGTGGCTTTTGAACAAACTAAAGGGATTTTTACTTCAAGCTTAAATTTTTCTTTACCTCATATTTACATTTTCATATAAAACATGAAAAATTCAGTAAAAAGGGGCTAAGAAACTCGGTGGTCTTCAATTACTAGCAGTGTCTTTCTTTGTATGGCAATATATACTTCAATGCCCTTTAAAGCTCATGAGTACATGGAAATTCTTTTATACTTTAGAAAGCAAAGCTGGAACTTAGGGGCAGATCCCTTTATTCCATGAACCAATGTGCTATCCCTGCAGCTACACTGTCTCTCAGTAAAGTCCTGTTTGGTTTTGTTACAGGTAATCACAGAATATGAAGTAGAAGCATACTTTAAATCATCCTCAGCTGACTGCATTAGTTTATTCATTTGCTTCATAGTGTTAATTTCAAACTCCAGAGGCCAGAGTCACTGGGATGTTTTACAGTACATTCTTGTTTGGCTGATAGGGTTCTTGGTCCAGCACTTTTGATACATTTTTAATTGTATTTGGCATTGTTGTGATAACACCAGGTTTGTAAATTTTTAACCTATCTGCTGTGTCCTACTTGGGTTCTTTTACTGATTTCAACACCTGAGTTTTGAAGTTTTCAATGGTTTTTTTTGGTTGATTTTTTTTAATGTTTTAGGACTAGAACAAATTAATTATAACACAAATACCATATGGATTTATTTTTTTAAAGCATCTTATGTGACTCAGCAAAACTTGGACTGGAAGGAGAGCTGGAGAGAAAAGAACTTAATGAAATTCTGCAAAGGCAAGTGCAGGTCCTGCATGTGGGGAAGAACCGCCCTGGGCACAGCAAGGGCTGGAGGTGACCTGCTGGAAAGCAGATCTCTGGAGAAGGACAAGTGGGTGTTCTGATGGACAACAGGCTGTCCACAAACCAGCAGGGTGCCCCGAGGGCCAAGAAGGTCAAGGGCATCCTGGGGTGCATTTGTAAAAGTGAGGCCAGCAGGCCAAGGGAGGTGATCCTGCCTCTGCACTCTGTACTGGAGAGTCACATCTGTACAGCTGTGTCCAGGCACGGGCTCCCTAGCTCAACAAAGATAAGGAATTATAGTGGGTCTATCAGAGAGCTACAGATGGTGAAGGATGTGCAGCCTCTCTCTGCAAAGAAAGGCTGAGGAGCCTCAAGAAGAGATGGCTGAAACTTCCAGAGTGTGTGTATCTGAATGGGGTTGTCCAAAGGATGGGGCCAGACTCCAGGAAGAGAGAAAATGGGAACAAAATGAAATACAGAAAATCTCATCTGGCTGTGAAGAACTTTACTCTGTGGGTGATAGAATACTGAAACAGGCTGCCCAAAGATGTTGTGGAGCCTTCTCCAGGGATACCCAAAATCCAACTGGACAGGATCCTGTGGAACCAGCTCTTACACAGCTTGCCTTAGGATGTCCAAAATAAATTGATGTCTAAAAGTTCTTTTCAACCTTAATCATTATATGATTCTATGGCCTGTAATAAATACTGAAACAAATACTGAAATCTTTTACGAAATTAAATCCAAACTGAAGATTTCTGGATTCAGCCTAAATGACTCAGAAGCAGAAGAGCAGAAAGCTTTGTGCAGATATCTGTCTATGTTTTTCTGAAGCATATGGAGAAAAATAAGGGTCCTGCCTCAGAAAATATCTAACAGAGGGTTTAAAGCATTGGGTAACAGGCCGATTGATTGCACAGGAGAAAAGGACTGTTTCTCTGTTTTATTCATGCCATCCAAGAGCATAGGTATTAAAATACCTTAACATTTCCACGTTGGTGAGAAATAAATAGTGAGCAACCATAATTAATAACTATTAAAGCTTTTTGACTGATCATATCTTCTAGCTTGCAAAATCTTTTATGTGCAGGTGTGTGCATTAATGAAATCCATTAAATTCATATATTTCAACAGATAGTAATTTACGATCTTTTATAAGATCTGTCATGAAACACAGTCAGAGATATAGGATTGTCTCAGTGCATTACATAGCAAATTGTACTCCCCTTTCCTCTGAAATGACTTGACTTTAGAAACTAAATATGAATGTCAATGCATTGGACAGCCACATTAGGTATACTTTTTGGTCTACCATTGCCTGAGAATATGTGGAATAAACCTTTTATCACTGGCAACAAGAGTGAACAATATTCAAAGTGGCTGAAGGAAAAAATGTGTGGGAGTTCTATTTCACTTCATACATAAAAAGAGAAAGAGATTGAGTGTGTAACCTTCATTTATGAATTATAATGGCTCTCCTATGGATTGCTAACTATCCTTTGACTTTTTTTGTTGTTTTATATTTTTTTCTTCTTGGTACTTTCGTAGAACCTAAGAAGATGAAGACACAAGCCATTATTTTAGCACTCCACATCAAATACAGAGAACTCTTCAGGATAGGTATGAAAATCACTCATTAATGTCCATAATAAAGGTTATTTTTTTCTTCCTGGAGAAACACAAGCTGTCAGTATGTAAAGTAAAAAGGGAAATAAGGACTGATTAGGATAGAAAATAGAAAGAAAAAAAAATCTTATGCCTGGACTTTAATGAGTTAGTGGAGGATTATAGGTAAACTATATCAGCTCTTAAAACACTATTGAAAAATCTCTAAGGGAGGCTTTTGTCCTGCTTGTCTATTTAACAGCACATTGAGATTATCATAATTAAGTGTAGACAGTCAACATATTAAATGGATTAGTATCTGCTGTATATACAATCTTCCTGTAGTTATCTAATTATACCTTTATTAAGGAGGAGCTATTATGCTATCACATAAAACTTGAACTTTCACCTTTTTTTAATGAATGATTTCAGTCTTGAAAATTCTGCCATATTTCCATTGCTAAATATGACACTAGCCTTTGAAAATCCCAACTCACCAGAATTTGTATCCATCATCATAAATGTGGACCCTCAAGTTAAAGCCCAGAAGAAAACAGAAATCTTATTAGTCATTGCTGTAACCTGCTGATTTCAAGACACCTGGGACCCATTTTGTCCGTAGGATGTTTGTCTACAGTTTAATGCCAGAGAACCATTGGTAGTAAGTGACCTTTTTATTTTACTTTTGAAGGAAAATGAAGGGAAAGATATTATTAAACAGAAGGGGAAATGGCATTGAAGTGGATTGGAGTCATTTGATGCAATTGTCAGAGATGTAAGACAAAACAGCTCAAAAATATAGACATAAAAGTAGTATATGAGAAGGTAAAGTGTTGTCCTTCCACTTTATAGATTGTTCTGGAGGAGGAAGAAAGAAAGAAGGTAAGAAGGAAAGAAGGAAAAATGAAGGAAAGAAAGAAAGAAAGAAAGAAAGAAAGAAAGAAAGAAAGAAAGAAAGAAAGAAAGAAAGAAAGAAAGAAAGAAAGAAAGAAAGAAAAAAAGAAAAGAAAGAAAGAAAGAAAGAGCTTTGTAAGACGTATGAAATTTGATACATTTTGGAGCAAAGTAAACAAAATGATCAAGGAGTTGTTGGCAATGAGTCATGAGGAGAGATGAAAAGGAATAAATCTGCATTGCTTGGCTACAGCTGACTAACAAGAAAACTTTCTTCAGGAATACAGAAATGGGTTCTTTAATTTATATGTCTAGATTTCGAAGGACATATAATGAAAGGGAACTTCTGAGATGCTTTCAGGGTAAGTTGCAAAAACAAGTATTTATTTGAAACGATCACCCTAACTTAGAAAAGCATGATATTATGCAACAAGGAGTTATGGGACAGGAAGAAGTTCTCCTTAGAACAGAGTACAGTGTGACTGTGAAAACAATCTAGGGGCTGATGAAAGCTCCTGGCTTGCCTAGAAAATATGTACAAAAATAAAGATTTCCATGCTGTAAATTATGATTCAAAAGACCCAGGTCATTATCCTGAAGTAGAGTATGCTACTCAAATAAGTTTTGTACAACTAAAGTGCATGATGATTTTGCTTAATTTTCTTTTTTTAACATAGATAGATAGTGTGAAAAAAGGGTCAAGCCAAAGTAGCATGAACATTTGAACATAACACATTTCATTAATACTGCTGTAGCTCTTACATGTGCCCCTACATGCACATATATAAATAACATTATCAATGAACTGAGGTGAGGCCTTGGGATTCAGGAAATTGCTCTTCATCTACAATTTCTGCTGCAAGAACAGCTGTTACAGCTAAAGCAAAGAAAGGGTCTGAAAATTTCTTTCAAACAAAAAGGCGCAAGATGGATGATTTTGTAGGCCAGCGATTGCTCTCCCTCTGAGATTCACAAATCTGTATTTGGGGGGAAACATTTATTGTTGTGCCTGATTGAGATAAGTGACAGAAGGAAACCAAGAGTAAAGTGTGTGAGAGAGAAGCCCAGATTTTCCCACAGGTTTCCATCCTTTCGCTTCCTTCTATTCCAAAGTTCCTAGAATTTTGAGAGATACCTTAAAGTAAGAGACTCAGTCTTCAGGGTTAACTATGAGGAGTTGGGAAGAGCTGTAATTGTGAAAATAAGAATGAAGGGCAGTTGTAACTTTGGACTGACGTTGAGAGCTGCCTTAAAAGAAGCTTGATAAGGTCAAACTAATAAACTTGGGAGTTGCTCAAGGGGAAACCAAATTCTGGAGCTGTGAGACACTTTGACAGATAATTAGCATAAAACAGGGTGAGAACCCCACCACAGAGAAAGGAAAACCGTAATCACAAGTAGAGCTAGATAAGTCAAAATGGTCGACCAAATATTTTCCTTGATCTGTTAGGGGCACCCACAACAATTAACAAAGACAAAATTAGGTCCATAATTCTTAAATGATGGGAGATGTACTCAACACTATATGAGTCAATGACAATAAAATACATAAATCTGATCATAGCTGCTGCATTTTGGCTTCTTTTTAAGGACTGTGGGGCATTGCTATGTTGCACATGTTATACTTCTGAAACTTAATAGTTTCTGTGTTATGGCGTGGGTTTGCTCATCTAGTCATATGTGTTTCTGGTAGTTTCACTGACTTTATGTGAACCTGTCCACTACATAATTGACCAATAGCCATAAGTGTCATACAAGTTGACATTCAAAGACCATAAAACCATAGAATGGTTTGGGTTGAAAGGGTCATTAAAGATCATTTGGTTCCAACCCTGTTCTATGGGCAGAGACACCTTCCACTGTCCCAGGTTACTCCAAGGCCCATGTAACCTGGCTTTGATCACCTTTAGGGATAGGGCAGCCACAGCTTCTCTGGACAATGTGTGCCAGTGCCTCACCACCCTCAAAGTAAAGAATTTCTTCCAGTACCTAATCTAAATCTCCCCTCTTGCAGTATCAGACCAGGATAATCTAAATCTACCCTCTTTATCAACAGCTGTTAATGACTTACTGCTTTCATTCAAATGATTTTTTGGAGCATCCTGCTAACAGGACTCTTTCTTTCTCTTTTTGTGTTTTTCTGGATGTATTTCTCAGCTGTCAGACCTTATATCTTTACCTTCTCAGGAGTCTCCAAGGTGCCTTATTCTTGAATTTGGATTTGCCTCTATCCAGTCTGCTAAATCTGCAGAAATGGTTGTTTAGAAGACATAAGATAAAACTAAAGGAGCAGATATTTTCTTTTCCACCACCTCTTTCCAGTCTACTTCACTTTACAGTTGGCCTGTAACATAAAACATTTTAGTTTCCAAAATCCTTTAATTAATGCTCTAGTATTCAGTGATGCTTATGACATAAAATTTGGCTTATAGAGTCACCTGTAGCACGTACGTGGTCTAAATTTACCTTCATCAGAATTTCTTTTTTAAATTAAAGGCTATTCAAACCCTGAATGAGACACAGAGGAACTTTTTCTTCACCTAATCTGTCAAAATTTTAATCTGTCTTTGTTTTAAGACATTGATAATAATGTGTGTTCTTGTCCGAATCAGGACACCAACATTGTTTTCTCTGACATAAGTATCATTTTCACAAAGAAATTGTGCCTCTCTCTGACAATAGATAGCAGTGATCCTTTCCCTTCCCACCCACCTCTCCACAATGATATTTTAATTATGCTGCTGCTAGAGCATGAACAATCAGGGCTTGAATCATACGGAAGCTTGTTAAATGAGTTCTTCTGTGAGATTTTTGGGGGTGAGATTGTTTTGGTTTGGATGTTTTTGTCTGGATAATTTTGTCAGCTGGAACTAGAAACCTAATTTTCTCCTGTATTCTTTTCCAGGCTTTTGAACTCCACCTCTTTTTCAATCATCCCTAAATATATTGGTACGTTTCAGAAGAACAGTATGCTTTTTGAAACTTATGAAACCATAATAAACAAGATCATAACAGAGGGGTTTTGAAGAGGCCATGTCTTATTCACCAGCATCCTTGAGGTCCCCATACTGGTTCAAAGTTTTTTCATGGAAGCATTAGAGTGACCATAGCATGCTAGACCAAAACTTCATCTATCTTAGTATCTAGCCCAACTACATTAGCTCTGATATGAGGACAAAGACTAAACCTGCACATTACATAACTTCCTTGGCATAAGCTGCACGTTTCAACAACCTGCAAATAAAGATTTTCCTGAGATGGAGGTGGTTTTTTTTGTTTGTTTTTTTTTTGTTTGTTTTTTTTTTGTTTGTTTGGTTTTTTGGGGTTTTTTTTGTTGTTTTTGGTTTTGTTTTTCTTTTTTTTGTTTTTTGGTTTTTGTTTTTCGTTTTTCTCGGAGCTATGCAACTTGAGACCGCTTTGCCCATCATCCTGTGCAAAGCGAAAGTAAAATGTTGGCATTTTGATCAGACTGCATTTTGCACTAATGCAAATCACAACCTCAGAGGTAAGGAAATGACAGAAGAGTCACTCAGTCTGAATATGTTCATTGTTATGACTACACTTCTGCTGAGCATACTGAATCATAGAATCACTAAGGTAGGAAAAGATCTCTAAGCTCAAGTCCAGCCATTAACAAATCATCATGAATTTGCCATTTAGCAATATTCTCAAGTGCTGCATTTACTTGTTTTTTGAACATTTCTGGGGCTGATGATTCCAATACATCCATGGGTAGCCTATTAGAAAGATTGTCCACCCTCTCTGTGAAAAAAAATATTTCTTATAATCCAACCTGAACCTGCTCTGGCACAGCTTGAAGTTCTGCCCTCTTGTCCTGTCCCTGTTCCCTGGGAGTAGAGCCTGACCCCCATCTGGCTGCTCCTCTCCTGTCAGGAGCTGTGCAGAGCCAGAAGGGCCCCTCTGAGCCTTCTTTGGTCCAGGCTGAGCCCCTTCCCAGCTCCTTCAGCCACTCCTCATCAGACTGGTATTCCAGAGCCTCCCTCTGCTCCATTACCCTTTGCTGATATGCTCCAACACGTCTATGTCTTTGTTGTCATGAGGGGCCTAAAATTGAAAACCATATTCAAGGTGCAGCCTTACCAGTGTCAAATATGTCCTACAAACAATTTTGTGTTAGAGAAAATTTTGGAAGGGAAGGGCGGATATAGAAAGTGTATTTTCTTTAAATTTTTTTTACCTTTAAACGCAAAGTGCACTTTAAGATCTTTGCAAAACTCTAGCAGGAATTTCTTGTGTATATTTGTAATACTTCTGTTTATCCGTGCATCTCCCAGCAGACCTGTTTGTAAGTCTGCTTCTGTGCACATATCTTTGTGTATATCAGTCTGTTTCTCTTCCTGTTGCCTCTCTCTCTTTCTTTTGTTATGTATGTGCTGTCTCCTTCACAAATCCCTTATGCTTATTTTCCAGACGCATTTATTTATGTTCCCTCGCTAATTGAAAATCTCATATTTGAAGTTATTATTCTGATTGATGTCTGTCATTTTGATCAAGCCGTTGCTCACAGATGCTTTGTTAGAACAATTTTGGTTGTTAGTTTATCACCATCCATCTCCCTGCTGACCTTCTGTGATGTTAGGTAGCAAAACAATTAAATATCTCCTGCAAACAGAGAGGCAATTGGCCCTCATGTCACATGTACATGGCTGTAGCTACAAGCAAAGCTCAGGACATTCAGCTGTGTAGGCAGGCTCCATCTCTGATTGTAATGGGGACTTCCTAGACAGTGGAACAGGGGAAATTTCTTGTCATAATATGGTAATGTAATTATTTCTTCTTACAGTTACATGTTTTGGACACCTGCTAAGGGAAGGTGGTTGTGTATTCTACCACGGTTTTGCTCCATAGCTGGAAGTTCAACTCGTCAATCCAAAACAAACTTTTATGTCTTATTTCTTATTAGAAAATAAATTTAATTTTAAAAAAGGATAAAAATGTAAATACCTAGAATTAAAGTCCACTAAAATCTCAGATTCTCATTTTTAAAGTTCAGATTTTCAAAGCTGCTGCACTGCAAACTCATGAGTATTTCTGACAGAGAAGTTCCCTTGGTATCTAAAGTTCTGCTCTGAGCATGCCAAGAACTCTGGTCTTGACAGAGTGAGATATCTATTTTATGTTTAAATCCTCCAGAGATTCACAAAACATGCATGTCTCTGCCTGTCTTGTGTGAAGGACTTGCTCCCAGAGTTATACATTGATATGTATTAAGTATTTATTGGAGCAGGGACCAGAACCCATGTGTTCATCTCCCACATGACTACCCAACCCAATAGACAAAAGAATCTTGCTTATTCATTCTTTCTGTCTGGCTTGATGAATATTTCATTTTATCTTGCAAAGTGGAATAACTTCAAGAAAGAAACTCTAAGAATATGTACCCAAGACTACCCAATAACACAATAGTCAGAATTATCTCCCAGGAAAGCAGGCACATGAATCCAAGGCCTTGAACCAAAGAGGTAAAACCGTCCTTCTCCTCCCACTGCTGTGTTGTAAAATAAAACATTGCTTCCCACCACATAGTGCTTGCAGATCTGTCTTATGTATATGTTTCAAGAACACTCTGAGACTCTACCAGGAATTTGTGGGCTGAGTATTTTATGGGAATGTGATTTTAAAGCCATGAAGGTCATTTATACAGCAGTCATCAGTGTTTTAAACAAAATGGTCCTTAGAAAAAAAAATGGTTAAGGTCATGAAGAGGTCATTGAAACCAAATTTTTTCTTTCTGCATTTAAAGTCCAATCTTCTGAGTAAGTTTTTCTCCCTCAAAAAAACCCACAGAACTGGTGTTTGGGCTTACTTGTACTTAATAAGATTGGCTTGAATCCTTGCAGCAGGAAGGAAGTAAATTTGAATCTCCCAGTCTTTTGATCTTCTTAGAACTTCCCTGAAGGCCATGTATCTACTTCACTCACCTTTCATTAATGAAAAACACACTTTTAGGAGAGGGTTGTGCCTCTAAATCCTGAGTGAAGGGTAGAAGTCCCCTGTAACCCTAAGGAAAGTCTCTTAAGATTTCAGAAATACAAGTTCCATTTTCTTCTTTCTTTCAAGTGGTCACTTTTGGTCAGAAATATGTGTATTAATTTTAGGGTAGCTCTTTTCATCTTACTGCTGCTATGGGTCTGCTTATGCAAGGTTATTTAGTTCACACCCTCAAAGGAAAACCTGGGAGATGAAGAAAAACAAAAAGAGAAAGACTAAAGGAAATAGCGAATGGGAACGTAATGGGGAAAATGAAGACATTAGGAAAGAAAGGTTCTTCTGAGAATACTGTTCAAAATATTTTTTCATTGGTTTATAACATTTAGTTGAATACTAATAAAGACACCAGATGTAATATACCTGTAGTAAAAAAGTCAAGGTTTTTAGTTTAACTATGTACTACAGGGTAGAAACACATCTCTTATCTTGGATTTTTATGTTTTCTTGAAAATCAAAGCTTCCTGGAAAAGATGGGAGAGAAGCATTCCTTGTGTGAGGTTTTGTACTTCTCATTTGCATTACACTTAGTAACATATAAAGAGATGTTCAACTATATATGGGATGTAGAATCCACTGTTGATGCAAGAAGGAAACACCCTGTGCACATATCACCAGAAGGAGTAGGTATGTGGAAAGCACCAATGTCTCTTTTCTCAAATCATGATTTCTGAGGCTCAGAATTTTCTGTTGCAGAAATAGTGTAACACAGTAGTGTATTTGCACTCATCCTCTGTGTTTCATCCAAAAAACGTTCGTATTTTTAGAGTAACAGTAAGATCAGCTTGACTTTTAAGTTCATGCTGACTGGTCTTCAATTATCTTGACTCATGCTTTTGGATACAGAATTTTTCTTTTAGAAAAATAAGAATAAATAAAAAAGAAAAAGGGACAGATCTCAAACAGGTTAGGAAAGTAAATGTAATTTAGGATATTACTCTTTGGTTGGTTGTATTCTATTTGATTTTGTATTGGTCAAGATTCAAACTAAGGCATATTTCAAGATGTCGTAGAGCCTCATGCCTATATTTTTGTGATTANAAGTAGTTATTTATCAAAAGGCCTCTATGGGCATACCTGGGCAGCACAATACCCCACTGGCTACACCCAAGATGCCCCAAAATTGTCAAAAAAAGAACAACCAGTTACAAGGTCTCACATTTTATAAGTTCTGGTCCATTAACATATTGAGTTAATTGTCAAATTATGGCTTCAGGTTATGAAGCTCCATCCTTCTTGTTTTTTTACTCTTCACCTCATCATTTTTTTTGTTCCTAGGCCTGAAACTTGTATCGCTTGTCCTTGGTAGCAAGCTATTGTAAATTCCTAAAAAGGAATTGTTTTGTCTGTCTACTCTGTGAAGAGATCTTACCAACACTTAATATGAAACCCAGAACTACACAATAAAACAACACAGAATCTAAAAAATATAAAAGCCAAAACTTAAAGCATCAATTCTGCACTACTAAAGACATAAGAGCTATGCTAAAGTATTACAATGTGGTTACACTGGAGATAAGTTTTGCTGGTAGTAACCTCAATATCCAATAAAAACGTAGTCTTCGCAATCAGGAGAGAAATTTGTGGCCTTAAAAAACCTTAAAAGATTAAATTTCAGGTTGGATTTACCCCTTGTACACAATGAACTTGACTTGCCTTTAGAAAGTATATCTTTGACATTGAAAAAGAAAACTTGTAAAATGGCAATCAGATAATCCTACAGTAAAAATTAATCTGTAGCATTTTTCTTCCACAACCTTGTATTTGCAATTTGACATGATTTATCCTGTCCAAACCTATGACTAATGAGATGCAAATGATATGCGATACATAAATTAGTGTGGAATCAAATAATATTGATAATATTTGCAGTTGTTTTTAACTGGAAACCAATGCTTTGATTGATTAACTCCAAACCTTCTTCTTCTTCCTTTTTATTATTTTTCATGGTAGTTGCAGGCAGAGCTTTTAAGCTAGTCAGGGGAAAGTATATTATTTCCATCCCCCTTTTAAATACTCTATAAAGAACTCTATCGTTCATAATAGCTTTGTTTACTGCGTAGTACAGCATGTTCTAATTATCACCTCTGCCTCACTAACCATACGGTTTATATTCTCATACTCATCAGTTATTTTTATGCCCCCTGCAGAAATGAAGAGAACATTAATAAGAATAATTTTTTCAGGATATCATTTTGGGTAAAATTATGAGAAATAATGTACTAAAGCACGAAGAAACTCAGTTTTGCTTTAAAGTCTCAAAGGAATAATTTGTTTTCTTTCTTTCTTTCTTTCTTTCTTTCTTTCTTTCTTTCTTTCTTTCTTTCTTTCTTTCTTTCTTTCTTTCTTTCTTTCTTTCTTTCTTTCTTTCTTTCTTTCTTTCTTTCTTTCTTTCTTTCTTTCTTTCTTTCTTTCTTTCTTTCTTTCTTTCTTTCTTTCTTTCTTTCTTTCTTTCTTTCTTTTCTTCCTTTTTTTCTTCCTACCTTCCTTCCTTCCTTTCCTTCCTTGTCTTGCCTGTCTTCCTTCCATTTTGTTTAGCTAAATAGGAGTACAAAACAGATTATTATTTATGTTTGGGTATATGTCCTATTAATAACATGTCTACAGATATACAATAAATTCCATTTTCTTCAATGTGTTATTTTCAATGTAAAACATAATTGACCTTCAATAGAAATCAATGATATCACATGTTCCAATGTTCAGATGTATAAATACTTCCCAGGGTAAAGTTATTTAATAACTTTGTTCCAAAGGTGGCAGAAGATGGAGGTAAGTTCTAATAAGGAAGTAATAAAAAAACCAAGAGCCTCACTCCATGTTGATTTTTTTTTTTTAGTACCACTATCCACCTTGTATTTTACTTAAGAAACCAAATAGACAATATTTATCAGCTTATTTTTATTACTCTTGTTGTCCTAAACACAAAATTAACACAGGTGTTTAACTTAATTCCACAATGGTCTGGATTTCTTGGTAATAACTGCAAATTTTCTTTCCATGTCTAATATCAACAAATATTGTTATACCCATGTATAAACATCCATCCATGGTATCTGCAATATGCTATGCCAATTCTGAGGAGATGTTTTTTTTATATTTCCTTGTAAGAAAAGCTTATCTCCAACAAAAGTAACTTAAGTGCCCATTGTCAGTCAAGCTTCTTGATATACCTCTTTGAAACATCTGGGGAAAAAAATGTTTACCAGATTCAGAATATATTGAAAATGTTAGAAAAAGAAAACAAACAATAAAAAAAGTAACAAGTGAGAATAAAAAAAAAAAAAAACTCGAAAAAAAAAAACCCTGAAAAAATCCCAACAAAAATAACCAGAAGTAATCTGGACAAAAGTGATTTCAACTCTGTACAACGTTTTCACTCATGGCTTAACAGATATATGAAAAAACACAAAATTAACACTATAAACTTGAAAAAAAAAAAATACAGCTCGAGATTACTGATGATATGCTCATTGATAGAAAATAGAATTGTTTCCAGGTTAGCAGACCTCAGGTAATTTTAAGCAATTTTCTTTGTCTTAATGGAAGAAGCCATTGAATTTCACCAACTACTTTCCATTTTAAGTCCATTTTGAAAAATAGATTTAGCTCAAATTAATCCAATATAAGATTATTCCCAAGTTTTAAATTAATAAATATGTTTTTTCTGTATTTTAAGTTTTTTTTCTTTTTCATGTAATTTACAGTTTTAAGAATATTGATGTAGTTCACCATCTTTAATAAAGGGATGTCTCCTGTTATAACCTTTTCCATATGTCAGTTTATGAGATACGATCACAAAACTCCCTTTGCTCCTTCTTTGAAAGCTAATAATGTAATTTTAAAATCATTACTAAGAACTCATTTTAAGCTTTTTTTTTTTCCTAATAATCAACTGCATATGGATAAGCACAGAAATCAGTATTACACTTCACTGTGTCTTCTAAACATCCCCCAAAAATGTTTCCTCTTGGACTTCCCCTGTGTACCTGCACAGCCTTGTCACCATTTCTTTTCAAAAACACTTGTGTTACTGAATTTTGATTTTTTATTATTTCCTGTGCCACAACAAAAATTGTTTGTTCTTGCCTGGCCACCTGTGTATAGAACTCCCATCCCTTTCCAGACTGATCTAGCTGTATGTGTGGCAGCTCTGCTCCAAAGACCCCTCAAATGTGTGATGGTACTCCATCACACATAGCCTGGTACTCCACCTAGACATCAGTGTATTTATGGTCAAAAAAACATGAAAAAGAGAGGAAAGATCTGTTATCTGCGTGACTTTTTCTTCATTGAATGTGATTTTTGTAGAGTTGCATTCCATCTTGCACATGAGGGGAAAAAGACAACAAACATCAGGTGAACAGTCATATTGTGATTCCAAGCAGCATAACAAAGTTTAACCACACATTTACTTCATTATTCAGCCCCATATTCTGCAGGAAAGACCAAATTCTATCATCTCTAAATGAATTGCTAAAAACGAACTAACTGAGAGATACACCATCTATCTTTTGCTCTTTGCTTTCTTTGTTAAACGCTTTTGTGATGAAAAATACTGCAGATTTTTCTTTTCCCTGCATTGTAAGAGCTAAGACCAGTAAGCTAATAATTACCCTCAAAATATAAGCANAAAAAATAGCCTTTGATATTTGACAGCTTCCTTTTGTCAACTCTGAAAACTGTCCATCAAAAATATAGTTAATTCAATCTGAAAATAAAATACAAATTCCACATTTTCTCCAAATATAAAATAAAATAAGATTTTTTCATTAAATGTTGCAAATAAATTTCAGTTGTTTCATCTGAGC
>VZTB01015771.1:11590-25680 GCA_013397245.1 Thryothorus ludovicianus
GGAGATGAAGAGGGGGAGGGAAGAGAGAGAAGCGAGAGAGAAGAGAGAGAGAAAGAGAGAAGAGAGAAGGAGTAAGAGCGAAGAGTAAGAGTAAGAGAGTAAGAGAGAGAGCTTCTGGTTACAATGCAATATATGTTCTTCTATGTTGAATATTCTAATTTCCACTAACCAATCTATTACAACATACAAATTCTATGGCATTTACATATAGCCTATAAGAATCCTTACATTACCATGCTTATCAGCTAGCAGAGGGTCTTACTTATCTAAACAAGAGGGGGTTACTCTCAGCCGGACATACCAGCCTTCCAGCTGCTTAGCAACTAAGGTTTGGTATGTCGAAGGTTGCCTTCATTTCAATCTCACTTATAGTTTCTACAATTTTAAAGTCTTCCGTGAAGCAATCATATTTGCAAGGCTTTCCTGTTTCATCCTTCCCAACAGTTTTCCTTTGAAGAAAATCTGTTTTTTGATTAAGAGTTCTCTCGGTCCCAAGTCCCTGTTTTGGTGACTTTTTTGCTTGGTCAGGCTTCCTATTGCCATTTCTGAGATCCAGGAGTATGAATCTCTACTTCCAGTATCCTTAAATGCAGAGTTCTTCCAGAATTTTGTAAGCCTAAATCAGGCCATGCAATAAAATTACCTCTGGCATTCTGCTTTATGGCAGGGAATCTGTGCTTTGCCCTGAGGCAGGTGGGCTGCCCCCTGGGGATCAAACAGCCAGGCTTCTCAGAGCCCATGCCTTAGCTTAGGTCTGCTTAAAATGAAGTGCACTTTGTACTTGTGAACATTTACATACAGTATATGAGAAGTGCTGCAAGAGAAGGTTCAGCAGTGTGAGCCTATGTATCATTCTCTTTGATATATCTCTCCTATTTTCTCATCCTATTACTTCAGATCAGCTCTAAGTCTCATATCTAAACAGTCAGTCCAAAGGGAAAGTGTCTATTTACAGGCTGGATTAAGAGTTTTAACAAACGGCAAGGCAGAAAGCCATTCATTTACTATATAAGAAAAAGAATTTCTTTGTATTTTATCACTTGCCAGCATCTTCCAAATCTTTTCTTTGTGTTGCTCCCCTTCCAAACTCTAAGAAAGTAGAGTGGGAAGTTCCTGTCTTGCAGAATGGATCAAGAAAAGGAAAAAAGCATATTGTGCAACTTTCCCTTTTTGCCTCTAATAGGTTTACTTTTGCTTTACCCCTCAGGTCTCCTGCATATGTGCTCAGCTGAAACCCCACACTGCTGCCTTGTTAGACCTTCTCCCAAGACTTTTTCTTTAAGAAGCAGGCATTTGGAAGAGAACAAGAATGGAAGATGAGGGAAGTGCTGGAATGAGGGAAGACTGAGTTCCCTAGCCAAGCCAAGGACCAGTCTGTGTCCAGAGAACAGGCAAAGGGAGAAGATGCCCCAGCCACTGGTGGAGAGGACAGGCAGTGAGCAGAGAAACACACGGCACAGCAAGAGCTGCAGCAAGAGAGAACAAAGCAGGCTCAGTCCCAAAGGGTCAATAACACCACACATGGAGTGAGTGTGGAGGGGAGCAGGGAGCCTCTTCTCTCAGGCAGCCACTACACAGCACACCATGCCAGGGCCTCCCCAAACAAGCACGGCAAGTCCCCAGAGGCATAGCAGGAGAGGGCTGAAAAAGGATTGCTCCATCTTGGATTATTTATCTTGGGACACAAGCTAAGATAGAAAACAATTAAGGGTTAGTTTAGGGTAACCAAAACTTTCAATTTTTGAGATATCTAAATGTTTGCTTTAATTTCTTTTTCGATCCATTTGTTTGCTATAGCACTTTATGAAACAAAATCCATAATTTCCAAATGGCTGAACTTGAAAATTTGTAATTATTCATGAAAACAAAAGTCTATTTTATTTTTTTTAAATAATGAAGGATCAGACTTTCTTCTACAAAATTTTTGATAAAACAGAAGTCAGAAGTAAGGAAGGATGAACTTAAAGAAAAAAAATTCTCAATCATGTACCTGAATGAAGATAAACTGAAGTCAAGCAGAACAGTGGAGCCAGTGGTAAAGCATTAATGTGTGAATCTTTGCTCAGGCTCATACCCTCAGCCTAGCTCAGATTTGTAAGGTTTGGCCCAGATGAGCTTATAAACTCAAAGTTCTCATTAACTTTTACTCCTTGAAACCAGCCCCAAGCCTGCCTGCGGTTTGGTGAGCTGCACCAAGGGCTCCACCCTCCAGCCCCAGACACTGTCTGGGCATTGAGGCCCTTTGTCAGCACAGCCCTGGCAGGCCCTGCAACCCCTCATTTTTTGTACATACTTCTGTGCCTACTTCAAGCTCCAATTCATGGTTCCCTTCCTCAACCCCAGCATCTTTCTTCCTCTTCTGGTAAAATTCCTCTGCTCCAAACTCCACCATGGCCTGCAGACTTGGGCAAAGTAATTCCCCAGCCTAATGGCCTCTTCGGCGTGTGTATTAACCCAAATCACCTGCCTGAGCCACACAGGGTGAATGATCCCTCATTACCTCTGCTCTGGGAGATGGATAACACCATAGTGAAAGTTCAGGGTGGGTTTCATCTCTACAGACACTTCTGTGATAAAACAATTAATCATGCCAACCAGCATTTTTCATTAGAACATCAGTGTGGGCAGCATATTTTTAATAGCGTTCATTTCTCATTGGTGCCTGTTTGGTTCATCTTACATTCTCACAATTAACTGAATTACCGCTTTTAGAGACTGAAGGGAATTTCTTCCATGTTCTTACATTTTTCTTCAATTCATCACAGCATTGTCAGGGATTCTTGGGGCATTTTGTTCTTATCTGAAATATAACACTTCAGAAAACTTTATTTGAGAGAATCCCTACCCTAGCACGTGGACACCGACCTTGTTGCCACCTAATCTCTTTTAATGGCTAGTTACTGCTGTGGCATTTGATCTCTTGCTCTTTATCTCATTAGCTGTGAGGCTCAGAGATGTGTTGGAAGGCCTGTGGTATGAGGTGTGGTGTACAGCACGTACTCAGTAGAAAAACACACTTGACTGCAGCAGGAGGGAACTGGCTTTGATGACCAAACTGGAGTCTTCCCAAAAGAATTTCCCAAGGACCTCTCCCATCTTCCACTAGAGCTATGCAACACCTCTGGTTTATTCCAGTAGGAGATATACCAATCCAAGGTTATGGCTTATTCCAGTAGGAGCTGTACTGATCCAGGATTAAAGAACATCCTTCCTTCTGCATTCCTCCATACAAGCATGAAGAGGCACATGACCAATGGGAGCTCCTTCCTCAGAAACAATAAGAGAAATCCTTCATTTTATTGTGCTCTTCCCCTCAACACACATAGCTTCTCTTTTGCCTTTCTTAAGTCAGTTGCCTTTCTGCAAAACAAGAGAACTCATCAGTTTTTAAGTGGTCATAGGCACAACAATATAAGGTAGTGCATTCCACATTAAATCAACATTAGAGTGAGGAATGAATACAATCTACCCAACAAATACTTTATCATGAAAATTATTAAAATTCATAGC
This sequence comes from Thryothorus ludovicianus, assembly GCA_013397245.1. Lineage (NCBI taxonomy): Eukaryota > Metazoa > Chordata > Aves > Passeriformes > Certhiidae > Thryothorus > Thryothorus ludovicianus. Next base: position 15,101 of record VZTB01015771.1, read on the forward strand.
TTAGAGGTGTGAATGTTTCTTTAAGAAAGGTACTTATGTTATCCCCAAAATAGCACCAATATCATGTGATGTGATGTTCCAGTTGCTATGGTTACCACAAATTTCTTATTTAATAGCAAAGAAAATATATGCACAAAACATGCTAATTATAACTGGTACAAATTTTTCTAAATGTTTTATATGAATATGCATGCATGTTTTATGCATAAGGAATAGGAATGCCCTTTTTCAAATAATTCTTCAAGTTTTTAGAAGCATTTAGTAACTGGCAGGGAAGTACACTGTGTGGTTCTCAGCAGCAGAGGAAAAGGAGACTGAAAAATTGAAGAAAGGCACTTTGCATAAAACCATGCAGTTTTCTATTCAAATAGCAGAAGAATCCTGAAAATGCAAGAGGTTTAAATTGTTGAACCTTGTACTTTCCCAACTGAATTTGCTTTGTTTCTTCTTCTCTTTGCAATGTTAAAATTGTAAAGAGATTGAAGCGCCTGAGAAACAGTTGCAGGGCCATTTGAAGTGAAGTTGCATTTTATGAAATTGTAATGTTAATATAACCCTGATACAGAAACCNTTGTGTGGTTCTCAGCAGCAAAAGAGACTGAAAAATTGAAGATGGGCACTTTGTCTAAAACCATACAATTTTCTATTCAAATAGCAGAAGAATCCTGAAAATGCAAGAGGTTTAAATTTGTTGAACCTTGTACTTTCCCAACTGAATTTGCTTTGTTTCTTCTTCTCTTTGCAATGTTAAAATTGTAAAGAGATTGAAGCGCCTGAGAAACAGTTGCAGGGCCATTTGAAGTGAAGTTGCATTTTATGAAATTGTAATGTTAATATAACCCTGATACAGAAACCAAAATGCTCCAGTCACTGCCAGAATCAATACTGCTCGATACAACTACAGCCTGGCTCTGCCTGGAGCTCCCAGGCTCCCACCTGTGTGCAGCAGTGCACTGGCTCCACGAGCTGGTCCCTGCTGCTCCTGCTGGTGCTGGCTCACAGCAGGATGCGCCTCAGTGTGCCCCACTGCTGCAAGCTCCAGCTGCAGGATCCTGCTGCAGGGCCCAGGGGGGGCCTCCGTGGGCTGGGAGCTCAGGTGGCACTTGGCAGAAGCACAGGCTGTGAGCACAGCATGGAAAAAAATGCTGCTGTGGACTTGTATCTATTGCAAGGAGAAATACATGGGCTGTTTTTTGTTGTGCAGAGGAGAGATGGAAGGGATATGTATGCAAACAGATCTTGTATAATTCCCCTTTCCTTTCTGCTCTCCACCAGATGCTTCCCTGGGGGACACAATGCAAACAGTACTTTAAGATCTGGAACTGTAAAACTCACCAGCCTGACAGGGTCCTGGGGAGGAGCAAGAGAAATCTCATTCCTTTCCTTGGGCAGTCTGTGGCCATGGTGGAAAGACTCTTGAGCCTAAACTAAACAAAGATATGATGCCGAGTTGTGGGAAGAAAATAACTGGCTGGTGCAGGAAAGCTGCTGGCAGTGGCACCGTGTGCAGAGCCAGATGTTATTCAGGGCTCTGCTGGTTCAGTGCCTCACCACCCAGGGCTCACCACTCATCCAAATTCCCACATCTTCCCAAAGAGAGAAGGGTGGTGCACATGCCTTTGGGGCAGGAGTATCATATGGCAGACTCTGCCGCACTCGGGGGTCACTGCTGAAAATATCACCACTGTCATTTGAAATCAAGCTCTCTCCTCTCACAGAGGCTTTTATCTCTTCCGAGGCCACACCAGCCGTGGGCAGAATTAAAGTTGTGTGCAGGTATTTTGCTGCCAAATGGCCACACTTAATGGCACTGATACCAGAGGCACTTAGTGATGCTGCTGGTTTGTCCCTTTCACACCCAGAGCACACACTAGCTGGCTGCTGTATTTCAGATGTTGTAGAGTGTCAGTGATACCAACTGACAAACCTTCTCTGTGACTTGCTGTCATGCTGTGATTGATATCAGCTATAACAAGAAAAAATGTTATGGCACTGTTATTTCTGCTTGATGCAAGGTAGTCTTTGATCTTTACCGTTTTGTAAATATTATAATATATGCTTAGTTTGATAAATAATACTCTTTCACCAGAGTCATGTAAAGTGGAAGAAAAATTGGCTACTAAACTTGTGAAACTTCTCTGGTAAAGATGTAGACGTTTTCAAAGTAAAAGGTATAAAATAACAGAATAAAAATAACAGAATAAAAACCCATTTGCCTACTTATAATCAGATGTGAATAGTGAGAACTTACTAGAACTTACTAGACCAGCCCTTTTGGGCTGGTTTCTGTGCTTCACAGAATGTGTATCACAGCTGCAGCAGGGTGGCCAGCTCCTGGCAGAGGAACTGCAGCCAGGAGAGCAGTGAGGGAGCTGAGGGCTGTTGGGCCAGCTGTGAATCCCAGCCTCACACAGAAGCATAGGGAAATATTTACTCTGGAATATTCTCTGTAGAGAAATTCACCCAGAGAAATTCAGAGCTGTGGGACCCACAAAAACAATAATGCTTTCTCACTCATCTGGCTATGGAATTGACCCTTAGACAGGGATGGAGGCTCAGCTCTTCCAGCCTTCCAGAACAAAAAACAGACAGTATATGTCATCCCCAACATATTTTCTTCAAATTAGAGCTCTTTAGGTCAGTTGAGACTTAGGTTTCCAAGTGCCTTTCTAAAGATTCTAAGAAAGAACTTAAATTGTATTGGGGTTTCTTTTGCTTTTTAATTTGAATGATTTTTTGGGTGCGGCAAAAATGAGCAAACCTCAGCACCATAGCTGCGAAAAAGTGTTCTCATCAGGTAATCATTTATTAAAACATTTTAACCAGCTGGTATGAATATGATTGTCACTGGAAAATGACAGGGAAATATGTGCTCCCATCTGCACTACCAAGCCAGGAAACATTCCACTGTAGGAGTTTTTCTTCATTATCATTGCTCTTCCATACCCAGAACAGTGCACCTGAGCATGACCCCTCCCTTGGTGGGGCCTTGGGATGGAAGCAGAAGCCTGAAAGGGGAGATGCAGCCCCATGCACTCATCTGCCTTGTGGCTTTGCACTGCTTTGGGCAGCTCACCTCAGACCACAACGCTCACACAGCCTGGGGAACAGTGCAGTTTTATTTCACCTAAAGGTGGACAGCCTTTCACACAAACCTATTTACAGCTGAGCTCAGGTTTCTGGCAGGGGTTTGCCAGGGCTGTCTCAAAGGAATGGGCACGTTGGCAATGAGATTTAGCATCCAATGGTACTCTGCCAAATCCATGAGAGATTTCGCATGGCAAGAATAGGGGGTAACTCCAAGGCCATGATTATTTTCCATATAAATGTCTGTTTCAGTTTGTGCTTAAATGATTATCTGTCATTGATTTGTGTGCCTAACTACACCTGCTTCAAGCTGTTTTCAATTATTCTGTTCTCAATACGATGCGATCCCAAAGATTAGCCATACCGACTGCCACAAACCACCTTGCAGCAACAGAGTCATAAAATGAAGAGGATAGAAAGGATTTTAATAGGAGATTTAAAGGAAGAAGTGACTCACTGGATGAGAGAAAAGGGGGAGTGCGCAGGCTTTGACTGCAGGAGAGCTGCTTTGTGATGCCTCTGAGTGCACTGAGGACCCCAGGTTAATATAATAATTCTTCTTTCCTTATCATGCAGGTCTCGGGTAATGATTTCATAATTAGGGGTGTACTTAAAAACAGGTTTTAAATGAAGCATGTGTTCTGTATTTGCACTAAGAGGAGGTGGGTAGTTGCAGGGTAACATTGCACAGGGCTTGCTTCCTTGCCTGCTGAATTCTCTTTGCAAATTTTGTGCTTCTTTTTCTGTCTTTCTAATTGAAAACCTGTATTTTTGGAGAGAAACTGTATTTCTCCTTGGCAGTCCTCTCTTTCACCAGGACTGATATTTTAAGAGTAAACAACGTTCATCTACACCAAATCCTATGTCCTCTGGAGGGGGTAACCTGAACTCTCCCAGATGTAGCACCTAGGTCATAGACAACGCTGCTTGTCAACAGCTGCTCCAAGATTCATCAGCTAGGATTGGTAACACTCCGACAGCAATCAGGCTCTCAGAGTGCTCCAGTGTTTCTCTTTACACATACTAGGAAAAGTCTTCATATGCTTGGGCTAAGATCCTAATTGTTGCCGAGTAATTAACTACCTACACTCCTGCAGTAGCCATTTGTGACAGTATCCATCAGCTGGGAAAATGTAACTGTTGTTGAATTTCTAAGAACAGCCATTAATACTCTAACTTTCAACCAATTTAAATATTTGAACTCTCTGAGTGCACAGCTGAGATTCATAACATGGAGAAGCACACTCAGACGGATTAAATCCTCTATGGATTCTATCAATACAGAAAGTAGAAAGAGAAGTTATTTGTCTGACATACAAATATATATATATATTTGTAGCAGATAAAATCAAATGTGTTATCACTATCTGCACTCTGCTATGTATATTTTAAAACATTATGAGTGTATAGGTACACACACTGCAGTAGTTTACAAGAGATAAGCATCATTAATTTCCACAGAGCTATATGTTTTCATGGGCTTCTTAACCTTTTAATATCAAGTAAAATAGCAACTACAGCACTATTTTATATCCTTAGGAATATCACAGTTTTGAAACATTTCTGTTTAAACTACAGAAAATGCCACTGAAGTAAAGATTTGGAAAGCAAGGTACTTGGTGTAGGGAGTTAGGGATTGGATTCCCAGCTGATCTTCAGGACTTGCTTGATCTGAATTGATTGAAGCCCCAGAGGGAGGCAGAGTGACAGCAGGGAGAGAAGTGACTGCAGAGCAGGATGCTGGACCCAATGCCACCTGCCAGGCAGCCCTGGCAGAGGTTTTCTACCTGATCAGAGTTTCTGAGCATTTGGAAATCTGGTGACAATGTGGAGTGATAACTCTTCTTCTGGAGACAGCTGTCTCACCTTGTATGAGAAACTATTTCTTTTTCTAGGCCAACATTCAAAAAGCTGTCAGATCACTTTAATCTGTTGAATTTTGAGCAAATTCAAATAAAATATGCCAGTCTCCAAAGCAAAGCCAAATTCTAACTGCCCCAGTACTGAATCTGTAAGATCAATAAAAACAACAGGGATGTCTGCAGTAGCTTTTTCAGAACACAAAGTAGTTGACTCTAAACAAAGCTTTTATATAACTAGACTTTTCCCATGGCACACCATATCCTTTTAATCAGTCTTCAATCTCTTCTCTAACTTTCAATAATAATAAGATGCAATGAAGTTTGCCCAAAGGAGAAAAAAAAGCAGAGTAGGCACAAAAGACTAAGCATTCCCATGGGGCAGGGGTGGAAAAATAGTGTGAAACAGGATGTCTGATCTGATGTTCTTCTATTGCCATATCATAGGGGGAGTGAACAGTTACTTTCCAAAAAAAGAAAGGTAGCCAGCTGAATCTCAATTTTTCTGGTGAGGTTCAACACATCACTGCTTTTAAACTGGAAAGGAAATGGTCTGAATAGAAACAATTAGTTGAAGGGGCATGGTAAATAGCTCAGGTACATGTTGGAGCTCCATCTGCAAAAGTATTTTAGAACCTATCAAGCTGTGCTCTTTGACCTTCCATGCAGCAGGATTGCATCTTTTGTGTCTTGAAGTTTTCACTCACAGTTACCATTTAAAAGAAATCACCTCATTTTTACACAGTCTAAAGTGTACATTGGTAAAGAAGAATTTTCTGAATGCAGATGAGCCCAGAGTTCTATTGACAGGACTCAAAGGCTGTTACAGATGTAACAAAAGGAGAAGAAAGGATTTATCTTATCTTGTGACTTGTACTTGCTTATAAAGAGACACAGTAGAAAACCCCAGAAGCAGCAAGGTGTGGGGGGCACAGTGGGCAGCAGGGGGGCAAACACATCCTCATGGAAAGGGGATTAGAAACACCCCTCTGAAAGGACCCAGGTGTCGCCCTGATTTTTCAGGCTTTTCTTAGTGCAGTTTCTAACTGGTTGTTTTTACTGTAACTAGCTTCTTTTTCACACTTGAAAGTGTCTTCATCAATAGTCCGTTTGATAAGACGAAGTTGTTTTTCATACTTTTCCTGTGAGGAAACAACTGATGAACAATTATCTTTACCAATGAAATAAGAGAAGTGTCAGCCTTCTTCTCCAATCCCTAGNTAAAGAGACACAGGCGAAGACCCTGGAAGCAGACAGGTGTGGGGCAGCAGGGGGGCAAACACACCCTCATGGAAAGGGGGATTAGAAACACCCCTCTGAAAGGACCCAGGGGTGTGTATGTACAGTGAGTGAATCAAACCTCCAAGTACCCAGCTCACTTCTGCACTGAGACAAAGCTGCTGACACCAAAAAGTGACTGAACACTGAAAGGGATGAGAGACAGCAAGGGGGAACAGAAAGAGATGGGATGCTCCTGCTGGTGGAGGCAGCCCCAAGCTGCTTCAGCCGTGGCTTTTGCTTATGCAAAGCTTGCAAGATGCGCATGAGGAGGCTGGTGAAGAGATGGGGAGGAGGGAGCATGTCTGTTTCCTACAGCACCTGAAGTGCACCAGTAAATACAGAAATGCTTCAGTAAATACAGACATAGGGCACAGCCTACAGTTCAGCAGCCTGAAATACCACTGTGAAGAGACAGCAAAAAGGAATGGTCAAAGTAATATCGCTCATCCGTGTTCTCCACAGCAATGGCAATGTTTTGGGTACTGCCAAGATCTCCCCAGTAAATGCCCCTCAGGAGGCAGGAAGACCTGCTGCCCTGGCAGGGCTGGCTCCAGGCCTGCCCCCACTCACACTGGGCCAGCGGCCATCTGACGAGTCAGTGCACATCATCCTTAAATAACACAGCTATGGGAGTGCTTTGAATTGTCATAAAAACACCAGAAATGTCTCAGACTGATGCCCAAATATATGTATTTTATGAGAACTGGGCCATTTGCTTGAGAAAACTCTTGAATTGAACAAGCAATTTATAAAGCAAAAGCTTCTTTCCTTTTTACCAAGTGCCTTGTCATTGGAAAACAATAGAGAGCCCTCACCTTATCACAGAGCTCCCCTTCAGTCACAGCCCTGGGGCTGCTAGATAGCTCATTCCTGTGATATACTTTAACGGGTGTCATTCCTTTTTAATAAGTCCAAACAAAACAGTTAATAAATCCAAAGAGCTTCCTATCAGTATATCTCTAATTCTTGGCTTTCACTTCTTCAGCAGCGCTGATCATCTTGAAACTCATGGCATTTTTCATAACTCTCTTTAAATAATGATCTGTGTTTCAGGCTTTGATTCAACACTGACGTGACTTTTCTGCATGTTTGGCTGCGCAGCGTCTGCCGCTGAGTCACATCTGATTTACACTTGAGATAAACGACATCATCCAGGGCAGCCTCTGACTCTGAGAGGAGCACCCACTAATCCACATTGCCAACAGGGTTTTCTATCACCATCAGGATGGAGCATGCCAGCCCGGTTTTGGTCTCCATGGAGATTGTTATGAAATACATTAATCCATCATCTGTTGGTTCCCAAAAAGGATCTTTGGGAGTTTAGCACCTCCATGGACCTCACACCCCCTGAAAGAGGTGATAGCTATGGATTTCTCAGCAGGAACAGGGAGGACTCCTTAAGAAGTGGTCACCTTTGCCATGGCTTAGGGGAAATCTCTGTGAGAAGATAGCTCTTTCATATGTATACAGTGAATATATCTTTCACAGTATTTTTCCCTCTTTTTTTTTGTTGTCAGTCCTTAACACTTTATTCCTCCCACTTTCTGGTGACACTGCAAAATACCCACACTAAACTGCATTCTGTTAGCAAAGAAAAATAGCAAAATGATGTCTTTTAGGTGGAAGTGTAAATGATATACTTGCAAGAGCTGGTCAAAACCCAGAACCTGAACAACTGTTCAAGGGAAAGGCAGCTATTTCACACCCACTGTAAATGAGAGCATTGTCAGGTATCAAAATGTGCCAGAATAGAAAGTATTATTAAAAAAAAAACCAAACAAACCTAAAAAAGTCAGTTGAAATTTAACAGTGGAAACCTGAGATATCCTAAAGAGGCTGTAGTGTCTTGCTAGCAGCAGCTGTGGCTTACACTGGCTGGATCCATAGAGACCCCCTTTGCACAGCAGGACCACCACCAACCGTAGCATTGGCCTGACTGGACCTTTCCATCACAGGAAGCTCCCAGCAATGTCCTCTCAGCTTTAAATTCAAGTTTTGTTGGGGAGTTTGGTACTGAATTTTCAAACTCACAGCATCTGAGGGGGTGGGCCAGGGAGGCTTCTGACACACCTCATGTGATAAGTTCCCCCAACATATTCTGCAAATTATGCAATATAATAGCTGAACTTTATGGTGATTTCCCTTTATATTTAGGATGTATTTTATTGTGCTAGATCTTATCTCAAAGATGATAAATTATTAGTTAAAATCCTATTCTCTAGATCAAAGCATCTCTTCATTGTTTATAATGAAACACTTTGACTCTTACCTAAGTTTTCTGTTCACACTGTCCAAGAATTCAAGTGTTTCATTATAACAGAAGTGGGAGATGCTTTGATCTAGAGAATAGGAGGCTTCAAATATTTGCTTAATAGCTATCAAAGCTAATTATTCAAATAAAAATAATAATATAAAAGTTGAGTGTAATAAAACAGTAGAATATTAAATAAGTAATAAAAGGGCCTAGGTTGATAAATACCATGGCATTTTCTCACTGTAACAATATTAATGAAGAGTTACTGCTTATATTATCATAATGTTCATGTGTATGAGTATAATGGACTTCTACCCCATGAGATCTGATTGTGGGCTGAGCCTCAAATTATTAGGCAAAACAGAAAGAAGGTACATGTTCCTAAAGCCTTACAACAAGCAAGAGGCAGAAGTGGGGCACAGAAAATAAATGGTGTCATACACAGGAAAACAGGATGATAGTGAGCAACAGGACAGGCAGCAAATGAAGAGCTCAGCACCAGTTAGGGTCTGGGGACTTTCACTGTGGGATGGGGAGGAGGATGCAGGGTGGCTGCTTGCAGGATGGTCCCTCAAAAATGGGAGAAGCTGGGGGTACAAGTCTGAGCCCCCAGCAGGAGGGCAAATGGAGCTGGCATCAGGGTTATGCCAGCTGGCAGTATTAAGCAGCTGTTCATAACTGGAACCAAACTCTGATAGAGCATGAAAATGAGGACAAATAGATAACTTTTGGTGCAATGCTGAAAGAGGAGAGGGAAGAAGGATGGACATAAAAATTGGAGATTGATGGCTTGAGAAAATAGTACTTACAGTGTCATTTTAAAAGATCTATGTTGCACCAAAAGATCTATGTTGCATTTGTCAAGCTGGATACAAAATGTGTTGTACTAATTGAGACATAGAAGAGGCTATACAAGGGCCTTAGCCATGGAGATGGACAGGAAAGGCAACACCTCAGTGATGCTGAAAAGGAGCAGTCAATGGGATTATGCCATATCCTGAATGTGAGGACCCGAAAAAGGGTCTGAGTCAAACATTAGACACAAATTATGGGCCTGAGTGACAAGTAGGGTGGCGAGGTTGTCCGCTGTGATCAAAGAGGGGACTCGCAGGGAAGACATGAATTGGGGAAGATTAAAAGTTCTGTCTCTTCCATATTGGGCTTGAGTTGACAGACTGTCGTCTACATGAAATGACAGGAAATCAAGCCTAGAGATGAGGCTGGACTGAGGAGACAGGTTAGGAGCACACAGGTAGATCTGCAAGTTAGTTGTGCAAGGATTGATTGTGTGTTTGCAGGTGAAATTACCCAGAGATGCAGGAAGGTGCAGAAAGAGAAGGCAAAGAGGACTTGGTTCTCTAGGTAAGATGAGCACAGAAAATAACACTAGTGACGTAGCATAAAATGACACTGAAACAATAAATACACATGAATAATTTAATTCCAAAAGTGCTTTTTGTTTTTTATTTTATCTAATTTTTCCAAATAGAATTTTCCAAAGGTTCATTTGAAAAATATTCCCTTTCTTTTTGGAAGAAAATGTCACCAAAATTAACATGATTTCATGAATATGTCAATTTTGGCCAAAATCTTATTTTGCAGTGGAAAAATGTTTCAACAACAAAAACCCCCAAAATTCAGAGCCATTTGCTTTTAGCTCTAAACATAGATCTTACTACTGTCAAGTAACATCTTTCATTATCTTCTTTATGTCTCAAACCACATTAAAAAGAGTCTAGAGGTTTTGCTGATTCTATTGTAATCAATCCTGTCACAGCTGTTATTAGATTTATCTTGGGATCTGAACACCAGCATTTTTCATTGTTGTTTTACATTTTCTTTATGACTGTACAGCTAAACAGTCAAGAGTATAAGAAAATCTAAAATATGCTAAAGTGAACAAATATATTCAACAACTATAAAATTATCTATAAAGCTTTCTTGGGTCCAAATAAACATCAGTGACTTATTTATGGGACTTTAATGAAATGCAGGTCTATTCAGGTATAAATTAATTTTAAAATTATATCCAAGTAAAGTGGGCTTATACTTACCTGGCTTCATTTGGTATAGAAGTTACTTTATTTATCAAAATAATA
>VZTB01015772.1:2515-29700 GCA_013397245.1 Thryothorus ludovicianus
CTGAGAAATAACATTTTGGCCAGTGTTGGACAATGTGTGGGTCTCACATGGGATGTTGAAGGGATGAAATAAGCTGAGGACTTTCCCTGTGGTTTGTGTTTGTAACTCTTTGGGATATGCCTGTGGAGGGAGTGAGCTGTTCAGCACATGCTGTTCCCCAGCCTCACAGTGAAAATCACTTCCCCCAGAGATTGTGCCCTCCCTGGTGCTGTGACCACCTCTGCAGGTCTGTCTCTCAGTTCTCCATGCAGCTGAGACCAACAGCAATTCCCTGAGATTAAGATAACCACAGATTCAATTTAGGCACTTACAGGTAAGTGTCTGGCATCTAAATGCCCTTTACAGTGGAAAAAAAGCCAGTTAATACAGCTGAGACTCCAGGGTGCTGATCAGGTTCCCAGGGTAGACACCTGCCTTTAGTCAAACCATCTCTAAGGTCATCTGATGTGAGCTGACATTTCAGCTCCCAGCCACAAAAACCTCATGTAATTTCTTCACATTCAGCTGGGATGCCATCAAGTGTTTCAAATGTCTCCAGAATCCTCTTTCCTAGTTCTCCACATGCTTGCAGACACCTTCATGCAGATGTCAAGACCTCTGAGCTGCTTTCCACTCATGTCTTCTATGATAGCTGTGGCCAGATTCAGCTCTTGTGTGTTGTCATGCACTGTCCCTCTGGGTGCCCTACACATCCTCTCTGATCTCCAGCTGCTTCTCCAGAACAATCACAGGTCTCCTGTAAACCCTTTGTTCTCATCTCCCATGCCTCGTGGCTTTCCCTGTGGTGTTCCCACGCTCTAGATCTTTCCACAGAGATTTCCAGAATAGAGGCCATGCCTTTGGTCCCTAATTCAAGGCTCACCATCCAGGCTTTGCTGCAGTGCCTGAGCAGCCTCAGTGATGCTGCTCCACCTGTGTAAGACATTCCCATGTGTCCTTTAGCCCTGTGTCCTATCCTCCAGCCAGCACCAGCCTCTCTCTGCCAGCCTGGGACAGACAGACAGACAGACAGACACCTTCCAGACAGCTCAGAGGGAAGGAAGATGTGAATTGCACCCGGCAGTGTCAGAGGTGCTGAAACAACCACGTTCAGCCAGATGAGTCATTTCCCCCTCGTAACACTGTCCCTCTCTGAGCAGTGAGCTGGGAAATCAGGACATGAATTCTCACCGTGTCACCCTTGCCTGCTTTATTCGAGATCCCTCGCAGGCCAAGCCAGCTCTAGGTGGGTGATCTTCACATGATCAGACAACTGCACGCTTGGCAAGGGCGCTGTGATTCCACGACCTACAGGAGTCACAAATCCACATATCATTCCCCTGAATGGTGGGACAATGCCTGCACTCACCTCTGAGCCTTTCACACAGGCACTGGTGCTTTATTTCCCAGGAGATAATTAGATTTGCTGGCAACCGTGTGCCTGCTTCCAAGTAATGCTGGATATGCTATTTTCAGGCATGATTCAGAGTAACCTACAGCAGCAGCTCAGGGTTTTTTTGGCAAGTGTTTTGCAACAGCACAGTAAAGTTTTTAATGTGCCATCATTTCACTTCAGTTGTTAACACAGATGTCTGTTGAAAGATAATGTTGCATATTACAATCTTTCAGGCACCAGCACAAGGCCACTTTCTCCGAGACGCAAGTCCTTGGCAGAATTAATCCCTGAAACTCCCTCTGAAAATGTGTGGGAGCGTTTCTCTCAGTCCTGATGCCTGCCTAGATAAGACCAGGCTTGTTAAAAGTGTGAATGTACACATCTGTACATACACAGGCGATTTTTTCGAGGAATCTCTGTAATTGCACTCTTCATGCTACGATCTGCTCGTGGGAATGACTCCCTGCATATTCACTTTGGTCATTTGCAGAGGTCCTTATGAGGAACATATGTAGAACTGTGATTGCTTTTGTGATCCAGAGACGTGACCAGCAAATGCAATCAGCAGACAGTCCAAGGCTCATTCAGGAGGAATTAACCATTGATGGAGGATGTGAATGAAGAAAAAAACCCAACAAAGTGGGCATGTGCACCTTCAGGATTTAATGCTCAGTCCAGCCTGGCTCAGGGATGGGAAAGAAAGACTTCCTCTTGCTTAGTGCCCCATAGAGGGCCATCAAACGGCCCCTGCACATTACTCTGAAGCCTGACATTGTGATTTTCTCCTGCCACCAGCCATCTTCTCTGTCCTTATGTATAGTAACAACAACAGAGAGCTGAGTGCAGCAAAAACAGCTGGAGAAAATTCATCCTGGAGCTGATGATTGGAGAAGACAAGCCACAGGAGCTAGCTAGTGAGGTTCCAGTGCCCCTCCAGGGTCTGTGTGCAAATGCCTACCCCACAATGGCACAGCATGGCCAGCAAGGCTTCACACCCATCTCCCTACCCTGAGTCTCCACCACCTTTCACCACAGCTGCATTGTGCTCCCAGTTCTTGGCTTCCTCCATCAATGCTCAGAGGAGGACTCCATCCAGATCCCTCAGGCATCTTTTCTCCTCTGGGCCAGCCCCTTGCCTCTGCCCAGAGTGAGAAGCCGCCCCTTGCAAAGTGAGCCGCACCTGGGTGAGAAAACAGGATGAGAAAACACCCCGGACCTCCCCATCATTCTCACTCCGGGCCCTTCCTGGCTGTCTCCAGCTATCCCACCCTGCAGCCCGACCCCTCCATCCCTGCGGGATGTCCCCGCGGCATCCTGAGCCCATCCTGAGCCTGGGGGCTGGCACAGAGCGCTCCGGAGCCGCTGAGCGCGCTCACGGGCCCGGCTCCATTGTCAGCCGGTGATGAATGGGACATCAGCGAGCCGCAATACTCTATTTGTTTTAGAGGTCAGTGTCACACTGAAGGGTATTCTTCACGCCCCGAACCGGGGGCTTGGCGCTGACGTGACCGGAGTGGCAAGTGCACACGGAGCCCCCGGTCGCTCCCATTGTCCCGAGTGGGAACAGAGCTCTTTTGAAGAACTTACACATAAATTATCTGACACCTCCCCCCCGTGCCCCTCGCCTCCCCCTCTGCCAGCTCCCCACTCATGCTCTGATTCAAGCACCAGCTCAGAGGTGATGGGCTTGTGCCATTGTTTAAGGTTTGCTGCTGTCTGGGGCCGAGGATTTGTTCCTGCTGGAGCAGCACAGTACCCGGCATGAGCCCCCAACCCCAGAATGAGGATATCATGAGCTGGGCAGTGAAATTCTTTCTTCATTTCTTTTTTCTCCCCCTCCTACCTCTAAGCACCCTCTAGTCTGATCTGACAGCCCACAGGGGAATGCACAGTGCAGGGGCAGGGAGCAGCTGCTGGGGAGTCAGCATCAAACAGGACAGGAGACCATCATTTTGCCTGGCTTTGAAAAAAAAGGCTGTTTAGATGTTTCTGTCTTTTCGTTTTGCTGGTGCTTTTGAGGTTCCCACAGGAGCTAGAGTCTGAGAACACATACTGGGCTGGAATTTACAGACAGGACACACTCTGGCTTGGTACAGGTGTGTTTAAATTCTCACCCCTCTCCCTTCACAGGCACAGGGAGGGCCTACAAGCTGAGCTTCACCTGTCTAGCCAAATTTTGAAGAAGTTCTCCTTTCCCCAATCTTTGTCTGTCCTGGCTGCAAGGGAATACACCCACCAGGGACCCTGTAAAGCTGAGAAGGGGATGATGCAGAGATATACTCAGTTTTCCTCCTCATTTGGCCTGAATATAACAAAACAGCCACACAAAATGAAGGCAGAGGTCAATATTTTGAGGACAAAGTTGAGACACAAAGCTTTCCAGTTGCCAGACCCATATTTCTCCGTTTAAGTTTAAGATGTTGCAATGCCAAGTCCAGATGCCCGTGAAGCCTGGGCAGGAATATCTACAGATGGAGAACAGTCCAGTAGGCTTAAACCTGATTGCAGTGCCTATTTCTTAACACTGACCATACCAATCACTTGTCATGGCTCTCATGTGCAGAAAGTCATGAGCCCTTGCAGTCAGCCAGGTTAGAGACAATGAATTTCTCTGGATTTTTCTGCATATCCCATTCTTGGAGAGGAAATAATCTTGTTTGCCAGCAGGACATCCATGGTTCCAGAACATCTTCCCCATTTGGCACAGCATGCCAGAGTTGTTAGAGCTTTCTGCTCCTTTGCACAGTAATATTTGCTGCCATGTTTCTTATTAAGAGTCAGGAATTTGTGACCTTTTGCAGTGCAAAGATCTGGAGATTACTTACCAAAAATAAAGTAGTCTATAAACTCCAAAACTGCTGCATGTGCATTGCTGATAGAGAAGAACAGCGAGGCACCTCTCAGGCCAGCCTGATAGGATCTGTGGTTGGGGAGGGAGTGTGTGTGTTGCACAGCAGATATTCAGTGTGGGGACCATGAAAACCCTTTTTTCTTTTCTCACTGAGTGGCTTTTGTTGCTTCATATGAGTCTTTCTGTCAAAACAACCTGGTCTGGTGGAAATATGATTAGATATGGCATCTACCCCAGTGAAAATATCTGCACTGGGGGTACAGGCTGTGGTGGGAAGAGGAGGGTATGAGCTGATCATTCCATTGCTGGTGTCCTTTTTGAGGCCTCAAGGCTGGCAGAAAGTGTGGAGTAATCAAATCTATTTCACAATCAAGTCCTTTCTCCTGTGCCTGGCTTGTCCAGAAGCAGTAAAATTACTATGAAAGTAGGATCATGGCTTTTTTCCAATACAAGAATTGAGGGCATCAGAGTGGAAGGAGCAGAAGATCAGTTCAAAACAAGCAGCAAAAAGTTCTTCAATCCATGCAGAGTTGGGCTGCAGGTCACCCAAACCCACGCAGTCAGCATAACCCTGTTCAACTAAGGAATTAGTTTGTGATACGTCCCAGCAATTTATTTAAATTGGGGAATTCTCATCCCCCAGGACTGACTCCAGGAGATGGGACACGTCTTTGGGTCCATGCTCTTGGTGGATTTAGCAAGAATGCAACAAAAGAATGAAAATGAAATCACTCAAGATAGCCTGTGTTGAGAACTTTAAACTAACAGGAGAAAAAGGGGGAGAGGAGCAGGTAATTAGACAAATGAAGAGTTCATGGCCCACTGAGGCTCACAGGAACAATTCTGTGCAAAGTCAGTAAAGGGATGCAGGTGATCACAATTTCCCCAGATGATGTGGAGGCAGAATGACTTTCCAGTGCTGTGCACTGCTCAGAAGACAAATATTAATGCTGGCTGTGTAAAAAGAGGGAGAGATATGACAGGGTGTACAACAGTGAGCATTGCTTTACCTGCACATGAGCAGGAGATCAGGGAAAAGCTCTCATGATAAGAAATCTATGGAAAATACTCAGAAATATCAATCCTGTTAATTTATCCAAGACAGTAAAGAGTGACTTGAGTGTCCCTTCTCTTTCTGTGTGGAGCTGCAGGTGAACACCAGCAAAAGAACTGGCAGGAGCCAGAGGTTAGAGAGATGTGTCAGACAGCATTTGCCTAAGTGTGGGCAAACACATCTCAGTTTAGTTACCCCAGGCCCTGGTATTGCCAGCAGATCCCCAGCCAAGAGAGAGATTCCTCCCAGCCTAAATCAAACAAGTGAAACAGGGAAAGTGGAAACCATGACCAAGTGGGGTTTTCCCCCTTTGAATCAAAAAGGACTCTCAGGCAATCAGTTCAGCTGTGGACACCTACACTGCAAACACCCAAATTTAGGTAAGATGAATCCCACCAATCCAGGCTAGAAATGATGTACACACCTTCTGATGGCAAAGGTAACGAACCATTGCAACAACATATCTGTGGATTCAGTGGATTCTCCATCATCCAGGGATTTTAAATGAAGACTGAGAATGTTCTGACAGAAAATGCTGTAGTTCAATCAGATGGTGAGAACCAGACACAAAGTGGCCCTGGACCACAAACCTCTTCCCTGTGTTGCATGGGGGTCTGGCAAGAACCATCTTTTCCACTCTTAAAAAGATTTTGAATTAATGTCACAAAGAACGACTAAATATTTCATTAGTTCAAGATCTACAGATCATCTTTAGTATTCAAATACACCTTGCACATGGCCACTTGGAAAATTAGTATTTTCAGCCTCTCACATACTTCTTTTCCATTTCTAAATAAGAAAGCAAAGCAAGCAAACAAGAGGACTACTCTACATAACTACAGCTTGGGTCTTTGCTAGAGATGAAATTATTTGTGTCTTGTCAAAGGTGCAGCAAAAAAAGTAGCAGTGGTCTTGTAAAAGCCAACATGAAAAGAGGATTTGGTTTTGTCAAGTTTTTCTTGTTGTGTTTTGTTTTCAAATGTTGCCTTATTTGAAAGAGGGAAGCTGTTTGGCCACAAAATGCAACTGTCACCTCTTGCAGCCCTGAGACTTAGAGCCAAAAACATCTGTGGCGAGAGGGGGAGGGCAAAGGAGGGTATATACAGCCTGATCTTGAAAAGTGGCCTATTTAAATTCTCCTCCAAAACCACAGGGGAAGGGGCAGCCATCTCCATCCCAACAGCCAGAATTGTGCAGAAATGCTCTTTGCATGAGGGGCTCTTTTATTTCTGGAGTGTCCTGCTGTGGGAATCACATCCACACTGGGCCTCGATGTGGATTACCTGCTGAATTTTTTACTTCCAACGTGCCAGTTAATTGCACCTCTGGCTTCCAAGGAAGTATCTTAATAAGCAGGTCCTCTCTGCCAGCATAGCCTGTCCTACAAGTGTCCCTTCAGCCTCTCCTGCTGGAACTGCTCCACCGTGCTGGTGGCTCAAAGCCCACTGGAGATGGGACTGGGATCTGCCACAAGCTGGGCAGGAAGGAAAGAGGAGCAGACACACACTCCAGCTTTTACAACAAGACTGTCCTCTCCTCCCAAGTTTATTTGTATTTTTCTGAGGTCAAAAACCCCTTAACATATTCAGATAAAGCAAACTCAGAGGGCTCTTTAGTGTAGCATCAACTCCTGGCTTGCAGATAATGCGATTGCAGTAAGAATCAGGCTTGGCTCACCACATTTTTCTTGCAAGCATAACAACAACATGATGGTGAGGAGTGACCACAGCGGGATCCAGAGCAGCAGTGCTGCAGTGAACAGTCCTGGATGCAGTTATCTTTTGAGTCACCCTTCCTGTCAATATTTATAGAGAAATAAAAGGCTCTGGCTGGAAATGAAGAAGGTTATTTTACTGGAACAACAGGCACATTTTGGCAGCTAAAATCATCCACGAAACCTTTTAAAAGTGATCTCAGGCTGTGAATCTATCACTTAGAAACAAGTCTTCCACAGCTTGAAACACTGGAAGATGGATGGAAGGCTTTTTTCCCTGTTAGTGGAGGAACCTCACTCAAGAGAGACGGTCATGCCTGCTCCACATTTGCTCTCAGTTCCCTGGTCCATCCCTTGGTTTCCAAGGTGTGTTTTCCATAGAGATTTCAGACAAGACTAACAGACCTGAAAGGTGGTAGAAAACTTGAATACCATGGAATCAGAGAATCATCAAATAATTCGGGTCAAGAGAACTTAAATCATCCTGTTCCAACCCCTCTGCCATGGGCAGGGACACCTTCCACTAGAGCAGGTTGCTCAGAGCCCCATCCAGTCTGGTCTTGACCACTTCCAGGGATAGGGCACAATGTATCTCTTTTCCTCAAGGGGTTCAAGTAGCCCTGAACAGGAAAGACAGAGCTATTAAGATGCCTGGCTGTGACCTTGCATCTTTTCTGCACTGATTGCACACCTTGGCTGGCAGGTTCTTCTGTGGTGGTTTCACAGAACCTTCTTTCAGGACAGTTTCACTTTGTCTGACTGCACAAACACTTTGCATTCAGGAGTTCTATGCAGAAACAATGGTATAAGATAATAAAAGATGAATATTCTACCATGCTGTGTGAGAGACCAAAGTGAACAGAAGAATACAAATGACTCTTCTGAAGATATTAAGTGGAGAACACTCCTCTCTTACCAAGTAAGCAGGAGAGGAGCAAAATATAGGGTTCTTGCTATTTCTGGCTTGATCTGTGGCAGTAAATTAGGCAGTGCCAGGAAATGTTCCCTGCTAGTGGAACTCGATGAGCCATACTTTTAGATCATCAGCACAGTCCCTGGCTGGTTTATGTTCATGCAAACAAGCACTGTCCCAAACAATTCCTGGAAAGACCAATTTCCAACAGTCAGCTGTGAACTCTCTTTTCTTCGAATGCTAACTGAGCTTACTAAAATGGAAATGGAACGTTCCATGCTGGTAGACTTTGCTGTCTGGGTTTGACTCAATAGTACAGGGAAGCTGCTAAGATCTTTTGGTTTCTTGCCCAGATCCATCCCCTTGTGTCAGGAATGAAGAAAGCACAAGACCCAGGTGATTCTGGAGCCTCTCACACCAAGGGAATCCCCTCCAGAAGATGGATATGGGTTGTATGCTCAGCATCATTTTAAGGTGGGGAAAAAATAAAGCAGGACAGAATTATCTTCCCCCAAGGTCTGGTAAATAATGTCAACAAGGCCTGGGAGCTGTTCAGCTCTTCAAATATGGGCAGCTGTGGGCTCAGTGGAATTGCTCACACACACATACAATGTGTAGATGTCCAGGGGCACAATCACCACCTTGGTTCCACAGGTGGAGGGAGAAGCTGCTCAGTGTTGGATCACAAGCAGGGTCAATGCACTGGAAGGCTCTTAGCACTCATTGTGCAGATGTATCTCTAAAAGACACAGGAATTTAAACTCTTCCAGTTACCAGCTTGATTCCTTTTGTGCATAAATATCCTCATTTAAAAAAATAAAAATAAATTGATGGTTTGTTTATTCCTGGAATAAATCTGTACTGGTATAACCAGTATTGCATAAGGGAGTGCTACTGGCAAAACAAGAGCATTTTAATTAAACCAGCATATCAGGAGAACTAAACAGAACTAAACAAAACAAAAAACCAACAAACCCACACCATGCTCATCAGCTGTGGAAGCAAGAGACAGCAGCTGCTCTCTGCTCTCATAACCAGAGTGGAATGAATCATGGCACTTGACTTGGATTTGCATCTAATTCAACTCTCCTTCTCTCCCAGTGTTGAAGCTCATCCTGCTCCTACACAGTGAGAATGTTTTAGCTTCACCCAGCAATTCCTCAAGCTAGCAGTAAACTTCCCATTACTACAAAGGGCTTTAATATGTTTTTTAAATGACAAGCAAAGCTCTGCAGAGCAGCAGCAGCAGCATGGCATCTGCAAGCAGCCACTGTCTTATTCCTCCAGCTCATTTTTCAGGTCTAGTATGTTTCTTGGCAAAATCAACTCAGCAAATGTCCAGATTTATAGAGTTCAGCAACCTTTTTCAGGGCCACATGAACAGCTATTATTTAAAGCCTTTTACTGTGTTCGTAGAAAGGAACAAAGTGCACTTTCCCATTAAAGATTTAAAGCCTTTTTGAGGCAAAGCACATGTCACCCTGAAGGACATCTTGGGTCTTGCATATCGATGCATCCTGTGCAACTTCCACTGCAGGATCAACGGTTTGGTTCTGGGTAGTGGGAATTTTTGGGAATTCTTCTGATCTTACCATTGGGTTGTAGGATAAGATCTTTCTCAGGGGATTAGGAAGTGTCTCCCACACTGGTGTTTGAAGGTGTTTTATTCTGCACTGTGCAGAACAAAGCAAAAGCATAAGAAATACCTTGGGGACATGAAACAATTCCCCATGTTAATGCAGTGCTCTTCCCAAGGACTTAGAGATCAGCAGCAAGGCATAGACAGACATTTTGGGGCACATATAGTTAGGAGGCATTAAAGTGCTGTCACTTCAGCAGTTTGTTACACCCTCTGCTGAAGGGCATTGCTCCCCACCCCTGAGACCTGTGTGCATCTTTAACAGCATCTCCTGGGTTATCCTGGCTGAACAACCTTTCCCTAGGTCAGCCCGAGGCTAATGGGAAGAAATGCAGCTGGGCTGACCCTGCCCAGGAAGAGAGAACAATGGAACAACTCTGCTTTTCTAGGACTATAACCACAGCTTGAGCCTGCAAATTTGGCCCCAGGCAGACTTTTGGCTCACCTGGGCTTGAAGAGCCTGTCAAGGTGGGCTCTGGGGGAGGATCCAGGGATGGATTCTATGCTCGGCAGACACAGCATCCCCCTTAGGAGCTGAGCTGGCCCAACCTGGGAAAGAGAAGGAAAAGGGGTTTGAGCAAGAATAGGTCCTGCTCTTCCTTGTGTTTTGCCCCTCTCTGTGTACAAGCATCCCTGTGGTCTCTTCATTCCAGAGGAAGTTGCTGGCAAAGGGAAAATCTTCCCAAGGCATAGATAGAAGTAAACCACACCCCCCATATTCCATTCTTTATGCTTTCACCCCTCTCATTCCACAGCATTTCCTCTGACAGCGTGATGGGAAGGGAGGGGGGGGGATGAGAAGGAAGGTTTTTGTAGGACTTTTTCCTTGAAGGCAGCTCAGTCCCCGTTTATCTGCATCCCCTGGGCTTTACTGCACACAGTGCTAATGGAATGCTTCCACGAGTTCCACGAGGTGCTTTTTCCCGGCTCTGCACACCAGGGCAGAAGGAGCAGGCACTTGGAGAGCACCTTGGCTGAGCATCCCTCTCCCCATCCCGTGCCAGGGTGGGAGGGTGGAGGGGACAGCTCTGCTCTGCTATGAGCAGACTCCCTGCCATGCCAATAGCCCGCCACCGGGTGATGCCAGTAGGAGAGCTTTAGTGATTTAAATGATGTACGTGATGGAGAACAGCTTGATTAATTCATACAAATTGTAACTACTTAGCGCTCCATTCATCTGGAATGATCTGTGGTCCTGTCTGCCCGCAGAAGTCACAAAGGTGCCCGGCTCCGGCTGCAGGTGACGCATCAGTCACCCCCTCCCCAGGACACAGCACAGGGAGCTGCTTTGTGGCTGCATCGGAGTGACTGAGAGCAAGACAAGCACCAGGGAGCTGCTCCACAGCAGAGAATGCTGAGCCCCACCGGGCTCCTCTCCAGGGAAGGGGCTGCAATCAAGGGATGTCTAACCCAGGTGGGTCCTTCCAGGGTGAATGGGTGTTCTGGCTTTATCTGAAAAATCATCTGGCAGCGTGTACAGCCTGTGTGTACACCTGGCTGAGGCTGAACCCTGGGCCAGATTTGGCACCGTGGCTCATGGAATCATCGGGTTTGGTCTCATTAGTCCTGCACACGATGGAGGAGTTTGGCCACAGACCCCAAGAGAAACGCGTGGGTGAAGGATGGGGCTGCTTGGTGGCCGCTGTTGTGGGTGAAGAAGCCAAGGTCACACACAAACCTTCACCTCTATCCAGAAGTTGCTTGGCCTTTTGGTCATGTGGAGGAGACAGGGTCTTCATCCTCCTTAAACTTAAATCTCTTAGCAGCAGCAAAAGGAGCAGTGGGCACGTCCTGGCCAGCTGCTGAATCCAGCAGGTGCCTTGTGTCACCTGCGGCATGAGGCAGATGTGGCTCTGCAGATGTGGCTCTTGCCAGCAGCTCTGGTGGCTTGGAGAAAGGTGGAGCTGGGGTTCCTGCTCGCTGGCACGCTGTCCAGCACGGCCCAAGGCTCATGCAGACAGGGTGAAGCTGTCCCACAGCAGCCCTGAGCTGGATTTGCAGCTCCCAGCACCCTGCGGCTCTGGTCGCGACCTGTCCCCGCAGAGAACAGTGGCAGCCCAGGACGCTGGGTCGCAGTGCCACCGTGTGGGCTCTGCCAGCTCCCAGAGCACCGAGAGAAGGACCTGGGGTGTTCTGACCTGGATCTGGGTGCCTCCAGTGATGGACCAGGGAAACACAAACATCAGCTGCAGGCAGGCAGCCCGGCCTCCCTGAGGATGCAGTGTTTGCTGGCTGGGATCACTTTTCTCATACAAGTCCTGCGTGCTAAGGTCAAACATTCGCTGTTCTTGCAGGTTTCTTTAGAGGGTCCTTGAGGCAAGATCCTCAACAAACTCTCCCAAAATGTTACCACCCTCTGCACTCACTGGGCTCGGTGTCTGAGGGGCAAAGGCCCTGCACCACCTTCCTACAGCTGTAGGTCAGTGTAAAGCCAGGCTAAAAGGAAGCACAAAGCCCCTCACACCCTTCAGTGTTTGTGACTCTTCTGTCACCACCCCATCTGCATAAACCCAGAGCATGTTTTCAGGCAAAAAATCCTTCCCTTGTGTATTTCAATACCAGCCAAGTCAAACCATGTGGCAATGCCTTTGAGCTGTTGTGCTGCTGCTTGAGGAACCTGCATGAGAGACTGGGAGCAGTTTTCCTCCCAGACCTTCCAACCCTGGGCACGCACATGGTGAAATCCTGCTGCAAAGCTCAGCACCTCTGAATGCTCTTCAGAGCTGACATCCACCTGCAGAGCCACCACATGATCTGGGTCTGCAGCACCTGGGGATCAAAACAGCAAAATTTAACAAAACAGAGCTGAGCTAAAGAGATTTATATTTTTAGGTCATTTCTTTTTTGGTGACAAAGAATTACTCTCCACTGACCATTACCTTTGTAATGAATGGCCCTTCCCTTTTTCTTCTGTCAGAACAGGTTGCAGAGTGCCCTGGTCTGCAGCTTATCAAAGACCTGTGTTCCCTCTTTGGAGCCACAACAAAGTCCAGCTGTCCTGCCTGCTCCCTGAGATAGCTGCAGGAGTCTTCAGCCTTGGTGATGGTGGCCTTGGTGGAGGGAAATGAGACAAGGTGCCTGTCCTGGGCAGGAGGGTCAGCTGTTGGATCTCCTGCCACTCTACACATGCTTGGTGCAGAGCTCTCTCTGAGCCTGTCATCACTAGGATTTTGCTGGAGGGAGTCTCTGGAGACAGGAGCAACCCTCCCCATGCCACAGCGCTGAGTCACTGACAGGATTCCCAGCCAGGGCCTTCAAGCTTTCCTTCCCCAGGGCTTCCAAATGTGTCAGCTTCTTGGAGACTCCCAGGCTTGGAGCTTTCCCAGGAATTTCCCAAGGAGCCTGGCTGGGCTGGGACTCAGCACCTCCAGGTGATGCTGACAGCAGAAGAGGCTCTGCAGCCCCCAAACACCACTTTGTGCTCATTGCCACAGGCACCTCAACAGCCTCAGTGCAACCATCAGTGAGGAAGGAGACAACAAAGGCAGCTTCTACCTCCAACTCACCCCACTTCCTGCAACCACCCCACTTCCTGCAAGAATTAAATCAAAGCCATGTGCTCCATGGCTGGCAGAGCTGGTGTCTGAGCTGCACCTCTGGGAGATGCTCCCTGGAAGTTCTCCAAGGCACAGCTCCAGCTGTGAGGTGTCTCTGGCCAGGTGGCACAGGGAAGATGTTCTGGCCTTTCAGAGCTGCAAGGACCTGCCTGGTGCTGACCCTCTGTCCTCATGAACAAGCTGGGCAATCCCCAGGGACCTTGTGGAGGAACAGAGAAGTGGAATGGGGGATGTGTTTACTTTGCTTTTTCACTGAAGAACAGGCCAATGAGTAACAAGAATGAGCACTTCTTGGAAGTTTTGACCAAGATGGTGTGAGGTGGGGCAGAAAGTGTAGGGCAGGAGGACACTGAGCTGGGAAATTGAGGGCTTATGCTAATATTGACTTGGTATGGAGTGTCCAGACTCCATGAAACTCAGGGTTGAGGGGTTTCTCTTGTGGCTGGCTGTCCAACATGCCTGGGGCTACCAACATCAAACAGATCACTCAGTACAGCTCCCCTGTGCCCATTTTCTAATATTTTGGCATCCACCAGAAAATTCCCAACTAGGGAACATAGTAGGGTGTTTTTAAATAATGAAAAAGTATATTGTGGTTAAAACAACCATGACTTAAGACCTCAGCTCTCCCCCTTGGGGCCCTGCGGTGAGCAGCCCCTCTCAGCTGCCTTGCAAAATGATGTCACATAAAGTGAGCTCTCATGAGCAGAGAGGTGGCCTTGAGGTTCTTGTGGCCAAGTTAAACGCAGCAGCTGCCAAAGCCCTTGGCCTGCACAGCTCCAGGTGAGTCTGCCCTGCAGCAAGCCCAGAGAGCTCTTCTGGTGAACAAGCAGGCAAAGTGTGGGATGTGGCAGAAGGCTCAGCAGAGACACAAACTGCACAGTCCATCAGGAATGAGAGCAGACTTCATTTGACATTTGCATTCATTTGGTTTTCTTTCCCAGTAACTGCCCCTGGAGAGCTCCACACACACACACACATCAGAGCACTAGGGCTTTTTTCCCCTTGTTCTCCCTGCTCTGGAGTTCTATTCCTCTCTCACCTGCTCACAACATGCAGCTTCAGGCATTTCTTGCTTTCTGGAAAAGGGTCACAGCCTGAGCAACGGATCCAAAATCCCTTTCCCCACATCTTCTGGCAACAGCTCTCACAATTTATCACTTAAACCTGCCAGTTCTTACAGTCCTTGTGGATTAGCCCTTAATCAGGCTAAACATCAGTTCCCATTCTTACCCCAAGACAACATCTCCTTACTTTTCCTCCCATTTCCCTACCTTGTGTCCACCTTAGCTGCTCAGGCTGGGAGTGTTGCAAGGGTTATTGAAGCTGTAGCTGTGTGGAACTCACCAGCACAGAGTTCAGCTTCTTCTTCTGCAAACATACGGGTGGATAATTCTTTTCAAATTACTGACTTGTTATCTCGTTTACAGCAGGCAAATAAACTTCAGAGTGAAGCACAAATAGGCTTGAAAGTGTTTACAAGTTTCTCCAGGCATCCACTGCTCTGGCTCCTGTATGTCACCTCCTCCAGCTGGGGACAGGGCTGTAGGGAGGTTTTTCACCAGTTTGGGTGGCATTTCCCCAAGGAGCAGAGCAGTTGCACGGAATTAGGGCTGTGCAAGAAGGTACTGCTGAAATAAAACCTCTAAAATCCCCTCTTTCTGGGACCTCCTGAGAGAATATTCCATGTTTTGTGGTGACTTGCAGGCCAGGACTAAGGAGGCATCACATATGGTTGGATCTACTGGCCCTGTTACCATCAGGACTCCTGGCATCCCTCTCTCCCTCCAGCAGACAGGAGTCTCAATGCAGTATTTTATTAGTAGAAAGGAAATAGGCCTCCAGAAAACTTCCAAAAAGCCCAAGGATTTAAGATTTTAAAGAAACCATAATTCATAGGCAACAAATGCTGGCAGACTGAGTGCCAGAAATGCCATCTCACAAGAGAGTGATGGAGCAACTGCTCCCATTCCTCATCTCCAGTACCCAGGGGCTGTTGTGTGCTCTAATTGAAAATGTGAGTGTAGAGGAGTCTGCTCTGTACAACCTCCTCAAGAAAAGGCCTATTAAGTTTAATTGATCTCAAGTGCTCCCAAAATCTATAAACAATGAGTCCTCAGGGAGCAGGGGGAGAAAGGGTCCTTTAAAGCATTGATCACTGGAACTGTAAACCACAAAACAAAAACTGTGAGTGCATTATTTAGTTTCATTCAACTATTTGGTAGGAGTCTTCACTGAAAGTTTGTGGGCACTGAAAACCTGTGCCCACAAACCTACCTGTTTTTCCCAACAGTATCAGATGGTGTGAGAAAAACTTGTCTATCACTTCTGTCTCTGTTGTGGGCTTTATCAGGAACAGCACAAACCAGGGCTGAGCTTTCCTTAACTGCATCCCCACATCCTTGTGTCATAGCTGCATCCTCCAGGGGATGCTCCTTTGCCCTCCCTGTGGATACTGCACACCTGAGAGTCTCCCTGGAGCTCAGCAGCCCTTGCAAATGCTAATTTTGCCAAGGTTAAGAATGATGCTGCGAGTAGCAGTGGTCAGAGATGAGCAGGTTGAAAATGCTGAGCTACCCATAGTGTGGAGTCTAGACCAGCACATGATATTTGCAACCCTGATGCACCCAGGGGTTTTTGCTTTCCTCCAGTGGTTGCATCATTAATGAAGTTGTTCCAGGCTGTGAGCTTTCCTCAAAGTGTAGCTCCCTTCAAGGACAACTGAGGAGTGCTCTGGGTCACATGATGGAAGAGTTAATGGAGCTGCTCTGTAGAGTTGGTTCAAAAGAATACTTTTCCTTGCCTCATTTGGGAAAATGAACATTTGTTCTACTTTAAATTTCCCATTAATAATAAAAAAAAAAAAGAATCCTCTCATTTAATTTACAGAACAATGTTCATAACTTTTCACTGGGAGGGCAAAAACTGCACAGAGAAAATTGATAACAAATAGGCTGTGTTGCATGTGTTACCATGTGGAGTGTGATCCCTGTTCTCCATAGCTCTGCCAGCACAGGAATACTCACTGATCAACTTCAGGGGCTCACACCTCAGGCAAAAGTGCTTTTCACTGACAGGGGTGAGAGGGAGGTTTCACAGCTGGAACCAGGGGTGGGTGTGCAAACACAAGGGCAGGAACACCATGATTTGGGAGAAGACAGATGTCCCCAGCCTTTTATACTGGGACAATTTCATTAACCTATGAAAGCTAAGTCATTCCTTGGGAGTCCCCCCTGCATTATTATAACATTGCAGGCTACTGTTTGGAGCAGGAGATTGATGCAAAGGCTAAAATCAAAGGGTGGGAAAATGAAGAATATTGAGAAATTGCCATATTCAGAGACTTTTAAAAGAAATAGGTGCTAAAACACAAAGAAGGGTAAGGGAGCTGCCTATGTCACCTTGGCAGAGCAGGCTGAGCAGGGAGAGCTCTGCCCAGGGCAAGTCAGGTAGCAGCAGCAGAGACTCTCCTCACTCTTCCCAACACCAGGAACCACGCAGGGCTGCTGCCTCCAGCCCTGGTGCCACAGTGCTGGGCACAGCATGGATGGAAAACAAATGGCAAGATCATTTATTCTGAAAAGACCTCCCAGTCTAAATGCCCGGAGACACAACAGGGAAGAAATTCCTTGGCTGAGCTGTAATCCTGTGCATAGGAGCTGGCCACACAAATGCACTCCATGTGGCAGTGCTGTTTATGAAAGTGATGGATGTCTCATCCTCTCTTTTGCAACACACCAGAAACAAAGCTCAGGTGGATTTCTGCCCTGGGAAATCTGTGCCTGCTGCCCAGGGCAGGAGCTGTACCTGAGCACGTGTGTTCCTGCCATCCCTCACTGTCAGACGAGAGGGACCAGAGCTGTGGCTCAAGTGCATTTGCAAGAGGACTTTGCAGCCTGTGCCCAAAGACCTCCCTCGTGTCTTTGTGGCTTTTCCAGGGTGGGACATCATTGTTCCTTGCAGAAAGGCATTTCACATCTCTGAGCTCACATATGTACCATATATTTACTCAGTGAGTAAAGACTTCAGCTTCCCAAGGGCCACAACACAGGGAGCTGGCAGGGAGGGGCAGAGGGATATGTGAAATATGGCCATGGTGGGAAACAGCCTTCACTTCACCAAGCAAGCCCAGAAAGGCTTCTCAGGCACCCAGGCAGTGCTGGGCACTTTCAGAGCCTAGGGACCCCACACCAAGACCCTGCTCTGAGTCCACAGCACAAACATCTTCCACAGGAGGAAAAACCTCTTGGGTTTTCACCCTCTTGCTTTCATTTCCTTTAAAATTCAGTAGAAAGGGGATTTCCAAAGAACTGCTCATGTTCCTGTGTTATCACATATTGTAGCCAGTGTGCAGCACTACCCTTTTTTGGCCTATGTTGGAACTCGTGGTTCTTTCCCTTGTATTTCTTCCAAATTTTCATTCTAAAATCCCTTCACTGAAAAGACTGGAATCTGTTAGTCAGGCAAGGTTATGTATATCCAGCAATCCTCTCTTTCATAAGCATCCTTGCCCTGGTGCAGCTGCTTGGACCATCACCAGGAATATGTCCCTGTCTATTTGGATCATGAGGGAACGTGATCTTTCATGTTGTAGGAGATTTACATATGGCATTTTCTCTGCAGCAGCATAACAAAGCCCCACCCAAAGTCTCAAAGCTTCCAGGAAGTTCAGATACAAATTTTACAACTTGGGATCTATTTTTTGTTCGTCTTTGTTTTTAAAAACCCTTTATTTTCTCCCTTTGATGATTTTCCCTGCTGTTGACGACAGATGAAAAGCCATAAGAATTGCTTTCAAGTGCCCTGGTGCAGCTCTGCACCCCATCCACACCCCAGCTGTGCGCTGGGAGGAGGCAGGGAGTGGCATGTCCCCTTCCCCAGGCCACATTGGTGAGGTGCAATGTGTCCCCACATCTGGATGATCAGGGGACCACAACTGCACTTAACCTGCACTCTGTGGAGGAAACCCACTTCAGAAGGGAAAGCAGGAGGGAAATTATGGCACATAATTTGTGAGAGGAGAATAATATCCTTCACCCTGGCAGGGTAGCACAGGTCTGAGCTCATTTCCAAAATATGCAAGACTCAGAGAAAGCCCTCAGGCCCAATCTGTGTCAACAGCTTCATCTCCAGATGAAGATAAAACCTCAGTGTGAGGATGTTGTGACAATACTTCACAGGAGTTAGGTCAAGGTCAAGCCATGTGTCCTAAAGCCATCCCACCTGCAATACCCCTGGTTCAGCATCACCTGGGGCTGTGCATCACCTCCAGGCTGGGGTGCAGGTGTGTGGACAGCCAGCAGGAGATGCACACCTGCCTCAAGCTGCTTCCTCCCCCATTTTGCACCTCCTGGCACAGGATCATCTGCCATAGGGAGAGCAGCTAATTTGTCACAGATGAAAGCAAATAGAGAAGTGTCCTCTCCCATCTCCTCCTCCCTGGGGATCCTCAAAGACTGGGACTGAGTGCAGAGGTGCTGAGAAAAGGAGCTGCTCCCCCACGGTCTGAATGAGAGCATCCCCAGGAGGAAAAAGGTGGGGAGTGCAGATATCTGACACTTGGTGTGACTTGGCCATTCCCCCGTGGCCTAGACACCAACAAGACTCTTTGACCCATGGAGCTGGTGTCCACAGGTGTCTGTTCTCAAGTAACAAGACCATAAAAATGATTCACAGGGATTTGTTGATGGTCTGAGAAATCTCAAACAAGTCCAAACCTTGGAGACCTGATGGCTTCATGTAATTTCCCTCCTTTCACAGAATTAGGATTAGCTCAATAGTCAGGCTGAACCAAACCAGAACACTGCTTGGGCTCTGTGTGAGCACAACTGTAGAGCAAGTGTCATAAAGTTCCATAAATGCACCCATAAAGGCGAACCATCTATCTAAACACATGCACACACACACCCACAAAAGATTTTTTTTTCCCCTGACATTGTATCTGCACATCATCAGCATTTGGCTTATAACATGATTTCTGTTATCAGAATCTCACTTGTAAAGTAATTTGTCTGACCATCGGGTTTCTGTGGAGAATAAAAATGCAACTTGGGGAAATGAGAGGGAGGAGGTGAAGTGTTTTCCAAGTGATCTCAGTGGCTGATTTTTTTTCCCAAACTCTGTAATGGGTACTGCTAGGGAGAAACCTTCAAGAACACATGAAAACATTAATGAAGGCTGGAATGATATCTAGTATCCAACCCAATAATTCTCCTCCCAGTAATTTCTTTAAGCCTCATACTTGGAGTTCAGTAGGTCATAAATTTTGCCCGCTCTGAAGTTAACTGGATCCACAAGATGCAAATGTATTACTCATACACTGGTTAACTTGTATGCTCATTGCTTTCCAACCTCTCCACAAATTGATTTTTAGATTCGGTATTTAAGCCAGGAAGATATTTCCTGCCTCGTCCCTCGGAAGGTCACAGCAGAATGCAGTGCTGCTGGCTGCCAGGGCAAGCAGAAAGTCAGGCAGAGGGCTGGAGAACAAGTTCCCCCATCTCAGGCTGGGGCAAAAGTCAATCAGGATGCAAACTGCACCTGGGAGGTGCCTCTTTGGGGTTGTGCTTGGGGCAGGGAAGCAGAATTGCAGGGGGGTGGCTGAGCAGAAGGGAAGCAGGGCAGTGAAACACCTGAGCAGCACAGGCCTGGCTCAGAGGGTGCAAGCTGACAGCTCCAGGTGCCTCCTTTCCTCCCACTTTCACCTCTGGATTCATCTGCCTCCCTGAACCACACCAGTGGCTTCTGCCCCCTCTCTTGGTAGGGATATACTGATTTTTTAACCCATTTGAAGGGTGTTGTTCCAGGCTGTCAATGTCCTTGCTGGCATCCTGCTGTCTCCATAAGTTATCCAAAGCCCCTCTCTGCACTTTTGGAAGCTGGCTTGAGATGCTGCCAGGCATTGAGGTGAGATACCAGTTCTTTTCTCAGGCAGGGACTGAGACCCAGGACCATGATGTGACCACGGGGTCAGCTCCAGGGCTGCCAACTTCCAGTGCCTCTCTATGAAAAGCTGTCAGCACTTGGAAACGTGCAAGTCCACCAACTTGGAAGCAAGGCTGGAATATGGCTCCATTCCAGGCCTAAGCTCCCTGGCTCTTAATGGTGCTTTGGGTAGATTAACCTTCACATGGAAGCAGGAGATCATAACAAAAGGCCACAAAGGTCCAGAGCAGCTTCAGACTTAATAAACTGAGCCATTAGAGATTCACCTCTGATTTGCATCAGACACAGACCCCAGGAAAGCTTTCCTGCCTGTCCCTGCACGTTCCTATTAAAGAAGTTCCTCAAATCCTTCAAGGAGTGAGTTTCACCTCCTCACAGGTTCTCATTACATTCCTCCCTCACCCTCTCCGGGGTGTCACATCCATGTCTTGGGCTCTTGCTTTTGCTTTCTTTTTTCATCTGGTTACATTTTGACAGTGATTCTGCAGCCTTTATGTACTGGCTCCTGCTCTGTTTGTATTCTAGGAAACATTTACTGCCTGTCTGGCTTGCCAGCACTAGGATTGCTCACCATCCCTTGGGAACAATGAGAAATGATGTGTCAGAGCTCACCCGCTTCCCAGCACTCCCTGTTTACTACGAGGACCCCGTGGGCAAGAGAACAAATAGATTACTACAATTTATATCTCTCTGGATAATGTCTTGCAGCTTATCTTCCCAATTGGGATATTGTTCACTCTGTTGGGCCCCTTTTCAGCTAAGGAATTGTGTGATAGTGGCATCCACAGCGGTGAAAAATTGCTGGCCTGACAGCAACAGCATTATGGGAAAGCCAAGATTTCCCCCCTTTTTTCTATTCTCAGAGGTGCTTGTTATAACGTGGTAGAAATTAGGGCTTGGCAGGGAAGGTTTCTGGACCCCATTAAAACTTTTTGTGATTTCCAAAGGTTCCCCATTCTTCAGTGAGGCAAAGCCCAGAACTTCCACTCTTTAAGATGGAAATGAAATTATCCTCTTGGCCAGGACCCAGCATGGTGACAGGTTGCTTCTGCCCCACTCTAGGGTACTGGGACTCAAGTCCCTGTTGCTGATATGTCCAGGTCAAGTGATGAATGGACCAGGGTGGCTTTTGGCTCTCCTGAAGAGGCTCTGCCTCTTAAACTGCCTGCTGGAGGTGCTTCATTTTTGTATTCAAATGTCCTTTTCAAGCCACATCTTGATGATGAGATTTCCACATCCCTTTGGCACTGAGGCTTTGGAAAAATTATAACCTGGTCAGTGGTAAGCAGATCTGAACAAGGTCCTGCCTGTCCTGAAAATAATTTCCAAGACAGCATAAATTAGCAGTTGGACTTAATGTTCTTAAAAGTCTTTTCTGACCAAAATGAATCTCTGGATATATGTTTCTATATCTCATGAAAAGTGGTTTATGACCATCATTATTTTCTGGAGAAAATAGATTTGTCTGAAAACTTCCCAACCCACTCTAGCAGCAGTATAGCACAGAAGCACAACATATTTTGAGTGATTAGCAAAGTCCTCCTCCCCTTCATCTTTTACCTGTTGTCTTTATTTTCCAAAATCTTCCTAGAACTAAATCAACAATCACTGTCAGGGTCCCCTTCACCTCTCAAAATACCTTCAAGGTCAGCAAGGAGCCATGTCATCATGTTCTGCCCTACCATGTTCTGGTGGTCACAGGTGATGTCACAAGCCAGGTGGCCACAGCTCTTTTCATCTCAGACCTCAGCTGACTCAGTTTGACTTTTGCTGCCTCCATGGTAACTGGAGTTGGGTGTTCTTTGACTGAGGACTTTAATTAAACTCATTGTGCTCTCCCCTGCCAAGATGGGTGGTTTGAAGGAAATGGAGAGGAAGGAGATGGCTCTTTGTGACTGCAGAAACCTCTGCTGCTTGTTTAGCCTGCAAATCCCTTAAAGAAATTTCACTGGGAGAGCTCAGATTCCCATTGTCGCTCAGCCTGCCCTCAGTGAACACCAACACCCTCTGCACCTCCCAGCCTACACAGCACAACCCCTCCCTCCCCACACTCACCTGGAAAGGCCTGAGCATCCTTGTCTGAAGCTTCCTGATGCAATCAGCAGGCTGGAAACTCTCATTTAGCATTCTCCCTCCTGCTCACACGGGAAGGCTGCCAGACCAACAGCCCAGCACGTCCCTGATGGGCAGCACTGACACGAGGAACCCTCTCTCCCAGAAGAGCCATCTCCTCATTCACTCTGCCCAATCAATCCCAACCCCATCCCCAGCAAGGAGGCCCTCTTAACCCTGGCAGGATGGAGAGGGAGGTTTGTGGTCCAGAAGATTTTGCCATAGGAACAGGAGCGAGACCACCAAGCCTTCCCCAGTGACCACCCAGATGGAAATAACCTTTGGCCAGTGTTGGCCTGGGTTGGGCTGGATGTTGGACATGCTGCTGCTGAATAAAGGGGTTGAAGCAGTCTGGGGGGCGAGGATGCGAGGAGACTGTGGGGAATTGTTTAAGAGAGCTCAGAGAAATATTGGTTGAGTGCTTCCATTTAATTATTCACTCTGCTTAATTTGAACTTGGACAAGATGAATCGTTCATTGACTGTGCAGACTGGAAGCAAGTCCTTCCTGACTAAACAGACTCAGCATTAAATGGTAAAATAAATGAAGGCCAAGAAAAGAAAATTCCTCTTCTCTGATTGATCATGTCAGGGCAAGATTCCTGTAGGGAAGCCAGAGCTGATAGAAATATAAACACAGGTTTTATCACTTGGCAGAATAACTTTCTCCAGTTTTCCCTTTATTTCTGTAATAGATTTTTTCCAGAAAATATTGCACTGACAGTGTTGTCAATGTCAGGGCAGATGATGTCAGCTGGAGGTCTGGGTAGGTGAGTAGCATGGGCAGAGCAGGTCTGAAAATGCTGGAATCTTTTTTTTGGCTGGGGTGTCAGGAGACATGGAGAGACTCACCTTTATGTGCTTCAAAAACCTGGAAAGTAGAATTTTCAGACTGTGAGTCCTCCTGTCCATCATCTCTGTTTACAGAGAAGTAGGTACCACTATGGGGCACCTCATCTGACACTTCCACCTCAAGGGTCTGTCTGAGGACAGGAGGAATCACCCTCTGGCTCATCTCAACGACCTCAGCTGCAAATTTCTGGTCCTGTCAGCCCTATTTTGGGGCTTCCCTCCCAGATCAGGCCCTGGCCACCCACTGGCAGGACACGGGCAAGTTGACTCCACTTTCTGCTCTGTCTTATGGAGTTATGAAATATTTCAGGGCATTTGCTAAATAGCTGCAGGTATTTAGAGGCTGTCCAGCCCAGCAGGATCCCCATCTACGTTTGGCTTCAAAGCAGTAATTATATAAATAATGGACAGGTGGATTTACACAGGAGTAAAGCAGCAACATCTTCAGCCCTTGATTTTTAAACACTGTCTGCCAATAAAGACTTCTGGCAAACTAGAATTATTCATTTACTAACCTCAACCCTTGAACTAAATGACTGGCAACCATAACTCCAGTGTGAAATCATTCAACCCTCATTTTCAGGTTTTTAAAATAAACAGGACCAAGCTTCACACAATACAGATGTGAAAATTCCTCCAACTCAAATGTCTGAGCCCAGCACATGCTACATTAATTTTATTTTCCTTCTTTCATCCTGATTAAACTGTCCACTAGTAATTCTTTGCCTCTGGCCAAATGCAAACACAATTCTGCCACTAATAGGAATTGAGCATGTCTGCATAAAAATACAATTAAAGTAACAGTACACTTCACATTTCATGCCAGTCAAATTCTCAAGTAGGTCTGTTATTACAGGATTTCTCATGCATTGTTAGAATTTTTTTGCTTTACACTCTAAGCAAGCGATTTTCTTCTCCGGTCAATCAGCATTAAATATAATGTCATGCCTCATCTTGGCTTGAAATAATAACAATAAAAAAATCCTGTCCCAGATGTTTAAGATGTCTTTTCCTCCTCTGAGAAGTCTTTAGAGATGTCAAAGATTTTTCCCACCCAGCATTTCAAGGGACCCATGGATTTTTACATTTTCTGGCAAAACCCAGAATGACCCAGACAGTTACACTCCAAGGAAGCTCTGCTGAGGTGAGTGAAGGCTTATTTTCAAATCACTGATCTGAGCAAGACAGAGAGAAGGTTTGATCCCAGCACCTGTAACTGGAGAGGAGACTGCTTTCAGCACTGGCCCAGTTATCACACCACAAAAGGGAAAGGGGTGAGCCTTTTCCTCCAGCTTTAATTCTTCTCTGTTCCCAAGCCCAGTTGGACTTGGGAGCCAAAGCTTTGGCTTTGAAAATGATCATTTCCTAATGAAAAAAAAGGCTGTTCAGAAAACTCCTACCCAGCAGTACTGGCACCTGATCTGGGCCTGGCAACACCAGCACAGCCAACCCAGGGGTCAGGCCTGTCCTTCAAAGAAAACTCTCCATCCACCAGGGAGGAGAGTTCAGCCTCCAGAGCTCTTCTTCCTGAGCCAGTCACTCTAACTCAGCACTCCCCAGTGCCTTTCTATCACAAAACCATTTGCACCCCACTGCAGTGCTGCCACTTGGGCTGGGGACAGCCCTGCATTCACTCTTTGCAGCAGGGACAGGTGGATGTATTGTCATGTCATGCACAATTCTCACATGCATCAGTGCAGAAAAAGCTGCATTTATTGTGGTTTGGGAAGGTCTTTCTTCTGAGAGCCTTTCAGACATGGCACTTAACAGCTGTGAAGGAAGAGAAAGATCCGGATAACCAAAAAAAGGCTGGTTGAATAAGCTGAGTTGTAAGAAATCTTTGGCTCATGTGCATGAGGTTAAAGGCCAGAACCTCCGAAATATTTACATCAACCTGGTGTTGTTTAAACACTTGTGGAAAGTTGTAGGTTTATCTGTACTGGTGCATTAAAAAAAAAAAAACTTAATGCAGCAACTCATCTCACAGCTCACTCTACACAACCTCTGAACCTCATTCTATAGCCAATTAATTCAATTGCTTCTTTTATATCTGCTGGAGCCAAACTTGAGCAAAAAAAGCTCAGCTACCCTTTTTATCGCCTGCCAGCACACAGCAGTCATCAGAGAAGGCTCCAATAGGTCATAATTTAGTCAATATTTTACTTTGCAAAACACATGAAAACCCTTTGACATCAAAAGCAGTAGATTTACAGATGCTGGGCATTTACAGATATGGCTGTTCTGCCAAACTTTGAGCACGATCACTAGTTCAGATTAAACGTCTGTTATTGCCTCGGAGAGGAAATTGGCACTCGTCCATCAGCTCCCCAAATTCAGTTCAACAGCTCCTACAGATTGCAACCATGTTTCCTCTCTGGCTGTCCTGTACCAGGGTCAGGGTTACAGATACAGGGGTTGGATTCCTGCATCACCCAGAGCTGTGTCTTGTCCTCAGCTGCTTCACAAAGACATTTGTCTGTAAGTCCACATGTCATGGAGTAACCCTGCAGGATGCTTTAACTTCAAGCAGATACACAATTATCTGCCCTCATGTCCCCAAGGACAGAATCTCCCCCCTCCAGGTGTCTGGTGGTGGTGGTGAATTCTCAAGGGATCAGGACAAGGGAAAAATATTTCTCACCACCTCAGGAGCTTTTTGTCGGTGCATTTTTCAGAGTGACAGTGAAAAGGGTGGGGGGGAAATGGATGGCCCATCTAGCACAGCTCTTTACTTGCTGCATTTCCATTAAAGCATGCAATCGAAGAGTTTTAATTTTATGGCATCTGCGTTGGGGACAGAAAAGCTTTTCATTTCCCCTTCTCCATTGATATTTTGTCCATGAACCAAGCAGTTTCATTAACGAGTAGGTTTTGCTGAAGATGCACCCACCAGTAAATTGCTCCGCTATAATGTGGGACTAGAGTGGATGGATTTCAATTTGCAGGACTCCTGGCTTCTGTTTCAAAATCTGCATTAACTCCTGAGCTGACCCTTGGCCTATCATGAGCTGAAATCTTATCTTATTGAAGTGGCAAGGAAGAGAGTGCCAGTCTCATTAGACCCTTTCTAAAGTCATTTACTTTGGGTTCTGCCTGCAATAATTCTCTTAAGTCTCTATTTTCATTACATTAAATTTGCCTTGGGAGGGAAGAGTTCCTTTCATTCCTCACTCAGCCCAGTGTCACAAGGCTTCCTTCCTTTAAGGAGGACAGGGAATATTCCAGGCCTTTGCCCTGCTCTTCAGCAGTCCCACCTGCCAGCTTTTTCTGGGGAATGGTCTCAGAAGATGCAGCTCTGCCAGTGGCAGCCCAGCACCACTCTTTGCCCATGCAGGTTTTTAATGATGCTTCTTTGAGCCTCTCTTTTTTCTACATGGAATCAGAGACATCACCAACCCACCAGCAATATCCCAATGTACCCATTTGGGTGCCTGCTCACTGATGAAGACAGGCAGGATGCTTCTCCTCCAAACACTCAAAAGGTACAGAAAATTCTGCTCCACTAACTTCTGCAAAGCTAAAAGCCTCATGTTTCACCTGCAGGTGCTGCCCCAAATCCCCTCTGCCACCACTTTTGTGAGAGCTGAGGAGATGCTGGTCTTGAGAGATGCTGGGTGGTGAGGTGCAGATATGCTCTGCCTAGTGCTCAGTGGTTCACAAGGGCTTGTGCAACGCTGCTGCAGGATTTATTCTGCCCCAAGTTTGCTCCCAAAGTTCTTCAGCCTCACCAAGCAGGGTACCTCCAACTTCACCCCTTGGTGCCTCTCCTAAACTTCACACGCCCATTTCCCAGACACCCTTTGTGTTGATTGATGCCCAGGGCCCACCCAACCCACCAGTGTGGGAACACAAGATTCGCCTCCAGCTGCACTGGAGGCTCAGGGACCTGAGCAGGGGTCTCAGAGACCCTGGCACACAGCCCAAAACACCTGTGGTTTGGATTTTAGCCTGTGGGAACAATTGCCAACCTTAAAAGAAGAATTACAGGTCACAGGAGTTTAAATAGAGCAGTAGTGAATTTGTTACAGAGTGTAAAAGTAGTTTTTGGGTTTTAATACGGGGGGTAGGTATTGCCAAGATGAAGGAACCTTGTGGCTTTTGGGGTTTTCTTCTTCTTCTTCTTCTTCTTCTTCTTCTTCTTCTTCTCTCTCCATCTTCTTGGTGACAGGGACAT
>VZTB01015772.1:39294-89412 GCA_013397245.1 Thryothorus ludovicianus
AAAAAAAAATCTTGGCAATGTGTTAATTTCTTTCTCCTTTTTTTTTTTTTTTTAGAGAAAAAGAATATAAAATATTCTGTCTTCCTCCCCCCTCCCTGCCCACCTGTTTTTGAGAGAAAGTGAGGAGGAAAGGGAAGGTAAAAACCCTATGTTTTTCAGCTTGTTGTTTTCAAAAGTATTAAAACATTTCTACCAAAGCTGACATTTTCGAAGGAAATTCTCATTTTACCTGAAACCTCCCTTTGAATTCAGGAAAGCACAACTGCTTGTCAGAACAAAAAGAAGATAAAAAAGGCTATTTTTTAACTTTCCTCCCCAAAGCTATTGCAAGGTGGCATTGAAAACACAGACACTTTTGGGTGAGGAGCCTTAGAATGCAGATTGTGCAACCCAGGGGGTGAGGAATATTTTCCCTATCTTTACCATCATGGTGAGACCTCTGTATGGGGCCTGGCAAGGCTTAGTCCTTATGATTTCAACCACATTTTGCTAAATTAAGCACAGGATTTGGGGCAGAGTCAGGGTCCTCATGACTGCTTGAACCTCAGTCTGGGAGGTTGCAGGGGCAGCAGGGTCCATCCAGAAGCTCACAGGGGATGAAGAGGCTGCAGGACCTCACTCCTGCTGAAAGACACCAAGAAATCCCCAGGTGTAGATCTGGTGGGGTGAAGGCAGGTATGGCCTCACAGGTATGAAAAACACCTTTATTTCCCTGAATGAAGGGTGTCTGAACAGCACTGTAGGATCCACACAAGGTTTTGAGACCTCTTCAAGGAATGTTCAATGCTGCAGAGGGGATCAGTCACCTCTGTCATCATTTAACGACAGGTGTCTGCTAAGGAAGGAAGGAGCCTCCCTTGGAATGGAGAATGTAAACCTCCTCCCTCCAAATTATTATAATTTGGGATTTAAGGGGCTCTCAGGCAAAGATATGAGAATAGGAATAACAGGAATAGGAATAATAGGGATATCTTTATTCAGAGAACTAAAATAAAGCAAGCATGCAGTATTACAAAAAAACAAACCCTCTGACAGAGTCAGAATCCAAGCTGACACCCTGTGGGTCAGGGTGTTGGTGGCAGTGCCATTAAATGGTGCCTGCAGCCCTCCTACAGTGGCAGATGTGGCTCTGTTGAAGCAATGATCCTGTAGAAAGGTGCAGCCTCTGCTGAAGGTCCAGTGGAGAGAGAGAGACAGACCTGGTCCTCCCCTGAGAATCCAGTAGAGAAGGCTGCTTGGTGTCCCAAATCCCAGACTATATCCAGGTAGGAATGCTTAGCTCCTCCCCCTGGATGGAGCATTTCCCAATGGGATGATGGAATTTTATCAGTGAGACTCACTGGCCCATGAGCAGAAGATCTGTGCTTGGAGGGAGGGTGGGTTGTGGAAGAGATAAAGAAACTGCCCCACTGGTTTCTTATCAGCTGGCCATTGAAAGAAGATTGCACCACCCCCCAACCCAGTTCCAGCAGATGGTGATGGAATCCACACTGCTGGTTGCATTTTGCAGTGCAGCCCACGACAACCTCAGACTTGTGTCTATTCACTGCCAATCCATCCCCTACCAAGAAAAGTCATGGCTGCAGTGCCCAGCTCTTTCTCTGTCATCTCCACCCTTCCCTCCCAGCAGAAGACTGAGGATCCTTGCTGGTATCCTCCCCTCATGGAGGAGATCTCAGACCACCCTGGGCTACATTTACATTTCTACCCAAAGTGATGAATTAGTTGTGGGATAAATAGAGGAATGCAGGAAACTGAAGGCTAAATCTCTCCTGCATGAGCTATGCCCTTGGAGAACAGTTTTCCCCACACCTTCATCTGGGAAACAGGTGAGTGTCCAACCCTAAACCCACCACCACCAAACCCTACTGCTTGGAGGCCCTGTCCCCTCCATCCAGGTGTGGGCGAGGAGGACAAGAGCCTTGCAGTGAAAACAAGGCTTCTTGCAAAGGCTTCCCCCAGCAGCTCCCACACTTGGAAGCAGAGTCTCAGTCTCAGTGCCCTCATCTATCTGCCTTGAGTGCTGCCCTGCCTTTGATAGATGATTTTCATTAACATTTCCCTGCTGAGGCTCCCACCGCAGCCGCTGTGCCAGTGACACAGCGTGAGAATTCGCAGAGGAGTAGATGACAAGCGGTGAAATGTTGCTGGTCAGGCCAGAGAAAAGCTTTTTTGGGACTGCCCAGTGCTGTCCTGTGCGTGCTCGGGTGGGGCTAATATCAGCCACAGTCTCTGATGGGAGAGGGAGGAGAAATTCTGTTTCAGCTCCTGCCTCAATTCTTCCCTGGTTGATCTGATGCCTCTTGTTCACCATGGGGATTGTCTGTAAACCCCCTGGGGATGATTAATGCCCTGCTGCCTGTACATGCCCTGCATTTCTTATATCCTTCTGCCCTCCGCAGACAGAGGATGTGCTGCTGCCTCTGGGTCACTTGGAGGGATTGCTGTTCCCTGAGGAATAAAGTGTTTTATAGCATTTGATTTGGTTTTTTTCTCGGTTTTTGTATCACTAATTCATCCCATTCCAATGAGAACAATCAGCCATTTGAATTATCTCCCCGGGGAAGGGCTGTATTCCCCAGTGCAGGACACATTTATGATTTAGCTGGGCCATCTTTTACCAAGAAAGGTTGAACCAGCTCATCCTTTAAGTCGCTTCCAACCTGGTATTCTGTGATTCTATAAAATTATCCTCTTAGGAATAAAGCAGTAGGTAAAACACTGCATCAAAATTTACTTCTTTTTTTTTTCCTTTTTTTTTTTCTTCCCAAGGGATTGCCAAGGAAAGCCTATATTTATGCATAATTTTTTTTTCAGCTGAGACATTTGGAAGACAAAAGAACCCTACCAAGATGGTGCAGAGAATGTGTTTAGGAAATGTCAGAGCCTGTGAGGTCACAAAAGGCCCCTGAGCCACACCAAGCCACACAGGAGACATAAAGGAAATGTAACAGCAAAACCCCAGCGTGTTTTACAACACCCTCTTCAATTGCTTAGCACCCATGTCTGACATTTCACACCTGAGCCTGAGCCCTCCAGCTGAATGGGAGGAAAAAGCCTTCCAGTGGGATTACAGCTCCTAAAAGGCTGATTATCACACAGCCCCGGGCTTTGATCCAGACCTTCCCCAGCCTCTCAGGGGACAGGCTCCCTAAAGAGCCATCTCTCCTCTGATGGGAATCTTGCAGGTGACACCAACACTACTGTGCACACGCTGCTGGCTCCCTAAGCACGAGCTCCAGAAATCCCAGCACAAAGGCAAGATTCCATAGGCTGAAGCAAATCTGTTTGGGAATGTGCACCTGGATTGAACAGGAGCTGTGCTGATCACAGGAGTGACCCGTGCTCCATCCATGGTAACATTCACAGATGACTGCCTCAGCCTCCCTCCTCCCCTCAGAGAGCCATCCCAAAACTTAAAAGGCTAAAGCTCTTCCCTGAGAAGTTTTCTTTCTGCAACTTCCGAAAGTGGCATCAGTCCATGTAACACCCAGATTTATTCAATTTCTCCACTGCAGCAGGGTCTTGGCAGCATAGCAAAGAGCCCCTGAATCCCCCTAGAAAAGCAAAAGGAGAGAAATGGAAGTAAAAATAGGTGTGGTGGTAGGGCAGGAGGGTCTGACATTTTTCTCTGACCCAGAAAGCCCTGATTCCCTATGACCTTGTTAGGAGGCTGGAAGCTGCTGTTCAGTCAGAGCTGTCAGCCAGTGGTGCTGGCAGGAGATGGATGAGCTGCAGCGTGGCTCTGCAGAAGGTGCTGTGGAGACAGGCTGCTCTGAGGAGCAGCTTGGGGAAAAGGCAGCAGGAGAAGGCTGAGGCAGGACCAAAATGCCAGGAATGGGATGGTCTGGCATAGCTGAGTGCAAGAGCCAAATGCATGAGGCTCCTCAAATAGCCAGAGACAGCAGAGCTCTGGGATACCTTCGGGCTGAGCTTGGCTCTGAGGGGTCATGGGACCTGCCCTTGGTGCCTCAGGATCTTGATCTTGTCTCCTGCAAGGTGCTGATGGGTCCTTGGCTGCAGTCCCCAGTCATCCATTTGGGCTGTTTGAAGAGAAGGGAGATGTGTCCTCCAGCATGTCCCAGCAGGACCCCACCACACTGCCTGCTGCCAAACCTTTATCCCAAACACCAGCATCTCAAGGCAAACCCACAAGACAAAGATGCTGAAAATTTTGCTTTTTTTTTTTTTTTTAGTGTGCAACATTAATTATTAATTTACTTTGACATGCACTGCACTCCCAGTGCCAAAGATGTGATTTCCCCCTGCCCTGGACTTGGGTACAATCCTGCCACTGCTTTGATGCAAATCTGGACATTGATTTATTGCTTCCCTGCGATCACTCTCAATATATCTGATCCTTTCTCAGCTCTGAAATGATGCTCTTGTCACACTGCTGGTCTTTGCAGGGCATCTGCAGCTGCCCTGATGCAAGCCCAAAGGAGTCAGTGGTCAGGGACAGTGTAATTGTGCTCCATGAATCATCACTGAAGTGCCTGGGCTCTTTTGTGTGGCTGTTTCTGAAGCAGAGGCTTGGCTTTGTTTATACCAGATGTTCAGTGGCTTTGCCCTGTCAGTGTCCCCAGCCTGCTCTGGTCAGCAGAAGACCTCCTGCATGGGCACTTCCTAGGTGGGGAGGGAGTGCTGACAGAAGTGTGCTTTGGGAAATAAGAAAAACATTTGCCTCTTTTGTATTCAGAGCACACACAGCCCCTTCCCACCCCCAGGACCTCCTGCTGCAGAGAGAGCCCTCAGTCCACATCTGAGGCAGCCTAAAAAGCTGCAGCTGTCCTCCTGCACCAGGTCCTCTGCTGGAACATTGGTGGGGTAGACATTCCAGCTGAGAAGTAAGAGAAATCTTTGGCTAACACGTGCCCTGGGATTTGGGAGATTTTTTTCCCTGATGTGCCAAAGGTTCCCAGTCACTTAACCCCTCAGCTCCTGGTCTGCAGCAAACGTGTTGGTGTGCCCATCCCTCTCAGCCTGGAGAGCTGTGTGAGATGCTGGAGCAGCAGCCAGAGAGGCAGCCTGGGCAGTCTGGTAGAAAGAGACAGCACATGCCCAAGACTTTGGTTCTGCAATGGTCTCTTTGGGTAAAATTCAGCCCCAAATTGCTCAGGGGTGATCTAGCCTTGGCTTGACCTCATTTGACCCCTGCAGCATGTTTTGTTGGCATTTTCTGTATGGCCTCTCACAAACTCAGGGCTCCTACCAGATGTTTTTAGTTGGGAAGCTGCATTTCCAAGAGGGTGGGATGTGTGGTCCCTTGCTTTCACAGTCAGGATTTTGCTGAACAGGGAGACCACGACTATACCAGTAAATAAAAGAGGCTAAGAGCACTTGTGCAGCCAGATGGCACAACACAGGCCTGCAAATCAAACCCTCTTCTCCTCTCCAGACCCTAACCAGGGTGGCCTCAGCCATGCTGACAGCTGGGGCTGGTCCCTGCCCCATGCCAGCCCTTGCAGAGTCCCCAGGCGCTCTCTGGGAAAGGAGGACACCGTGCCAAAGAGCTTGATGACAATTGAACAGTATGGACCATTGTGAATGCCTGGTGCCTGGCTTAGTGCAGAATTATGAGCGCTCCCTTAGAGATTTGGGGGTCCCCATTGGTGCCTCTCGTGACACGGAGGTTTTTGAGTGGGCACACCCAAGCATTGGGGGTCCCACCTTTAGTCCCCCTTTGTGGGTCTGCATGGAATTCCTGCATCACAGAGCAGCAGGATGCACACCTTCTATCCTGACACCATGCAATGCAAAGGGATGGTGTATCCCCACTGATTTTGCACCCCATTCCCAGCAGGTTAAGGCTACAGGGCCAGAGGCTGTCACACACAGCCCAGGAGCTGGACTGAGTCTGGCAAACACTTCCATAAGACTGTGCCCCCCAGCTCAGCTCTGCTCCACAGCTCCAGTTCTCTGCTGCTTTGTTTCCTTTCTTTCTTCTTGGCAGG
This sequence comes from Thryothorus ludovicianus, assembly GCA_013397245.1. Taxonomy (NCBI): domain Eukaryota; kingdom Metazoa; phylum Chordata; class Aves; order Passeriformes; family Certhiidae; genus Thryothorus; species Thryothorus ludovicianus. The sequence continues at coordinate 45,249 of VZTB01015772.1, forward strand.
TGTTATTTTTCCCTGTTTAGGGTATCCAGGGTGGTGTCTGAAGGGGTTATTCAGGATACCCAGGATGTACAGAGAGTGTACAAATTCCCTGACTCACAGAATCACAGAAGGGTTTGGGTTGAAAAGGGCCTTAAAAATTATCTCATTCTCAACCCCCACCATGGTCACAGACACCTTCTACTAGGCCAGACTGCTCAAACGTGTGCAAACTTACCCAAAATTCACCTCCCCTCTCAGGGTCATGGCACGTGCACTTTGCTGTTCATCTCCACTCATCCAGTGACTGTTTTTTCCAGGAGAATCTCAGGTGAATGTGGCCAGGAAAATCCAGTTGCAGCAAAATCCAAACAGAGACAAGCACCTCTTGGAGTGCTTTACAACCCATTTGCTCAGCTCAGAGGGACACGAGCTGCAGCACAGTGAAGAACAGGGATCTTGATGTCTCTCTTGGATCAGATACAGACAGTAGCCTGTCTGGTTACAGAGAGCACTTTCTTTGATTAAAAGCTAATAAATATTCATCCCTCTCCTCCCCTGCCATCCCTCCCAAATCCCCAGAGACAAAACTTAGACAAGCAAAACTGGTTCATTTGTGATGTATTCCAGTGCATTGCTCCAAAACACTTGGAATCCTTCCAGATAACAGTGCGTGGCTGCAAGGGCTATGGATCACCAAGGAAAGGGCCAATACTTTGCATTCACTTAAAACAAGGCTCAGGTCATAAAGGACATGCTCATTATTAATGGTGGGCGTTGGGAAGCAAAGAATAAAGTGTACACAGATCCTTATCCCCAGCTAATTCCTCAGTAAATTGGCAAAGATGCATCACTGCCTGCAGAGCAGGAGACAGAGAGGAATTGGAAGTTAGGGACAGCTCAGTTTCCCAGGAATACAGATGTGCCATCAGCTGATGAAAACTACGGCGAGGAGCAAGGGGAGAAGATATATCAGTGGTGAAGGCTGTCTCCTTTTAAGGCAAGGAAAACTAAACTCTCACCAGGAAAGAACAGACCCAAACAGATGGAGAGATCGTGGCTGGTGCAACAGCACAGCGCCCGCTGAGCCCATCCTGGTGGAACACAGACTGCCAAACCAAGCCACTGTCACCCAAGAGGAGACCAGGGGAGCCAAGGGCTAACTCAGCACAGAGATATTGCTGGAGGAAACCATCCCTGGCATAGGAATATGGAATAGATGCAATACTGTGCTGTCTCAACACAGATTGAAGCCACAGCCCTGCAGGGAAAGCCCCTGAGGGGCACTAGACTGTGGATGGAGAAGAGCTTCCCATCCCTACATGGAAGTCTATCCAGTAGTCATCTCTGAAGCTGCAATAACCCCGTGTTTTTCCACTTCCTGACTCCCAGTCAGAGAACAGAGTAATTATTTCTTGGAGAATGGCTGCCTTCAGCCTGTATTGGTCAGGGAGTCCAGAAGTGATCATGCAAATATTAGTAAAATAGTATTATTAGGATAATAGCTGATATATAAATAGTAGTACTGCATATCAGTTATAATAATTTAGCACTATAATTATTATCTCTTATGATTATTGCATCCCAGCATCTGCATTTTCCTGCATCTTGGGAATGTGGTCTGGGGCCCAGGCTCAGTCTCCACTCAGGGTGAGCAGTAGTATGTTATCTTAAAGAAGCTCCCAGCATACACAACACCAAGGGGCTCCCCCTGATTCCTTAGGTTTTAGCTTTTATATTTTTTAGATCCTGTGCTGTTTTAGTGGGTAGCTTTAGATTTCATATTAAGTGCTACTGAGCTCTCTTCGCAGAGTAGAGAGACAAAACAATTCCTTCTCCAGCTCCATACCAAGGACAACTTTCAGGCCCAAGAACAAAAACAGCAGTGAAGTGAGAAGAAAAAACCAGGAGGATGGAGCTTCATAACCTGAAGCTGTGGTTGGACAATTGATTCTAATATGCCAATGGACCAGAACTTATAAAAGTGTGAGACTTCATGATCAGGTGTCCATTTTGTGACCATTTTGGGGCATCTTGTGTGTGGTCCAGCTGGACTCTTGTGTGGCCCAGGTGTACCCATTGAGGTCTTTTAATAAATATCTACTTTATCCTTTTGCTCTATATCATCTCTGTTCCAAGCCAGCCTCCAGAAGCCATCACACTGGGATATTCTATGCTTTTTTATTTCCTCTGTGTACCCACGTTAATAGGCTGGCAAACCTCCTTACTCCTTTGCAAGACTCTCCTTGGTGAAGAAAATCTTGGACCAACTTGAAAAGCACTAAAGGCTCCTCTAGGGCTGCTAAAATGGGCACAGTTAAACCTCATGCTTGACTTCATCTTCAAGGTCCTCTTGCCATGACAGTTCAGCAGGAGATAACAAAGAAAATCCTTCCATAAATCTGGCAGGGAAAAGAGAGATTTAGGGATTGGAGGGAGATTGGGGAATGCTATATCATCTCCCATCTAACATCTTTTTTGTGGAGTCTATATATGCACATATTTAGATGTGCACATGTATATATATTTTATATATATATATATATATGTGTGTGTTATATTCAAGGCTGTTAGGCAGGTCAGGTTAGCTCATATCAGTAATTTGCACAGCTTTGCTTAACAGAAAATATTGTGTCCATGCACAAGCTTGAAAAATACATATATATAGCTTTAGACAGGCAAAAATTTAATCTTGGATGGGGACAATTTGCTGAAATATTCTGTAAAGGACCCAGATGTATTTTTACATTTGTTTGCTGTTTTGCAAGACACTGGCTGTGGTCCTTTTGTGTTCAGAAGGTTCAGACTTCACAAATAGCATGGTTTAATGCACAGCTGTTAATGAACTTATTCAGGATTTCAACCAACACCAGAATCTGACCCACTGCATCTATATGCAAATACACTCTCAAAAGTACTGTGCAGAAAGTGACCTGCTTCCACTAATGCCCAGATAATGAGGAAATGAGGATTTATGCCACCAGAGACACTCCCCCCTTGGAGCACATCTTCTGAGACATTCAGTCAAGGAACCACTTCAGCACAGCCTCCAGAGGGAAGCCTGATCATTAAAAAATGACATTTCTGTGCCGTGTGATGAATGACAATTGGGCTGGCAGCTCAGCTTTCATCCAGGCTGAGGATTCATCCCACCAGAGCACTGATGTCAAGAGAAACAATCCCTTCCATTTAGGGTTTGGGCCAGGCTTCAAATGCAGGGACTGAGGGTGAGGGCTTGGTTTCCTGGGAGTCCCAGGCTGTATTGCAGCACATCCTCAAAACCCTTCCACAGAGACATCCCACGGCTCAACTCCTTTGAGTGTCTTTTCACTGCTCCCAAAGCAGGCGTGTCCCAGATTATCACAGATCATACAGCCCCAGCAGTGTCAAATTCCAAACCACAAACCATTGTCCCTTTACACCCAAACCAAGACTCTTGAAGGTGGACACTGGTCAGGGTGTCTTGCTCAAAATCTCTGTGTCCCTCACACCAGGCCTGATGGTTCAAGGGCAGTGTTTGATCCCAACTAGGAAACACAATCATTCCCCAAACCCAGATTGCTTGGGAGGTGAGGGCATGTTTGTCCTTCACAAGGGGAAAAGTTGGGGCACTGTTGTGTTCATGCCTCCCTTCAGTGGCAGAGCTGGGGCTCCTGCAGCTGATGAGTTGGAAACCAGAGTGGGGCAGGTGTCACCCAGGGAAAGACATCTGGGCTGATGTTCTTTCTGAACACTTCACGTGGAACTCCCACTAGAGACAACGGGGAAAAACAGATCCCTCCAAAAATCCCCCCACTTTCTTCTGCTTTGGTGAGCATTTTAGATGAGAAGAGTCACACTCTGGGGTGGATTTTCACACAAAAAGGGCTGAGGACACCAAATCCAGTGCAGACCATGTACCTATCCCAGAGGTGACTATGCCTGCGTGTCCCACCTCAGGCTCTGAGTTCTGGAGGTCTTCATCCCATTTTGGAGGCCTGTCTAAATTCCCCACCAAAACCAAGATTCAGCTCATTCTTTTCTTATGTTTCACCACAGCTGGGACCCACCAAACTTGCATTTCACCCCAGCAATTCCTCTTCATGATCCTGCACATGGAAGAGCGCTGAGCTGCCACTGGACACTCCAAATGCTGAGATGTCATAACCAGCCTTGTGTCACATCCTAGGCAGGACCATTCCATCCCCCTAAAGAGGAAGACACATAAAAGTGTGAGGAAAGTGAAAAATCCAGCTGTGGTAATTCTGGAATGCCTGCAAAAGACCCTGAAACCAATGTAAAGGGGTTATTTAAGACATTCTTAACCAGTTTTTTACTGCTTTCCTTCCATTGCAGCTGGAGCTGCCGGATCCCATCGCATTTGATGGTGTGCAGAGCAAGTTCTGCACTGTCCCAGGAAATTTCTTTATTGTCAGTACATTGCAAACCCCCTTAGAGATTCCTGGGGTGCTCAACTCAGTCAAAGAGTGATGTATTGAAGACTTCTACATTTTTTAGTTGCTGGTCAGCTGGAAAAAAATAAATGCCTGTAGCCACTGGAGCTCTCAGTCACTTTGAAATGGAAAGTTTCCCCCTTTGCACAATCTCCCAAGTATGGCACTTGGCCTAATTCTATAATTACAAAATAGATCCGAGTCACTTCAAAGGAGCTGTTGTGTTCCAGCAGGTACATAACAAGTTTATAGTATCAGCTAATTGCACTGTTATATAAGGGTTCAGAATTACTTTTGAAACCAACAGACAGACCTTCTAGGTATCAAACATTTTTTTTAGGGGGAATTTTTCATTAATACCTTATTATGAAGTTAACCTGTGCTTTCTCCATCCTTTCCAGGGAGGATATAAGTGTTAATACTGTGCAGGAAATTCTAGGCTTGATACCGAGCTGGCACACATCATGTCCACCGACCTCAGGGGGTCATTTTAGACACCAGCAAAATCCAAATAATTTTGAGTGTGAGTTATGTGAGTCAATAGCTCAGAACCTGCACTCACCGTAGCTGTGGTGGAACCATCAAATGGGAATTACAAAGGTTTAAGCAGCTACTGCCAGCTGCTGTCCATCTTCAGTCAGGCTGGTTTGAGCTCACATGTCCAGCCTCACTGGTGGGAATGATGTGGGAGCACCCAGCTGAAGGGGACATCTGGTCTGTGACAGCAGCTCAGCCATATCCAGCTGTGACTTCACACTCCTCACCCAAAAAAGACATGGAAGTAAAGGTGGGATTTACCACAAAGAGCCTATTGCTGTTAATCTCTCTCAAGGGTGAGACTCTTGAGAGCTCTGGGTCTCATAGTTATGAAAAAAAACCACATCTTTTTTATAAAGACAGGCAGGGCCGGGGTCACGCAAAACGTGGACACCACTTCATCACACAGCCTCAAGGATAAATGGCCAGAGTGCATCAAAATCATGCAGAAGGTCCTGGGAGGAGTCACAATACTTAGTAGATGGGATGAGGGACAGCCTCTCAATTTTCTGCCTGTCTATCTACACGTAGAAAGTTCCCTATCCAGCAGGCACCCGGGCATTTCATTCAAAGGAACTCAAATTGCTGCCCAAGCCTGAGTTCCTTTCTTCTCCTGTGATCTGGCCCACCCAATGCTCATCCAACACCCAACCCCATCTCTTAACACCTCACAGGGCACTTTTCTGCTACAGCTACTGCCTGTCCTGGCAGTAAAGGAAAGTGAAATCAGGAATTACCCCATCCACCTCAAAGCTGCTGTGATGAGAGGCCAGCACGACAGGAGGGGGGGGACCCTCTGACCCAGAGCACACATTTGCACTTTGTTATCAGCTATTCACCCTTCAGAGAGCAGCTGGGATTCCCCAGCTGCAGCGGGATATCTGTGGAGCTATAACTTTGTAAACTCAGCTCAGCCTTTCAGGAAGAGATTTCTAATTTTATCCAGGCCATTCATCCATCCTTAATTTGCAATAACAAAATAAAAAAAGAAAAAAAGAAAAGAAAAAAAAGAAAGAAAAAGAAGCTGTTGCCGGGTTATTATTAACTATTGGCCAAGACAGAATGAACTCCAGGCTTGGCTGACTCCCTCTTTGGTAGAGAGCAAGTGCACAGACAGCAGACACATTGCTGGTTTGCTTCCCAAGCATTTCTGCTCCTGAGTGAGGATGTCTGAAAGCCAAAGCAGGAGGAGAACCTTCATTTCACAGGTGTAGCTGCATTGTCCACACTCCACTTCAGCCAACTGGGTTTAGAAACTTTGGTCAGCCTGCAGTGCTCAGCCTTGCTCCCCTTCCACACATTTACAATGCCCTTGCCCTACAAAAATGTGTGGGGAAAGTCCCCACTGGCCTCACTCAGGCTGAGATCGGATCTCAGACACAGGGAAGAGTGGATTTTTACCATCGGCTTGTGAGGTTCATGTGTCCCCACTCTCCTCTGAACACTTACTGAGAGCTCAGTTCCTTGCAGTACAGAAGGACATATCCAAACTACTCCACAAGCACACAAGATAATCCTGGGCCTTGGTATGAGGCCAAGGAAACAATGTTTTAGTCTCCCCCAGCACTGCTTGCCTGGGCAGAGATGTAAAATTCCCTAACCTGGATACCTAGAGCCAGTCAGGAGGGGATCTGCAGCCATGCCCTCCTATCCAGCTTTGCCATTAGTCAGTCTGCCTGTGACAGGTTGGCAAGAGGTGATTAATGACAAGTGTTCAGCTGTGAGGAGCCTTTTTAATAAAACAGCTGAAGTACCAAATAATAGCAGAAAGAAAAGTCAAGAAATCCACATCCTTATTAGCTGAGGTAGTAGCCCAAGGATTCAAGGAAACCTGAATAATCTTAACCACAAACATTGCAAAGGTTGTTATCTTTCCCCTAAAGTCTCCTAAAAAAAACCCCTAGCTGATCTTATGCCCATTGTTGTGGGATTTGCCACTTGCTTCCTGCTTTTGACTTAAATGAGATAGAGGTTTCATCTAGATTGAGCTTTTAGAATATAATGACTACTCCAAAACAGAGAGCCTAAAATATAATATTTAAAATGCACTAATACAAGGGCACAACAATTTATCTTGAAGAAATTCATGTAGAGCTCCATTGATTTTACGTATTTTTGTAATTCAGGTTGCCCTCGGCTGATTATCACACTTTAGGTAATGTGTATCTATTTATTGTAAACATAAAACCCAATACAATTTTAAATTATTCTTTCCATACAGCTGCAAGAGTTTGGGATGAAATTTTTTTTCCCAAATTCACTCTAGAAAAATGCTCTTGCAGGTATCCCATTGCTCCACCTGTTTTTGCTTGCATCAAGAGAGAACCCACACAGCACCCAGGAAATCCTTCACCCCAGACATAAACCAGTTCGCATCCCACATCCACCCGAGAACATCATCCCAGAACTCCCCACCAAATCCTGGCCAAGAGAGAGGGGAGAAAAATCAGGTCCCGGAAAAATACACCCTGGATATGTGAGCATGCAAAGCTGCGGGGCCTGGGGACTTCCATGGTAACTCTGTGTATAAACAGGACCAAACAGCTTGAAGTAGCTGCTTTCCTTGCAAGGCCGATGAACAAAGTATCTCTGTAGCTTGGCCAACACAGCAAGCCCCAGCCAAATGTAAATAGCCCGCGGGGCTTTTTGGCACTTTGCACTCTATTTTGCATACAGCTGGTAATGTTTTAAAGGCCGGGCCCAGCCAAGGGTAATGCTTCCAAGAACAGAGCAGGAAACACTTTGTGTACAGAGAAGAGTCCCAGGAGAAATCAGTGAAATCTTAAGGCCTTTTGTGTTCCTTTCTCCCTCCCCGAATCAATCAAATAATTTTTATGCTAAAAATTTCCAGAGCTCCAGGTAGATGCGGCCGCCTGGCTCCGGGTGCTCGGTGGGAAAGGGAATATTTTGGCTGCTGCAGGCACATCAACACTTGCTGTGTGTAGGCAGGTCCTGCTGGGCACATCCATGATGTCTTTCAGGGCAGAATTTCTGGAGCTGGCTGGCAGGAGGGCCAAATATGAGAGACAGCATCGAAGAAGGAGCAAGGTTGTCATAAAGCATCTGGCGACACTCCTTGACCATTCCACAGTACCAAAACCAAGGAAATACCACAGTATTTCCTATTATCTGGATATCACTCAGCATTTTGGTAAAAATTAGCAGGACCTAGAACTTAGGATGGGTTAGTGTGGTAGAGTGAGGCAGTCACTACTGAGATGCTACAAAATCCCTGCTCTCCAGGGGCTTATCCTTGCAGGTGGGATGGGATTTCCCCCTTGATAGAATGCTGAGGAACTGGGACTCCACTATTTTGTTTGTCTTACCACCTTAGCACAGCTATGTAGGGCATGGAAAGGACAAATCTGGCTCTCCTGCAGCCTCTCCCCTGCTCCTGTGTGCAGAGGGCTGGGGAGGGCGTGCAGATGAATTGGACAGAGCAGAACCACACTGAGAATGCAAGGCTGAAAGGGGCAGTCACAAGGATGAATATTGCAGCAGAAATTTTGTGACCATGTGTTTAAAATCACAGTGCACCAGCATACACGTTTTTCCCACCTGATCCTCTCCTTTTCAGTCTCGTTGTGTGTGAACATATTTGGACGTCAGGACCATCGTGTCCTAGAGGGAGACTGTTCTTCTGTTAGCTGTCCCAGTCTCTTGATTATTCAGGGTTGAGAGATGAGTGCTGGCTGAGTTAGCAACAGCCGTCAAAGCTGGCAGCAAAAGGGAATATATGTCAATAACTCAGAAAAGGGAAGCAGAGACGACTTGGAGAAGAGTCATTGCTACACCCACACGAAGTGAAATCGAAAGCCCTGTTTGTTGTAATTTAGTGTCCTTTACTGCGCATCTTACAGATGTCTGTCCTTCCACAGGTAATTCATAAGTGCAAAGCCAAGTCACTGCCCTGCAGGCAGGGCTGGAGCACAATGGAAGGGTGACACTGCAGAGGGACCCTGGGGACAGATGGGGGCTGTGTGCTGCTGTCAGATGGCACAAAGGGCTGGGCTTTCATGTCTTTGTGTTGTGCCTGCACATGGTGGGCCAGCCAGGGAACAGACAAATGGGGGGGAAAGAGTTGGGATCAATAATGAAAACCATGCATTTGACCCCTGTGGCTAGGGACACAGCTGAAAACTCATTGTTGGCTTTCAAGATGACAGAATCATGTCCTCTTCCCTCAGTGCTTTTCCCTCTGGCCAGATTTGACACATGGACCTTCTACAGGATGCAGAAACTCTGGTACTGCCAGATTTCAAGGCACCAAACTGTTCTTGGTCATGGGGACATGATGATACACAAGCATTCAGCCAATCCCTTCCTTCCAGAGCAGGTACCCGTGGGCTGCACCAGTTGTGGTTCAAGACCTCTGCAGGCTGCTGAGCAGGTCCTATCTCAAACTGCTGAAAGAAGTTGGGCTCAGCCCCAGAAAGTGCCTGCAGAGCCACTTGGCTTGAACCTATAGGAATCCAGCATAAAGCTCAGTTATCCCTCACTCATGCCAGAAGGATTTCTGCCTGGATGTCTCCAGGGAGCTCCAGTGCTACCCAGCACAAGCTGCAATATCAGAATTCATTCCTTTGCTGGTCTCAGGGAACAGAGGTGGGATGGCTTTGCAAGACAAGCAAGCACAAACAGCTAAAAAAAGCAAGATAAATATGGGACATAAATATGTGATGGTACAGGAGGCGGTACCATAAACTTATTTTATTGCCACTTGTCTGCAAAGGCCAACATAACTCACTCCCTTTGCATCGCTCTATCATCTGTGAATAATGAGATGGCCCAAACACACACACCAAGAAAATACTTCTTCACACCCTGCACCTGGGTAAGGAAATAAAGGAATGGGGATTTTTAATAATGATCAATGCCCTGCTCTCTAAATCCTGCATACCTGACGTGGTTTGTACTGGTTACCAATACAATCTGGGCATTCACATTAGTTCCGCCCCAGCTGCCCTCTCTCAGAAGTTCTTCAGGGGTGATACAAGGGCAGCAGAGCCCAGATTCTGCAGGCAGAGAGTCCCAGTGTCTCATAAACAGCTCTCAGCCAGTGCAACCCATGGGCTGAGCAGGTGTGTGCACAGACAGCCAGCACAGTGGCAATACCAGTCCTGGGGCTGAGTTAACCTATCCTGCCTCTCTGTGGGACTTTTGGCTCCCCACAAACCATACAGGAGTAGCCACAGAGCCAGCCTGTGCCCAGAGCTGCTGACAAGGGCTTGACCTGTGCCTCCAGCAGGAGCAGGGAATCTGCCTCATGGTTTTGGAGAATTGCAAACACTGTGCTAGTTATACTGCCAGATGTGAAATTAATATTTACCATCCTTTAGCTGAAAATCATCTCCTTCCTACCTGCCCCAGAGGACTGTGAACAGACAGGTGGTGTTCTTCTCCCTCCTGCCCTGGCCAGCTACATCCCCACAGCCTGCTCCAGCCCCTGCATAAACCAACATACACCAGGAAATGTGACAGGCATGTGTGGGATCAACTGTGCCAGAGCCAGAGGGGACAGAGATAGATGAGGTTCACCAATACACAAAGCCACAGGGAGGTTCTTGGTGCCTGTGGTGGGGCTACACTCCCCAGCCCGTTGCTCTGGCACAAGGATGTGTGGGAATGCCAGAGCCCATATCCTCTGACTCCCGAGGGGAAGCCACTCCAGAGGTGGAAAATCTCTGCCCTGCACTGGCAGCCCGAGCCTCCACAGGCAGGAGGAGGAGTCAGAGCCAGAGCTGCTCACCCTCTGCCAAAGGGCAAAGCAAGAACAAGGCAGTGGTCAAGGAGCAGGGCTTCTGAGAGGGAGCAGAGCCTTTTTCCAGAGCCCACGAGGGAGAATTGCTGTAACACCACTCACAGGACATTGGTGTGCAGGAGGTGCCTGCTGGATGAGGCACAGGCAGAGGGCTGGTCCTCAGCACTAATCCTCTTCCCTTCTGAGCCACCATGGTCCCAGGGACAAAGGAAAGCAGACAGTTCTTGCTGCCTTCCCTGGGGTGGGTGACAGCAGCATTTCCCCAGCTTGCTCAGGCTGCATCACCTGCTCCATCTGGGCTGAGAGCTGGAAGCTGTAAATCAAGGTATCCAGTGGAGGTTGTAAGGGGATAAAGCATCCTCAGTAAAATTTCTCTGACAAGTAGTCACAGCTGAGATATCACTTGATGAATGGCAGCAGAATTCCCAATGCAATGTGATGGATTCTCTGTGGCTGTGAGCAGATTGAGCTCTGTTGAGGCTGACAGGACTTTTTAGGACTTTGTCACTCGGGCAGGTGAGGATGCACCCAGCCACACACCCCTGGGATGTCCCCCTACACCCCTCAGCAGGAGCAGCACAGGTGGCTTTTTTCTACCAGTCACCACCAGCTAGGGAGAGCTGACTTTGTCATTAAGCCATCAAACATAGGATCATTAGTATTACTCCTATCTGGAGTACTTTCCTCTGCTGCACTTCATGGTCCATGTAGATAAAAAAGAAATAAGTAATTGCCTCATCTATCAAGGGTGGTTTCTCCAGAGCAGAGCCAACAAGCAGTGACAATCAAAATGGGCACCTCAAAATGGTTTGATCTCTTTAGATTGGTTCATAACAGATTGAAAAAAGTGATGAAAAGTGAAGATATATGGACCATGACACCCACACCAGGTGCCAGAACGTGGGGCTCAGGCTCTATCAGATTATGTCCCCAGAACTGGAGCCAACACCACAGATGAGCTCTGCTGGGAATGGGAAGGTTCCCAGGGGTGAGTTCAAGAGATACAGGAGAAAGTTCATGTCCTGATTAAAACCAAGAACCCCAGGGGTTATTTTCAGGATGGTGAGAATGTCCTTGGTCTCACGGAACAATCTCCAGTCAAATCAGGATGTACAGCCACCCTGCAATAAATCCTCCCCATTTATGACATGATTATGAAAGCTATAGCAGGAACTGTAACAGAGAAAATAGTCCCAGATATGGCTTGGAAAAAAATGATCAGAGCAGGGCTTTCCATTTCTCTTTACATTCCTGGAGATACCAGGAATTTCAGTAGTTGTGGTGCATCTCTGAGATATTCTGATAGTCTGCCTGCTGAGCAAGAGCCCTAAGAATTATTTGGGCTGTAAAGAAGTGAGGTTGTCATAGGTACCTTCTCGGACCTAAAGAATTGCATTTCAACTTCAAAACCACTTATGGTATCTCAAAAACAAAATACAGGTGCCTAAATTCACCCAGCTGGAGCACATACTGGCTGGGGTTTACTTTGTCTGTTCTCTACCTTCACATTTTTTCTCTGTCAGCTTCATGTGCCTCAATGTCTTGACTTTTAATCTTCTATTTGGGGACATGTACCTGGCACTGCCTGGACAGAGAGGTTCCAGTAAGAGCCAGCTCTCACCCACCCAATAATAGCATGGTCCTGATCTATTCATGACACCAACATGCCCACATTGCTCGTATCAGACCCAACACAGAATTGTCTCAGACATGGGGGAAGAAGATTTCTGAGAGGTGAGGACAATTTTTCAGCTAAAGACTTCAGTATTCAGCAGATGTGCTTGATGGAACAGGAATTTAGGCAAAAACACTTGCTTCTCACTAAAAAAGAATGTTTAAACCTCATTTATTCTTGGGAAAGGTCCAGTGTCATTTTGTGACTGGCTGTGGGTGCTGCATGACTCAAGCACACTGGAAAATCAGTCTGGTTTGCACCAAGGGACAAAAATGTGCATTACAGCTGAAGTCTTTCCATCCACACTTCCTTTCTGCCAGGCCCAGCCACAGAAGCTTGCTCAGCTGAGAGGGAGAGTGATAGAGCACCTTTGATGAGTGCCTGGCATCCAGTCAGAGTCAACACACTCCAACGTGCTCAGGTGATGCTCCAGATACAACCTGCACTCAGCAGAAGTCTGCAATAAACACAACAGCAAGACAATCCCTCTCATTTCAGGGAGACTCTCCTCAAAGAGAACAAAAAAAGAAAAAAATTAAAATCCAGAGATGAAGGAAGAAATTCACAGACTATGATGACACTGGGATCAGGTCCTGGTTTAAGTTCTATTAGCTGGAGCAGAGATCCAGGCTGTGTTGTGGGATGTCCAGACCCCCAGGTGAGGAACTTCTGAAGATCCTGGAAGTCACTGAGTGCCACGAGCTGCTAAGCAGCATCTGGGACCTACAAGAAGTTACCAATCCTCCTAAACTCTCTTCTGTCTTCCTATTCCGGATGATGAGAAACTTTTTGGAGGACTGAACCGACCTTGTACTTCCCTCTCTTGTCCTTCCACTCTCACAGTGTCCATCCCAATTTGGTTTGGTACCAATCTACAGTGACAGCACATCATTTAAGTGAGGGGAAGGGCAACACTTCCTAAGCACTGGGACTTTCTGAGGTTTGATAGAGATGGCAAACTTCATCAGGATGAAGATCTGGGCTTTCTTGTGCATGACNAGTGACAGCACATCATTTAAGTGAGGGGAAGGGTGACACTTCCTAAGCACTGGGCCTTTCTGAGGTTTGATAGGGATGACAAACTTCATCAGGATGATCTGGGCTTTCTTGTGCATGACCCTAAAACAGGGAGCACAAGAGACTCACAGCCTTGGCAGAGGGGACGTCAAGGTGAAATTGTTAGCTGGCACCAAGTCCCCAAATAGTCCCCACTGGTGTGACAACCACCTCCTTGGTGAGCACCAGGGTCTGCTGAGGGGGCTGAGATGTATGAACATGTAAAACAGGGGTCAGCTCAGGCCCTCAGGAGGATCTNACAGGGGTCATCTCAGGCCCTCAGGAGGATCTCAGCTGTGCTTCCTAGGAGGGGATGATCAAGAACTACATCCTTCTGACAGACACTGAGTTGGACCTGTAATCCAAAATCTGTTACTGCTATGGATTTTCCTGCTACACAGGAAAAATAAGCCATGTGGCTGTTACCCTTTAGCACTTTAGCTTTATCTCCAGAGTAGCTTGCCTTGCTGCTAATATAAATTAGATTAACACTGACAAGGAACATGATGGAGTCTAACCATGTCAAGCAGCTGGAGAGCTGTTCTGATGATGTTTAAACCAACCAGCACATTTTGGGGGGAGGAGGGCTTGATTTTGGTTTAGTGTGGAGGACAGGGTCAGCCCAAGGCAATAGGAATAAAAGGGACCTGACAGTTTCCAGACATCTTTGCCTATATCTGTATTTTCACCATGCATTTAAATTCCCTCAAATCCTGCAGTCAAAGTGAGAAATTCCCAGAAATACCTCTTCCCTTTTAAGGTACCCTCTGTCTCCAGAGTCATATCATCAACTGGAGTACATGGGAAACACTGAGGAGCTCTGCAATGAGAGTGGGGAGACTTTGGAGCAGGTTTCACAGAGAAGTAGTGGCTGCTCCATCCCTGGAAGTGTCCAAGGCCAGGTTGGACAGGGCTTGGAGCAGCCTGGGATAGTGGAAGGTGTCCCTGCCCATGGCAGGGGGTGGAATGAGATGATCTTTGAAGTCCCTTCCCACCCAAACCATTCCATGATTCTGTGATTCCATTGCAGATGCAGCTTGGAGCCTTTGTGATGGCAGGGATTGTGTGGAACATTTAACCTGTGCAGGCTGGATACCAAAGAGGGAGAATAGTTATTTCTGTGGGGAATTAAAAATGTCCTGGGCTCTTTGATGGGATCTGTCTATCCCACATTAGGTCAAAACACCTCATGAATTTAAGTTGCTGTTTTCTGAAGGGTGATTGCAGTAACCATCCTTACAGACACAGCTGCCACTTCCCAGCTGGTGGAAGAGGTTATCAGAGATGGTCAGCCCTAAGAGTCTGGGGATTTGTCTGAACCAGCATCTGAAAATCCTCCAGTGCTTTCCTTGGACTTTGGCCACTACAGNTGACTGGCTGTGGGTGCTGCATGACTCAAGCACACTGGAAAATCAGTCTGGTTTGCACCAAGGGACAAAAATGTGCATTACAGCTGAGGACTTTCCATCCACACTTCCTTTCTGCCAGGCCCAGCCACAGAAGCTTGCTCAGCTGAGAGGGAGAGTGATAGAGCACCTTTGATGAGTGCCTGGCATCCAGTCAGAGTCAACACACTCCAACGTGCTCAGGTGATGCTCCAGATACAACCTGCACTCAGCAGAAGTCTGCAATAAACACAACAGCAAGACAATACCTCTCATTTCTGGGAGACTCTCCTCAAAGAGAACAAAAAAAGAAAAAAATTAAAATCCAGAGATGAAGGAAGAAATTCACAGACTATGATGACACTGGGATCAGGTCCTGGTTTAAGTTCTATTAGCTGGAGCAGAGATCCAGGCTGTGTTGTGGGATGTCCAGATCCCCAGGTGAGGAACTTCTGAAGATCCTGGAAGTCACTGAGTGCCACGAGCTGCTAAGCAGCATCTGGGACCTACAAGAAGTTACCAATCCTCCTAAACTCTCTTCTGTCTTCCTATTCCGGATGATGAGAAACTTTTTGGAGGACTGAACCGACCTTGTACTTCCCTCTCTTGTCCTTCCACTCTCACAATGTCCATCCCAATTTGGTTTGGTACCAATCTACAGTGACAGCACATCATTTAAGTGAGGGGAAGGGCAACACTTCCTAAGCACTGGGACTTTCTGAGGTTTGATAGAGATGGCAAACTTCATCAGGATGAAGATCTGGGCTTTCTTGTGCATGACCCTAAAACAGGGAGCACAAGAGACTCACAGCCTTGGCAGAGGGGACGTCAAGGTGAAATTGTTAGCTGGCACCAAGTCCCCAAATAGTCCCCACTGGTGTGACAACCACCTCCTTGGTGAGCACCAGGGTCTGCTGAGGGGGCTGAGATGTATGAACATGTAAAACAGGGGTCAGCTCAGGCCCTCAGGAGGATCTCAGCTGTGCTTCCTAGGAGGGGATGATCAAGAACTACATCCTTCTGACAGACACAGAGTTGGACCTGTAATCCAAAATCTGTTACTGCTATGGATTTTCCTGCTACACAGGAAAAATAAGCCATGTGGCTGTTACCCTTTAGCACTTTAGCTTTATCTCCAGAGTAGCTTGCCTTGCTGCTAATATAAATTAGATTAACACTGACAAGGAACATGATGGAGTCTAACCATGTCAAGCAGCTGGAGAGCTGTTCTGATGATGTTTAAACCAACCAGCACATTTTGGGGGGAGGAGGGCTTGATTTTGGTTTAGTGTGGAGGACAGGGTCAGCCCAAGGCAATAGGAATAAAAGGGACCTGACAGTTTCCAGACATCTTTGCCTATATCTGTATTTTCACCATGCATTTAAATTCCCTCAAATCCTGCAGTCAAAGTGAGAAATTCCCAGAAATACCTCTTCCCTTTTAAGGTACCCTCTGTCTCCAGAGTCATATCATCAACTGGAGTACATGGGAAACACTGAGGAGCTCTGCAATGAGAGTGGGGAGACTTTGGAGCAGGTTTCACAGAGAAGTAGTGGCTGCTCCATCCCTGGAAGTGTCCAAGGCCAGGTTGGACAGGGCTTGGAGCAGCCTGGGATAGTGGAAGGTGTCCCTGCCCATGGCAGGGGGTGGAATGAGATGATCTTTGAAGTCCCTTCCCACCCAAACCATTCCATGATTCTGTGATTCCATTGCAGATGCAGCTTGGAGCCTTTGTGATGGCAGGGATTGTGTGGAACATTTAACCTGTGCAGGCTGGATACCAAAGAGGGAGAATAGTTATTTCTGTGGGAAATGAAAAGTGTCCTGGGCTCTTTTATGGGATCTGTCTATCCCACATTAGGTCAAAACACCTCATGAATTTAAGTTGCTGTTTTCTGAAGGGGGATTGCAGTAACCATCCTTACAGACACAGCTGCCACTTCCCAGCTGGTGGAAGAGGTTATCAGAGATGGTCAGCCCTAAGAGTCTGGGGATTTGTCTGAACCAGCATCTGAAAATCCTCCAGTGCTTTCCTTGGACTTTGGCCACTACAGGCAAGATCCAGGTTGGCACTACTGTGCTGCATTTCGTATTGTTTTGATGTCTGGCTACAGTCTGCTTTGAATAAACGTCCATGAAAGATGCAGCCCTGATCATATGTTGGAGTCATTTAGGTGCTGGCCAGAGGACAAAGGATTAGGACTGGCCTTGGAAGTGTTACTTTTCTATCCCTCTTACTCTTCCTGTGCCAGGTGGCCTTGGTAAACTCACTCAACACTTCTTTTGCCACATCTCATTCACAAAAGGAGCATTGGCCTGCTCCATCTTTCCAAGATTTGTCCTCTCTCAGCGTTAGGATTCATTATTGATGATATTTTTCAATACTGAAAGGTTACATCCTTTTAAAATACTGAAAGGTGTGAAGAGTCTCTTCTCCTTGGGTTTATAACCTCTTGCATACTCAGGGATTGGTGTAATTTAAATTAAAAAAGGGGGTTGGAGGAGAATTCCAGCCTAATTACACATTACAATGGTGTTGTGCTGCTTCTGGGAGACCAGCCAGACATTTGGAAAGAGGTTCAGCTCCCAGCAGGGGTGAACTGACAGGACAAAGGAGAGGAGGCTGGAGAGTAATCGGACATAAAATACAACCAGAGGAGGGTGGCCCAGCTTCAGCCAGGAACTGGCAATATTGCCCACACCAGGCAGCATGGACACAGCAGGCATGTGGCCAACCTCAGAGGTAAATCTGGGTCACAGTGGTTTGAATTCAGGTGCCCCAGGCTGTGCCTTCACCTCGCTGAAAGCCTGGCAGCAGGAGCACACTCGAGTCACAGCTGAGCCTCTCACTTGCCGTGGGCCACCCTGAAAGTTGTTTCAGTCATCCCAACACAGTTCCCAAGAGCTCTGCTCCCTTTGGAACACCTCAGAGGCTGTTTCAGTCATCCCAGCACAGTTCCCAAGAGCTCTGCTTCCTTTGGAACACCTCAGAGGTTGTTTCAAGCAGTCATCTCAACACAGCACCTATGAGTTTGCTCCCTCTGAAACACCTTGGAAAATGTTTCAAAGCACTATCCTAACACAAGTTCCCAAGACCTCTGGTTCTTCTCTCATCAATGCAGCAGCTCTGCATGTTCTGTCAGAACCTCATTCATTTCCAAGATGCTGTTAAAATCATCTCCGAGCACAAATCATCTCCCTGTTGCACAAATTCCCTGGGCAGAGGTAGGACTGCAGGACCACCTTCCCCACATTTTCCCGACATCCACGAGGTTTCCCCGGCTGAGACCAGATGCTGAGGATGGTTTATAGACACTGAAGTCGTGTCCCTTTCAGACCAGAGCTGGTCTGGACTTTCTGGGTACACAGAGCACAGAGAGGGTGTCCTGGCAGCTGCGTTTGAAATCTCTGCTTAAGTGACTGTGAAGGGCCAGATGGACTCCAGCCCTGAAGACCTGAGTGCCCTATTTAGTGGGAATGCAGTGAGTTTTTGTGTGCAGGCTGTCTCAGTTTTCTCCAGCTCTGGTTTGGAGGACTCCATCCAGGCTGGATCTCCAGATCCATCCAGCCCAGCCAAGAAGCTGCAGGAACAAATCTGAGGAGCTGAACAGTGAGGAGCCAACCCATTTCAGCAGCCCTTCAGATGGTAACAATCCTCTCCAGCCCACAAGCCCATGAGCAGAAGAGGGGAAAGACTCCAGATTTCATCCTTAATCCTGAAAGTTATTCACACTACCCCCATTCCCCATCATCAGGGGAGACAACGTTCCCTTATATGGTGAAGAAGTGGGGAATATCTGCAGCACATTCTCACATCTGTGCTCAGCTGAGCCTGGCAGTGTGTCCTTGGGAATGCAGAGGTTGGAACCACCAAGAGCTGAGGAGCAAAATGCCTCCACCCTGCTGGGAAAAGGGGGGTGAGCAGATAGGGGGGAAACACTGCAACATGGGTCATGTTAGCAATGCTGCTCCATGGGTCTGGGGTACCTGATCTGGGATGTTCTCCCGTGCAAGTCCAGAGCCCAGTGGGAAAAGGTGATTTGCAAATGTTAAAACAATAATAAGAAAATACTGCAGGGCCAACTGCTGGAGCAGTCACTAAGATGGGGCACGTAGATCCTCAAAGGACCCAGAAGGAAATTGGTCCTTACTGAAACAAAAAGGTTCAGGTTCCCCTAAAGAAATCTTTCAACATCTTGTCTGATGTGAAAGTCAAGGTTTGAAATTGCAGAGGCTTAGGAGGAAGAAGGAGAGTTCAGACAAGTTCTCCAGGGAAAAATGGACAAGACCTGTGGGGAGATCCTTCCAATAGATATTACTAGAGATATAAAGAGGGAGATGTTGCCACATTTCTCTGCTGACAGAGAATTTTGCACAGGACACATCTGAAGGGTTGCTCAGGCAGTTTTTGCCTAATTATTGACAAAGCTCTTCACCACATTGATTTCTCACACCCAGATGTCCAACCTATTTCAAAAAGGATCAGCTATTCAGTAGGAAGGTTTAGATTTTGCAGGACCCTTGTATGCATATTAAAGAGACCTGAGCATGTTTTTAAGTGCAGTCCATGAGTCTGAGAGGAATGCTCTGTTTTAGGTCACTTGTAGCTGGCTGAAAGAGACACACACAGTTTCAGAACCCAGCAATGCTGCTCATAAGCCTCTCACCATCTCTGCTCCCAAGGATCTCTGGATGCTCTGGAAATCAGAGCCTGTCAAGCTCCATATTTGAAAAATTTAACAGAGGCACTCTGATTTTCCAATGTGCCAAGCACTTTTAGTTCCTTTTTCTCCTAATGGCCTTTGTGCTCTTTTAAAAGTAGAACACTTGAAAAAACCCTTTAACATGTAACTAGTGTTTGGGGAACATCCTGTTCCAGAACACAGCTTTACACATCAGAAAATGGTCTGATTTGCAGGAAAGACCTTTCCTCCCATAGAGCAGTTTTTGAAAGACAGGCATCTTAAAAGTATCTGGATTCAATAGTCTTTAAAAAAAACCTAATACCAGGCAGTAACCCATCCAATGTCACCCAGCACAAAAGCCTACCACCTCCACATCCCGGGGATTATGCAGCCCCAGGAAAACCTAAAGCCCTACTGTTGTGATGAAAATGCCCCAGCACTCTGATTTTCTCCTGCATGTTTTATGAGGAGATGTGTCTGCTCTGTGCCTTCCCCAGGTCAGCCCTGCTCTGGCTGTAAACTCTTTGTCCCTATCTGCCAGCTCTGTACCAAAAACATCCCAGTCCAGATACCTGGAAGGAAAGATGCTTTCCCTGTGTTGGGACAGAGGTGATAGGACAAGAGTGCAGAAGAAAAGTTGGGTGCTGATTAATTAGGTTTTATTTATGAGCAGGTAATTAGGTGCAGCTGCAGTAGTCCCAGCTGCAGTGAGGGATGTGTTCCTACTGCATGGATGTCCCTTAACTCTGTGCTTCTCTAGGAACAGCCCAGAAGGATGATGGAGGAGGGAAAGCAGACTCCCAGTCCCAGGAGTGAGCTAGCACAGGAAGGGAATTCCAAGACTGCCTGTGTTCAACTCCTGTCCTACAGCCTGGACTTTCAGGCTGCTGCTCAGACTCAGAGCTCTTGGGTACAGCAGTGGATATATAGTTCCTTTTGCTGCCAGTGCCAGGATGTGTGTGTGCACTGAAGGTGAGCCTGGGGGTCAGGGGTCCTGTGTTCTCCATCTCCAGAGCATGGCTGGGATACAGCCAGCAGCAGGTAACAACCTTCCCAGGAAAAGAACTAGGGAGGAAATGGCCTGGATTAAATGGTTTCAGACAGGTTCCTCAACCTCTGGCAGTTTTCTTATCTGTTCTGCCTCCTCCTTGAGGGGTAGGGGATGTCAGATGTGTGATGTTCTCACTGCACATCCTCTGCTGCCACATCCAGTGGGGCAGTGAGTGCAAAATCCGTTCTCCCTCCCTTCAAAGGCTCACAAGCCTTATTTTTAAGCCAAATTTCCTCTGGATTTGTCAGTTCTGTTACTGACAGTCAGAGATGATGCCAGTGATGGTGCCTTGGCATGTCTGTGTTTCTCACAGTGAATAATCAAAACCAATGACATATCTCAGTGCTAAGATCCTCTGAGAATGTCCTCTGAAAATCCACCAGATCCTGGAGTGGAACAATCCCTGTTTCACACACATAAATATGATTTAATTTGTTCTGTGTGAGGCTCTGCAGATGCTGCAAGGATGGAGCTCCCCTCAGCCCTCTATATTGCAAACGCATATCGAGATGAGTTCCCTGCTCCAAGGACCTTCACCCAACCTTCCACAGCTGATGAGAAGACGAGAGAAAATCCTAAAGAAATGCTCCCCAAAAATGAGGTGGAAGCGCCCTCTTGTGTGCTTGGAGGGGGCCGCGTGGGATCGCTATCCAAAAATTGGCGAGTGCACGCGCTCTCTGCAGATTGTTTTGCAGAAGTAGGAAACACCTTGGCTACCAAAAGGATAGAAGGTGGAGGACAGGGAGTGCTCCCAGTGTGACACCGAAGGCTATCTCTTACTGTAAATGCAGTGGAAAAGACCTTGCAGAGGTTCTATCAACCCAGCAAGGAGCCCACCACACTCAGGCAGAGAATTTTGGGCAGGAAAATGCCAGGTGGGCATAGCACTGAGGGGATTTGGGAAAATAAACTGCACAGAAAGTTAAAATAAACTAAAGTTGTGTTTTCAGAGTATTTTTGCCTTCTAAATCCTTTCCAGGGTGGGATGTGGTTGGGAATCTGTCTCAGGGCATCTGCCAAGGAAGGTTTTATGCCCTGAACCAACTCAGCTGCTCTAGAACCTCCCAGCACCCACTCTCTGCTTGGCACTGTGCTCCTCCAAGTACAGGGAGAGGTGTGTGACACTGATGGCCTCCCTCCACGGGAAAAGGCCCTGGCCAGGCTCTGCCTTGTCCCTGGAGATCTTTGCAAGCAGGACCCTTGAGCATCAGCAGAGGAGCCAGCTCTGTGCCCTGTGCTCACTCAGCTGAGATGCATCAGGGAGGGCAGGTGGATTCAGGTTTCCATGCAAAGGCAGAAGCAAACTCTGGGCAGGTGGTTCAGGACAACCCCCGTGGTAAAAAGTTTATTTGGATAAGGCCTATCTGGAAATAATGCTTTGATAGCCCCCAAAAACCTTCCATTTTCAATTGTCTGCCTCCTTTGAATAGACAGACTTCCCAAATGCACCTTGGGCTACCCTTGGCTATTCTACAATGGACCCTCTGGAGTCAGGGGAGCAGTGAACAGCACTCCTTAGAGGAGAAAGAAACTATAACAACCCAATATTGATTATGAAAAACGTGTAAAATTCATGACAAAGACCTTATTTAGAGTATTTGCCTCTGCAGGCACAAAGACGAGACAGAGAACAGGGCTGTGAACAGAAACAAAGCTCAGAAATGCAAGGAGGTCACCATCAAGGAGAAGGGAGGATGAATCAGGGCTTTGAGCCTCTGCAGTTGGGGGTTTACCCACAGCATCTGTCCACAGGTAACCCTGAGCTTCCCCTGCTGACAGCACAACTATCTGAGCAGAAAGAAAACCCAACCTTCCCCCTGCTGTGTGTGCTCTGGGCTCGCTGACTCCTCTCCATCAACAGCCCACATGTCCCAGAGGGTTTTTGTCTTGTCAGAGGCACGACAAGCTCCTGAGGGCACACACTGCACACGCTGCCAGCACTGCTCCCTATGTCCCCACAGGGCTGCAGGCTGGTACTCTCTCCTGGTGGGGACATCCCCGGGGCTCCCTGTGTTTGGGATGCACACAGGCAGCCCCTGAATCCCTCAGTGCACCATTTCCTGTGGCCAGAGAGCGCTTTCAGTATTTTGAGTTAATGGTAGCACCACGGGCTGGGTGGTTTCAAGCTTCACAAATCTATTTACAGAACAAAGAAGAGCTGGAAGCAATCTCTTATTTTTACCTTTTCTGCCTTCCAGAGACTCGCAGAAGCACGCCACTGTTAATAATAACAATAATAATAATGCTGAATAAATCTCACTTGGAGCTTACTTTGGTATGCAAATGCTCCCTCCTTATTTGCATATTTCCAAAGATATGAAACCAGATCTATTCCTTAAGAGTTGCATAAGGTTGCCATGTGAAGACCTTCAAGATAATTACATAGGATTCAGGAATACAGCTTCTCAGTGAGGACTTGCAGGCATTAAAGTGAAATAAAGCTGATACCCAGCCAGTTCATCTATAGTCTGCAAGCCCTTGCAGCCCATTGCAAAAAAAAAACCAAAACCAAACATCTGCACATTTCAACCTTTCAGTTCAATCTGATGTCTGATCTTGAAGGTCAAACTAGGCTTGATGGAAGAAAAAACAAAAAAAAGCTGTTTTTTTAGGCTAACATGAGCAGTTTGGAGTCCTGGCACAAGAACGACTGTTGCAATTCCTCCCCATTCCCCATCCCCTGGCCCAAACCCTTTTCCCTGCTCCTAACCATGCACCAGGAGGGAGCTGAGCCCGAGGACCAAGAGGAGGGAGGCAGTGACAGCTGCCAGGTGCCCTGGCCAGCTGGAGAGAGGCTGAGGATGGAGCAGGGTTGTGCGAGGC
Source organism: Thryothorus ludovicianus (assembly GCA_013397245.1). Taxonomy (NCBI): domain Eukaryota; kingdom Metazoa; phylum Chordata; class Aves; order Passeriformes; family Certhiidae; genus Thryothorus; species Thryothorus ludovicianus. Next base: position 68,632 of record VZTB01015772.1, read on the forward strand.
AGCCCTGGGGAGCTGCCCCAGCACCCCCAGCATCCCTGGATCCTGGTGCAGCCGCTGTGCTCCAGATGCACTCAGGGCCAGGCCCCAGCTGAGAGCGATGGACCAACGCTCATTTTCCCCCTGGTGAGACAAGGCAAGCCGGGTTTGCTGCCGGGCTTTCAGCAGCAGTGCAGTGATGCAGGACTTGAGCTGCTCCTTGGCTCCCGGCCCACCCTGCCGAGCCTGGAGTGGGGAGCAGCTCCCTCTCCCCCAGATACGCCCCTGCTCACACTCCCCAGGCAGATCTCAGCAGATTTCTCCCCTCTTTGCTGCAAGGTTTGTGGTCAGGGCTGGCAACCAGCAGCCCTTCAGTCAGACCCCCCCAGAGTCGCTCCCTGTCCTCTGAGCCTGCATTTTCAGGTACAAGAGTTTGTGCTGCCAAGAGTTTCTAGTGCAGGCTTAGGGGGAAAAAAAATAAAAATACACAGTCATGGTCACCAAACCTTTGCACTCTTTTCAAACAGCCCAAAAATATACTGCAAACTGTGCACCAGGGCGTGTTTACCAGGGATGCTGAGAGGCTGCTGTTGCCTTTCTCCTTCCTTTAGAATCAATCAGGGCAGCCTGTATGCTCCAGGCCCTTAAACAAAACAGGGATAAGCCTTATATTGTGTGGCTTTTGCCCCATATTTGACCAAAGAGTATAAAAGCAGAGGGTATGCACACTGTGCAGTTTGCAGACACACACACACACACACAGCCCCCATGGTGTCTTAGAGGCAGCCAGGAAATATTTCCTCCTCACAAGAAATGTATTTTTGCTGGTTTTAATTTTCAGAGCTTCCCAGGGGGGAAATAAAAAAAGATACTTTTCAATGAGAAGCTGAAGCCTGAACAATCTGCGGTTTCGCGTTTTGCTGGGTGGAAAAAGAGGGTGGAAGGAACATCCACCTCGGAACACTTTCATAAAACCATCACAGGCAATCACCCCTTTTCATGGGGAGAAGCCTGTGAAATAAAAACACGATCAGCCCAAAGGGACACTGCAGCCCCATACAGTCAGGATATGATGGTTTATGCACTAAAGATTGAAAAGATGAGGTTTTCCCTCGAGAAAAAGCAGTGCCTGGGATGAGCTGAACACTCAGCATAAGGAGAGTCACTCAGTTTAGCTGTGTGGGCTTATTGTATCCAGAATTAAAGGTAGCTCTAGTTCTTCCTTTCTTTCCTTCTTTTCTTCCTTTTTTTCTTCCTTACTTCCACATAAACAGGCAGTTTCCCTGCTGTGGTGAGTGAAGACTTAGGGGATGTGATCTATACCAATGGAAAGATATGGGAGAAATTAAGGGGATTTTGGGGACAGTCATTTGACTTTGAGAGCAGCTCAGGAAATTGTGGAATGTTGATCCACAGACATGATTGCAGCAGTGTGGGGGAAAGCTGATGTTCCCCTTTCAAACATCAACATGGGAGATCCATGGTCAGTCAGGGGATCCAAGAGGGGTGGATCCAGCTCAGGATTCCCCCAGATGGAGAAAGCTGTGGAGGTGGGGACAGAATCCACCTGGGAGCAGGGCAAAGCAGGGTTTAGGCAGCAGCATTTTGGGGAGATGGGTCATGCTCTAAGAAGGGGAGCTCACTCCCCTGGGATTAAGTTGCACCACAAGAGGTTGTGAGCATTGAGAGGAGCCCATGGAGGTGCAGCATCTGTCTGTGGTGGAGATGACTGACCTGAAACTGCCTGGAAGGAGCAGCAGAGAGGTGGGGGTTGGTCTCTTCTCCCAGGTAGCAGGGATAGGATGAGTGGAAACAGCTTCAATTTGCAGTAGGGAAGGTTGTGGTTGGAACAATTTCTTCACCAAAAGGATTATCTGGCACTGAAACAGGCTGGCCTGGGAAGTGGTGGGGTTGCCATCCCTGGAGGGATTTAAAAGGTGGGTAGATGTGGCACCTGGGGACACATTTTAGTGGTGGGCCTGGCAGTTCTGGGTTAATGACTGGGTCTGACACTCTCAGAAGTCTTTTCCAGCCTCAGTAGTTCTCTATGCAGAGGGGGATGCTCTGGTGTGACAAGGAGACATCATCAGGTGTTGCTCGAGGCCAGCTCTGGTCCTCAGGGAGGTGGAGGCTGTGCCTGGGTGCAACCCCACTCCATCAAACACCAAAAACCATCAAACACCAAACAGACCTGCTGCTGTCCCTCAGCTTGGCCCCATGCACCAGGAGACAGTCAAATTTGGGCAGCCTTTCAGGGTGTTATCTACTCACAAACCCTGTCAGGTCCTACAGGCTGTGCCAGTGCTGTTCTCAAAATCAGACCCTAAAACTTTAATCTAAGTGCACCAGAAGCCTTCTCTCCTTTTCAGTGTATTGGGACCAGTGTTTCATTTCTTACAGTCCAGAATGAACTTTATTTCACATGCCATGTGGAGGTGGGTGGATCTGTGGTAGCACTGATGTCCTGAGAGCCACATCTTGGCTCCACTGATGTCCAAGATTTGTTGCATTTCACTTACCGAGGCCAAACAGGAGCTGGAGCTGGCCTGGCATTTCCCCATACCAAGCCCTACATCCTTGGCCATCTCTGCAACTCAACCACTACCTGAACTTGAGAGATGGAGTCCAAAAAACTTCAAAATTTGTATCATTTCCTTGGAGAAGCCAGGGCTCCTTGACATGGAAATTGCCATCGCAAAACCCAGCAACTACAAAACTCCCTCCCCCAAAAAAATGCAAGCTTTCCACGCTGCATGAAAGAAAATCAGAAGAAAAACCTGGCAATCAGGGAATATTCAAAGGGAATGTGCATACTTGATGGCTCTTGCAGAAGTTTTCCCATGCTTCCCACCAGGCTTTTGTGTTCCCACATGTTGGGGTGAAACTGGAGCCCCACACCCCCAAGGGGCACAGGGTGAGCACACTTGGGGTCCCTCCCCAGCACATGCCAGGAAACTCATTAAAATGGACCAAGAAATGTGCCAGCTGCAAATGCAAAAACAGGTCTTTTCATATAAGCCCCATTAGTTCCACAAGTGTATTTGATAGATAATTTTTTTGGGGGGGTTACGTAACATGAAACCAATAATTACGGAAATGAGTGTGAGGATCCAGATAGTCTCCAGAAGAAGAAGGCGGAGAGAGGGAGAGCAAACAATGCCAGAGACTTTGCAGGGATTTTTCCTCCCTTAGTGCACCCATCCTGAGCAAATTGCTCATGCAGAGCCCTTCTCAGCAGACCAAAGGAAAGGAATTGGCTCTGGGAGCTCCATCTCCCTGGAGCTGCACAGGGCCTTCAGCTGCAGGATTAAAATCTGGCTGTGCAGTCGAATATCCAGCCCTGAGGCCACACAGGCAAATGGCTCTCCTCACCCCAAAAAAATGTGGAGAATGTGCTGGAAAGAGTGCAAAATCTGTTTCTTCCCTCAACTGCTTGTAGCTAGTTTGCTGTGAATTCCTTGGTTGGGGATCAGATCTGGAGGAAACAAACATCACAATCAGTATTTTTCAGAAAACCATTTATGCATCAATCTGTTTATAACAAATAGCAGATTTCTATTCACACCCAAACTGATTTATTCTCTCATGCTTGCTCGCACCCCACTATCCCCACTCACACTCCTCTGACAAGCAAAGTACAAATCTGTGTGCAGCAAAGCTGGGCACACAGGGAGAAAAGAAAGAGGAACAGAGATTTTTAGTGGGAATACAGCTATCAAAACAACATTATACAACTGGGGGGGGGGAAACTTTTAAAATTTATAAAGTAGAGGTGATTATGTAAACTGCTGTCCCTGTCTGGTCAGCAGAAATCTCATGTGGGCTTAGGTCAATCCGTTTGACACAGCTAGAAATAATTGCCTGTGTTAACCATTAGTAGCTCCCAGTTCAAAGTTCTCTGTGGGCCGCCTCTGTTCCCTGCCAGCATTCCCTCAGGTGAGGTGCAGGCAGCACTGCCCACCCCTGTCTGTGCTGGAGAGCTCAGCACTCCAGCAGGGAATGAGACACCAAACCTCTCCTGCCAGCCTGGATGGTCCCCACAGAGCACCTGACTGGAGCAAACAAAACCAAAAAGCAGAGTTTACTGTCCCTGGTGTAGTGCTCAGGAGATGTCCTGGGCAGGCAGGGAGGCCTCAGAGTGCCTGGAATAAAACTCCAGCCCCTACCCTGGGAAAGTCCTGCGGGGTAATCACAGGACAAAGAAGGGTGGGTGGTTCTAACAGGTGAAGGTGTGGCCCAAAGGAGGAGCATGGAAACGGCATCATCTGCTGCCTGTGGAAGCATCTGCAGGATTTCCTTTCTATTCTGCAGAGAAATCCCCCTGTTTTGAGGGGAAAGGGTGTGATTTGGCTGTTTGTCACTAGAGGAGAGAAAAGGAAGCTTGGACTCTTAAAACCTCTCAGCCACCTTTTCTGTCCAGGTGTCATAAAGACAGAGACAAACACAAGTAACGTGGTGGTTCCCACCTTTCTGCAGGGAACAGAGGTGGAATTTGAGGCTGGCTGCTCTTTCTATCTCAGCCACCAGTTTTAAATTAGAGTTAAGGGCATCTGGAAAGGCCCTTGCAGAGGTACAGTCAGTGCTGAAGAGTTTGCTTCCCTTAGAGAGCAGGGTCAGAACACAATCTGTGTCCCAAATATATCAAGGGTTTTTGGAAAGAGCATTTGGGGATCACAGAGAAAGATCCTCACAGTCCCTCTTTACCCCTTGTCCTCTACTTGGGGGAATCTCTGAAGCTCAAAAATCACAGCCCAGCAAAGCTTCCAGTTTCTTCAAGGTATCTCTTCCAGCTTCTCACAAGGCAAGGCACAAACCCCAGGAGTCTTCAAGAGTGATTATTTCCCTTCCTTGGTTGTTGGAAGAAAAGTTGTTTTGGGGACTGGTACATCCAATCCATCCATCCTCCAAGCAGTCCCCCACTGCCTTAATTTGCTACCTGGAGGCAAATCAGTGTGATTCAGACCCCTCTTCCTAGTAACATCTCAGCATAAAGAATTCTTTCCCATCTTCCCACAGATCCTTGCCAACAGAGCAAAGCCAGAGGACTGCTAATGGGAGAGGCTGAAATCACTGTGAGAGGAGCGAGGCCCCCAGCAGAGACAGTAGCTGAGGAATCAGCCCAAGGCTCTGTAATCTGGCAAAAACAGTTTCAAAACACACTTTATCTATTGAGGGTGCCTCAGAGCTGTGCAGGGAATTGTTTCATGCAGCCCTTTTATGGAGAGAGGAGCTGGAGGGCAGAAGTCCCCAAAATAATTCACGAGGCTTTTAGCAGCCTCTATTACTCACTGTTGGAAGGACTGCAGTGCTCATTGTTTCATTCTGGCAGCCAAAACCTCCTCCACTAAAATGAATAACTATCAAGGATGCATCCCAGCTTCAGAGCTTTGGGTTGCCCACAGAATTAAAATCCTTCTACCCTCCATCAGGTTTGACTCTTGGTAATCCAGCAGTTGCTACAGTCACTGGAATTTCCCCATTGCCATGGAGGGCATCCTGCACAGTCCTGCAAGAACTGAATTGTCCACCAGTTCAGGGAGACCCTGGCAGAACGTCTGGCACAAACCTGAGCATGTACAAAGCCAGGGCTCAGATCCAGGCTGGTCCTAGGCACTGCTGAAAGGAACTGACACCATGACCAGAGTCCAGCATGTGGAACCAAACTTGTATCTATCCACAGGACAGAGAATTAAAACCATTGGTGCTCCTCAGTTGTTATAGATGCTGAAATAAAAAGCTCAGTGAGGAGGTTTGTTCCAGTAAGAGCTGAATCAGAACAGATGGGGAAGTGCAAGCTATTATTTCCTACAGCAATGACACGGACACTCCATTTGTTTATCCCAATCTCTGCCTTGCCCTGACTCACTGGCTCCTCATCTCAAAGGTTTCTTGCTCAGCTTAGTCATTTATGGGTAAATTATTTTCCAGCTTTTGATGTCAAATGTAGCTTTTCTTGTTCATTATAAACCAACACAGTGGTCTGCTCTTATTTGTGTACTGGCTTTGCTGCTTGGTCAAATTTCCGGTGTGAGCAGAATAAACCCCAAGGAGAACTCCACAGTAACCCAGTTATTGTTAGATGAAAAGCAGCTCTTTTGGGGGCCATGGTACTTTTTGAGAGGTTGAGGAGGCTGCTTTTGCCAGATTCTGACTTTGATCAAATTTAGATTTTGGCTAAACCAAACCTCTTTAGATGATCCTGCCCTCTGTTTCCCTTAATGGTGAATTATTTCAATTTATTTCATCCAGACCCTGGCCTGCCTTTAGTTTTTGCCAGGAGGAGCAGTGTATTCTTTGGAGCTGTTAACACCCCAGAGAGAAACCTTCCCCTGCAGCTCCTGTAGAACCTTTCCAGCAAAGCCACAAGCCCAGGGGACCACAAATTGAACTGCAAACATTCTCTGGTTTGGAGTATGGGTGTATGACCTGTGCCAGAAGCAACCATTTAAAAATCCCCTTATTGCAGTGGAGCTCATTCTGAGACAAGGTGGGGACATGGATTCCAGCAGCTTCCCACCTAAAGCAGACTCCAGCTTTGGGTCTAGATGGCTGTGGGTGCCCCAGCCAGGATCTGAACTTATCTGGTGACTTTCTGGGGAGAAATGAGACCTCAATAAGTGGCAAAAAGCTGACAGGAGGAGGCTTCATCTCCTCCTCTCTTCACTGCCAACTCTCCAATTCAACACCATCCCCATTTGCACATCAGCTTTTAATATTTAATTGCAGCTCTGCCAAGGGACTTTGCCTCCTCTCTTGCACGGGAGGGGGAGAGGAAGGAGTGAGCAGCGTGGTGCTGGAGAGCCCCAAGGAGGCTCTCAAATGGCAGATCCCAGGCTGAGGGAAGCGCCCTAGCATGTAAGTGATTTTACACAAAAACCCCTCCCAGATCACAGGAGATGGAATGAATTAATATCAGAAAAAATCCTGTAAAGCCTCAGCAAGTGGGGGGATGCTGTGGTGGCTGTGAGAACTGTTCAGGGTGGGCTGAGCAGGGTGTTTTCATTGATTGCCTGTGTTTAAGGGAAAGGAGGGATAGGGAATACTGCTCTCCTAACAGGCTCATTTTGCCACAGAGTGAATCCCTGGAGGGCCCTTAACCTGGAATTGTTTAATGTTAGACACAATTGCAAAAATAGGAAACAACCCCTTAACTGTGGGAGGTGGGAGCCTGTGATCTGACAGATCTGTCTCTCCTCTAACACCATGGGAAATGACCTGGAAAACAAAAAAAAAGGAATTTTTTTAAGCAACCAGTGAGAGATATATTTCCCTCCCTGTGGTTTTTATTTCAGATGTCTTAACAGGCATGAGAAGGGAAGCAGATACTCACAAGCTGAATGACATCCTTATCCCCCCAAAAATCTGTCCCTTTTGAGTGCACTTGGAAGAGGACATGAAAACACAAGTGGACAATGACTGGACACTGAATAATTCTCAGGCCAGAGACACAGAAATTGCTGATGAAACATTTTTTAACAAGCAACGTGGCTTTTAGAGCAAATACTTCCAAAATGTAAATACAAGTATTTAATAATCCCATAGTTCAAACGTCTGTGTCAGTAATTAAAAAGCAATTACATTGAACTTGTAGGTCCCCAGAGCTCTGTCTACATTCAGAAAATGAACCCCAGATGACCTAATGTACTTCCAAGTGTCAGATCAGTCACTGCAAATATAATGCCTGAGACTTCTTCTACTGCACATTGCTGAAGTCTGGAAAACAAGAACTTTTTTAGCAGAAGAGGCCAAGGAGTACTTAAATCTTCAGTAACTGTCTGAATTCAAAGCTGGTTCAGGTCTATGTGACACTGGAAACATCAGAAAAATTTAACTAATGATGCATATGCAAATTACATTAAATAACTTTTAAATTATTTAAAGCAAATTTTCTTCACGTCTTTTCTTCCTTCATGTCTTTCACTGTCATAGAGATGAACTTGGGGATCTGAGAGAATGAGATAAGTGGTAGACAGAGTAGAAAAGACCAATCCCCTGCATTAAGTGTGATTTAATTTAACACGTGTCTGCTTTCACCCCATTTTGTTTTTCAAAAGTGAATTTCAAAAGTGATGAGGTTTGCAGATGTATCCATGAAGACAGCATTTGTTCCACATCCCTTTACTGATGCCCTGGTCCCCTGAGTGGAGATGGACCCACTGATTTTTGGCCTCTAATCCCAGAATCTTCACATCCAGCACCATAACCTTTGCTCTCTTGTTTCAATGCCAGCAGACAGAGAACATGGAAAAAGCTGAGAAGCTGAGGCCAGCTCAGTCCTTCCCTTCTCTGTGCCATTCCCCAAGGAGCAATCCAGAGCTCAGGACAATTCTTCTGAGGAAAGCTGTGTCTGTCTCGGAGCTGGTGGCCAGGTGGGTGCTCAATCTGTGGTTGCACCTCAGATCCGAGGGGTTCCAGGGAGGACTCTCCCTCTCCCACCCCTGTAACAAACAATTCTCACTCAGGTAAGATCTTTCCCAAGCACAGCATCCTAAATGCTCAGGTCTCAAGTGAGAGGTGAATGTTTTCTGTCACGAGTGCTCCTGTCTGTTCTGTATTTCCAGTGCATTATTATGTCTTGTAAGACAAGTCCTGATTTAAAATCCAGACACACTCGAAAATCTTCACTAAATAAAACGACACAGAGGAATTTGCCCTTGACCCCAAGGAGTGGAGCATTCCCAGGTGGACAATTAAAGCTTTTAATCTCAGTAGTTTGTAAGGTGACACAAGGGGAAGAGCAAATGCTGGAGAGATGAGGTGATGGGGGAGAAAGAGGAGTATGGCCACTGCATCCCCTCCTGCTTTCTCTCAACTGTCTCTTACCAAAAGGCTCCAGGGAGAGTCACATTTCAGCCCAAGCCTCTTAAGGGCTGATTTCTCTTCTTGTTACAACCCATATCTGAGATCAGACCAAAACACTGCCAAGCGTGAGACGAATAAGATTAGGAGCAGAAGCCAAAGTACAGCTCCCTCCATGTAAGAGTGACAGAGCAGCTGTCAAGTCTGTCTCTTGAACTTCCCCATGGGACAGTCGAGTTCCAAATATCCCAAAAATTGGTTGGTTTCCACTGTAAATAACTGTCTGTCTGACAGGGTCCCTGGGGAAAACTGAGAGTGAACTCTCCAGAGCAGAAGAAAAGGAAGGTGGTTTCTTCTGCAAATATCTCACTCATCACTGGTGTTACATTAGGTCAGGTAGCGACTTGATAAATCCCTTTACATTGGGTTAAAGCTGAATAAATTGACCTTCTGGAAAGCCTGACTTCAGCTGCAAGCTATAAACCAGCAAAGTGCAATAATGCACCACATTGAGGTAATGTAAACCCCCAGAACATTCCCCACCAGTGGGGACATGGATGCTCCAGGGACACTTCTGCATTTGGGAGGAGAGGGCTCACAATGGCACTGGCAGTACTGCCCTGAGCTAAAACCAGTCCTCTTTGGGAGATTCTCACTTCTCTTCAAACTTGTCTTTGGAGTCTGTTGTGATGCCTTCTGGAGGCTGAACTGGATCAAAGCAAAAGGATAAAGTAGGGATTTATTAAAATGCCTCCATGGGCACATCCGGGCCGCACAAGAGTCCAGCTGGGACACACCCAAGATGAACCCCAAAATGGTCACAAAATGGATGACCAATCACAAGGTCTCACACTTTTATAAGTTCTGGTCCATTTGCATATTGGAGTTAATTGTCCAATTGTAGCTTCAGGTTATGAATCTCCATCCTCCTGGTTTGCTCTTCTCAATTCATCATTGATTTTGTTCTTCGGCTTGAAAGTTGTCCTTGGTACTGAGCTGGAGAAGAAATTGTTTTGTATCTCTACTCTGCAAAGAAAGCTTAATAGCACTTAATATGAAACCTAAAACTACCCACTAAAACAGCACAGAATCTAAAAAATATAAAAGCTAAAATTTAAGGCATCAGTTGGCTTTGATGTTTTCCAGAGAAGGGAAGAACGAGCCTGTCCACCTTCCTTCCAGGGAAGGCAGAACAAGCCTGTCCTCAATATCCAAAAATATATTCAGGCTGAAAAGGGTCTCAGGTGTCATCTCCTGTCTTCCCTGCAGGTACCAGCGCATCCTGAACGGTGAAAAAAACATGACCAAGCAAGAACATCCCAAGGTGAGAGCCAAAGGCTCAGAGCTGTTGGTATGGGCTGTCCTCACAACTTAAAGCTTCAGTTCTTGGCAATGAGAGACAAACAAAACCCCAGGATTTTCTGCAATAACCAGTGCTGTTCTGAGAAATTCCAGGACAGGTCAGATCCAATTGATTCTTAGTATGTACAGATGGACTGACACACACAAGGTGCTCCAGGATGGAAATTTCATGTATAATATCCAGGTTTCTGTGGAGTGAAAAGAAAAAATTCTGGAGGTGGAGACTAACCAGAAGACAATCAAGAAGTGAAGGATCTGCAATGGATTTAGTACTGGCTTGAAAGTCATTAAAGCACCCAGAGAGCCACAATGGGCTGGCAGGGATGACACTGGGGCATCTCTGCCCTCCTGCACCTCCTTTTTTATTGATGTTGCCTTGTGTGTCTCAAATTAGGTGCTTGGGTAATTTCTGCCATTCTGGTCCACCATTCTCGCACTTTCTTGGTGTTTTTTACTGTAATGGGACTTAGACATCAAGTTCATAGGTAGATTTTGCATTTAGGGGTCTGCAATTCAGCATTTTAATTGGAATTCCCCACAGACAGAAGCTGTGACTACTGTTCTCTCACAGTAAAGGAACAGCTCCCACCAGTTCCTCATATTTTGATTGCAAACCCATTGGCATAATGTGCAGTTCTCAGCTCTGTGTTTGCTCATTTGTCCCTGCTTTGTGATAAGGGGCCTCTTACAACCTGGAATAAAAAAGAGAAGATAACACATCAGAAGCCAGATATTCTGGACTTTATCCAGATTTTCTGCTTAAAACAGGGTTGACTCCCACTGACCACAGAAATATGAATTCCACCTAATTAAACAAAAGGCAGAATCTGAAAATTTTTATTTTCAGTCCAGGTTTCTAAGAAGATACTGGAGATTTCTAATTAAATGATTGAGAGGGATTTTTTTCCAACTGTTTGAAAACATATTTTCATAGAGTAGGAGGATGAAGATGGGAGCAAAGCAATGATCCAAGTGGGGAGACAACCACTGGCCTTATTTTTTTCTACTCCAAGGCTTTCTTGCAGGTTCATGGGCAAGTCAGGAGGGTTCACTGGAAATAGGCAAGACAAAAACTTCAGCTGTTCAACAATAAGCTATTGTGTCCTTAACATTTGTTTCATAGAATATCGAAAATGGCGGGATATTCTCTCATTCCATTAAGTTAGAAAATCAACAGATGTGATGCTTGAAGTAGAAGACAGGAAATAAAAATTTCACATGATTTATTATTGAAGTTATATAAGAACCTATTTTGATGTTTTGGGTTTGTTTTTTGTTGTTTGATTTTTTTTTTTTTTAATTTTTTTTAGCTCATGGAAGCAAGATACCCATCACAGAACAATGTCATTCCAGTGGGGAAAAACTGTGCCTTACCTCCAAGTCATCCCTGTGATCTGAGCTCAAGCAAGCCCATGGAAGGTGTTCCCATCCCTAGGATTGGTGCTCCATCAAGGAATCTCAGAGGGCTCCTGACCAGCTCTGACATCCCTCAAACCACCCCAGGCTGTAAGAGTTCACACCCTGCTCCTCTGGAGGCACCATCTCCCAAAGGCCCTTTGAGGAAGAGGGAGGCTGAGCACACCAGGATCCTGACAACAATCCAGCCCCTGAGCGTGGAGAGCAAACCCCACCGAGACCCAGCCTTCCTTTCCCCTCTCCAGGGCACCCAGAGGAAAACACGATGGAGTCCTGCCACCACCCCTGGGAAGGAGTCTGCTGCAAAGGTCAGTAGGTGCCTCTTCCTCAAAAGGCCCTGGAAATACATTTCATCCTTAGAAATTCCTGGACTTCATGGTGGTGATTCATCACCCACTGATGTCAACCCTTAGGCACAGGGGACAGGTTTCCCTGTGGATGTTTATGTCTAGTGCCATCCAGTTCTGGGTGATTTAATGGCCCCAGGAGCAGAGGTCAGATGTTCAACAAACTGTTCCTTGTGATGATCCTCTTCCTAGAGGGAAGGAGTTGGAAGGAATGGGCAGCCCAGAATGGAGAGAGACTTACATTAAAGAAACGTGGGAGATAATATTGACATGAAGTTGGTATCATCTGGAATATTAGCTGTGGGTGAGATGCTATCAGAAATTATCACGTTCATCTCTTTGGTCTATGGCATCAGTCCACATGAGGGACTGGTCCTTCACTGGGAGTGCAGCACAGGGCAACACCCATTGCTACTGGTTTGAGACACAAAAATCATTGTGGAGTTGGTAAAGGAAGTGGATGGATAATCCTGTCTCTGAAAGGTGGCCTCAAAATCAAAGACAAGTAGGGAAAATACCACTTAGCTCTGGAAATGAGGCAGAGCACGAAAAAGCTGTGAAGCACAGCCCTTGGAATGAACAGAGCAAAGCCAAGGCTTGTTCCTGCAGAGGAAAGAAAGCAACCTTTGGCTCTGGAAAGCCTCTGGTGCTGTCACTTTCCCCACACCAGGCCTTTGTGCAGTTCCTCTCCTCTGTTTGTGGAGCTTACCTGTTTCCTTGCTGTTGTTCCCACACAGGAAGGGAAGCAGTCCCGGGACAGGCAGGGGATCATCTCCTCGGTGCCAGGTACAGCTGATGACACAGCCACAGGCAGAAGCTGTGAGTTGGATTTATTTTGGTTTCCAGGCAGCATTGCTACCCTTTTCCCACCTCTCTACATGCAGCTGGGAAGATGCTTGGTCCTTACACGGAGTTGTATTTCCCACAGAACCCCACAGCCGACACTGGCCAGGCTATGCTGGCTGGGGATATGTGGGCCCTGCCAGGACTGGACACTCAGGAATGTGGCCAAGGATAGGGAGCACAGGGAGCAGACAACCCCTTGACTGCAGCCCTGATCAGTCCCACCACATGGAGCTGGCAAACCCCAGCACAGCCGGGATCTGGGCCAGTGATGAGTCCACAGAGCCATGCTGGCTCTCCCTGCGCTCTTATCCCAGCTGCTAAAAATAGCTGCTACTAAATACCGAGGCAGAAATGCATCCATGTTTAGTTTGGGATGAGTAATACCTCCCTGTACCTCAGCCTCGAGGAGAGGAAGAGGGAGAGGTTCCTTTGTACCTAACTAAGGAGCCTTGGCTGGGCTCCTTTTTGAATTTGGCAGCGCTGGTGTGTCAGAGAGAGTCATCCTTGGCTTAAGATAGGGCATGTAAGTGATCCCTAATGTTATGATATCATTGGGACTAAAGCAGGTCAGGGATATTTCAAGGCAAGAGGCATCTGTCAAGAGTGAGAAATCCAAGCTTTGCATGGGAAAGAATTGAATTTTGACAAGCCTTGCTGTTTGACTTGGGGCAGAAAAAAAACAGATCTCCAAAAATCCCATAATGACTGGATTACAGACCCATGGACTATCCCATGATTTTTGGCCCTGAATCAGGAATCCAGGGTCCCGTTAACTCATGTATTTAGGATTTGTTCTTTTTTCTTTCCATTTCTTTCTTGGTTTTCACGTAAGAGGGGGAAAAGGATCACATGCTGCCTGGATTTGAGAAAATCCTGTGTTTAATTACCCAACTGCATGGGAAAAGAAGTCTCTTACACGAGCACACAAATGATGGAGCTGAGGTTTCCACACCATTGCTGGGATATTTTTTTTTTTTTTTGAAGTATCAGAGCACATGATGTCACCACGCTATCCAGCTCAACACTGTCACAGTTTTGTGTGCCTTTTCCAGTGCCAGGAATGTCTTTTCCTCTGGCTGGCCAGGAGTGAATCATGGCCTATCTTAGAGCCTTACACCACTCCCCAGCCCCTGACTCAAAGGCCTTGTAATAGCCATGGCTTCATGTGCTTCTTTGCAAGGGCTTTGTGTGAGGTCCTTCTGGGGAGGCAATTCCATCCAGGGAGCTGGGAATACGACAGCTACTGCTGAGGTAGGTGCTGGATTTGCTCAGAGACAGGACTTGTAATGCTTCCTAAAAAAGTGCAGGAACCAGCTGTCCCAAATCTCTCAAGGAGCAGACACATCCAAGGCTGTACCTGTGCTGTGTTCTGCCATTCCCATGGAGTGAGGGAGATTCTGGTGCCCCACGAGCCCCAGCAGGGACCAGGGCAGATCTCCTGTGGGAGCCTCCTCACCACCCCACAGGGACAGCCCCACTGCCCTTCCTGGGGGATGGGGAGGGGACACCCAGGCTTGGGATGGGGAAAGATGTGTTGAGTGATTTGAAGCCACACAATAACTCCAGTTAAGCACAGACCACAGCTCCCAGGGGCTGGGATGTCTGATATGGAAGGCAACAGCTTGGCAGTGTTCAAGATACCTCTGCTGACTGGAGCTGAGTTTATCAGCAAACACACACCAGTTTGGGGCTGAATAACTGCACAAAAAAGTCAAAGTGTTGGTGGCTGCATCCCTTCCCAGGCACAGCACAGTCACACCTGAGACACTGCTGCAGGGCTGAGCACTGCTCTAGGGGCTGGTTTTTACACTCCCTAGAAGAGCACATTCCCAGGCAGCCAAACCAGCCGGGCTGTGCCCTGGTCACACTGGCAATATCAGATGATCCGGAGGAAGCTGCCACCAAAGACGTCACCAAGTCACTAATTAGAGAGGTCCAAGTGGCTGTAGTCTGCAGTAATGAGATTAAATTGAGCACTGGAAGACTTAAACACAGCAGAACAAAATTCTTCCTGGGAAGGAAGACAGCAAATCAAGGAATCATTTTTCCCAACGGAAAATAGTTGAAAGCTTGAGTCCTTTAATATTCAAAAGGGGAAGGCACCAGATAATTTATTGCAGGTAGAGTCTTCTGAGCACTGTGGATTTAAAAATCAACTACTTGTAGATGAATTTGGGCAATCAGAGGGAGGGAATTTTGGCCAAGGAAGAGAGAAGAGGGACATGCACACAGGTTTGTGTGTTTGTATTAACACTGCTCCCTTATCCAGGGTTTCCAGCTGAAAGGCACACGGGGATGTTACCTCAGTGCAGAGCAAAGAGAAAGAGGAGCCTGAGGTGGCTGCAAATTACAGAGCATCCAGGCAGCCTCAAACCCACCTGCAAACCCCTCCTCCCTCATTCTATTCTATTCTATTCTATTCTATTCTATTCTATTCTATTCTATTCTATTCTATTCTATTCTATTCTATTCTATTCTATTCTATTCTATTCTATTCTATTCTATTCTATTCTATTCTATTCTATTCTATTCTATTCCATTCTATTCCATTCTATTCTATTCTATTNTCCTATCCTATCCTATCCTATCCTATCCTATCCTATCCTATCCTATCCTATCCTATTCATATCGACCTCTACACAAGGGGATTTTTCAAAGCAAGGAGAGGAGGCGAAGGAGAGGGCAGGAAACCCCATCCTGCACGCAGGGAGGCTCGGGTTTGGTTCAAGGGTTCACTTGACAGGGGAAGCTTCATCCCCCGCTGGCTGCAGCACCCGCAGCTCTGCTGAGAGGGGGTGCGGTGCCATCTAGCGACAGAGGACCTGCCTCACCTCCATCCCAAAATCGGGCTCCGCAGGGATGCTCGGGCCGCCGTGCCCCAGCCCCAGCGCCGGGGGTAGGCTGCCGCCCTCCCTCTCGCCGTGACTCGGGGCATTGCTGCCATCACTCCGCCGTCTGCAGCACGCTGCTCAGCAGACGGGCTCGGGAGAACATCGCCAGTGAACTGGAAAGGTCTGAAAGGCGGGGGGAAAATGCTGATTTCAGATAAAAGACTGTGCTCCAGCCAGAGGCGGCTCAAGGAAGCTCCGGTACTTGCCATGATAGAGGCTCCTGCAGTCAAAATAATCTTTAAAAGCTCGTTTCCCCTTCAGCAATTGCTTTTCACGGGCATGACAAGCAGGAGCTGAATGTCAGGACTCCTGTAAGTGGCCAATCTGTCCAGCTCTCACTGCTTTGTGCCTCTGACACTCGAGCAGGAGGGAAACTCAGGGTGCTTAAGCACGAGATCCATCATGTCCCCTGACTCAATCACCTCATATCAGAGATAGAAGGGGCAGCAGGACATGCCACCCATCCCCTGTCACCTCTCCCAGCCCCAGTGACCGATTAGGGAAGCTGGGATCACAGGCACTTTTTGGAGAAGCTGTCATGGGAGCACAAAGTCATTCCCAGGGATTCTTGGAGGGCAGGGGATGGATCAGCGTCTGCTGTTCGGCCCAGCTGAGATCTGCCAACAATCAAAGCAGACAAGCTTGTCCCTCCTAACTGGCTTTTCCTGCTAGCCCCAGTCTCTGCTTTCACTCAGTCTAACCTAAAGAGTCCTTCCCTTGCTAAGACCCTCCTGCCCTGGGCCTCCAGCGAGAGCCACCCCATCTCAGTCAAGGGCTCAGGGCTGCCCTCTGCTCCAGACCCTGGGGCTGCTGGTCTCTCCCCTCACACACTCAGTGCCTCTCAGAAATTCCCAGTGCCTCCGTGATTTATTTTTTTCTCATTTCCTGCCTTCTAATTAGTTGCTGCCTTTCAGACAGGAGGGCAAAACCCTTTCCCCGGGAGCTGTCAGGTAGCTCGGATCTCTCAGGGCTGCAGGAGCAGTTTGCAGGGGCACTGATGGGGACACACGTGGAAGTCAGAGCCCACAGCAGAGCAGGTCCTTCACTTGGGGATGGAGAGAGACAGCAGGAGTGTGAACAGGCAGCTCTGTGTGCAGACAGAGCAGAGATGCTGCAGATGAAAACAGAACTCCATGCAAATATACGCACACACCCTGTGTGTTCCTGCCAGGCACAGGCAGGCCATGACACAAATACCCACTGCCAGCTGCTGACTGAGCTGATTTGCTCTGCCCTTCGCCTCCTGCATTTATGTCCCTCCATCCACATGGAATAAATAAGGTCTCTCAGTTCCCAGTGTGCTGCTCTGTTTGCAGACACCACTGCCACCCCCTTGGTGCTGCCTGAGCGGGTGCACATTTACTGACAGCTCCTGCCATCCCCAGCCCTCTGCCCCACCACCTGGCTGGCCATCAAGGACCTGCCTGTCACCCTCCTGACAGCTTTTTCTGATCCTCATTTATGGAAGGAAGCAACAAAGAACACAGTGGTCGCATCAGAAGGAGAGGTGATGATCTCCAGAGGCACCAGGCTTGACACAGAGAGCAGGGGAACAGCAACTCAGGATGGATAGAGAAACTGGGCTATGGTGGAGAGGAGCTGGGCCCTTCCAGGAGCCTCAGTGAAAACAGATGTTCATTTGCAGCTGGACATGTTGTGGTGGGATGTTTTGCCACGTGATGTTGGCACGGAAACCACACCTCATGCTGAACTACAGCCTGAGTGATGTGTAGCATCCTCTCCTGATACCTGCAGACCCACAGGGAAAAGCGAGGGGCAGCAGCCCCTCCAAACACCCCTGTAAGAGTCCAGAAAAACTATTCAGGAGATGTGCTTGAAAAAACAAACATCTCAGTACTTAAAGGGGGCTTATAAAAAGAGGAAAAGGAACTTTTAACATGGGCACATAGTGAGAGGACAAGGGGAATTATTTAAAACTAAAAGAGGAGAGATTTAGACTAAATGTTTAGGGAAAAGCCTTTACTCAGAGGGTAGTGAGGAACTGAAATGGGTTGCCCAGAGAAGTTGTAGATGCCCCATCCCTGGAAGTTCTTGTGGCCAGATTGGATGGGGCCTCGAGCAACCTGGTCCAGTGGAAAGTGTCCCTGTCCATGACAGGGGGTTGGGATGACTTTTAATGTCCCATCCAACACAAACCACTCTGGGATTCTGTGAAACTGGAAAATCAGCATCAGTTGCTTGGCCCTTTGCAACAAAGAGCATGGAGTGCTTTATCTCTGGTACTGGCACAGCCAACCCATATCTTCCATCGCCATGGGGTGATGTTCTCAAATATACACTCTCTAAAGGTGTCAGCAAAGCAAATCAGAGAGAGAACAGCTGGGCCTGGTTCAGTATTACTGGCCACATCCAACAAATTGGTAACCCAGCCTGCTAAAGCTGGCCTCTGAAAACCATCTCCAGAGCATTTGGTTGTGTTTGTACTTCAAATTAGCTTGGCCAGGCAGGATCACTAGCTCTGGCACACAGTTTTAATGTGCCATTAACATGCTAAAAATAATGCCTTTTGCCCAGCTGAACTTTGAGGGCATTGAGAGTCCTCCATGTTTGAATGCTTTATTATTTCCCTCTCCAAACATTTCCCAGAGCAGCTACCTATGGCACCACATTGCTGCAGTGATAAGAGCAATTCCCAGCTTAAGGCACGTAGAGTAGTTGTCCTTATTTAGGCACTTTGCCACAGCAACATCTTTTATTCTTGCTTCTAAAATACTGGAACTGCTGAGGAAATAGGAAACCAGAAAAAGTAGGTAATACCTCTCACCTTCCCAGCTTTTCCCTTAAAACTTTGGCTGTGGCCAGAGGTGACAGGAGGGCCTGGCTGTGAGGATCACAGCCTGAGGACATGACAGTGAGTCAGGGAAATGCCTCTTCCCCATTTCACCACTGCCTGGATGCATCCCCATCCTGTACCAGGTTACACCAGGGGTATTTTGAATGAATAAATTCTGAAAATAAGCCAGGGCCCCAGCCTTTCCCAACCCCTGTGCGGGATTGCTGGGACTCATGATTGACTCAGCCTGGTGGAAGAGCAATTTCACTGTTCCCTAAAAATAGACCAAGTGGTTCATCCTCTCAACATAGCCCAGCACTTCGAGATAAAACCAGCTGCCAGAGACCACTGGGAGGCAGTGAACAGGACCGAGGGTGTGGGGTGTGGAGCAGGGCTCCTTTTGGGATACACAGAGGGCTGCCTGGCCCTGACTTTCACAGATTTTCCACTGAGGCTTGTCTGAGACCTGACTCACCTATTGGGACTACAGAGACCTCCCTGTAAGTAATTTTTGGGTAGATTAGGATGGGGTGAGGCATTGCATGAATATGAACCTCAGACTGATCCTAAAATGCAGGGCAAAGGAGGATGCTTAGTGTTTTAGGCCATGAAAATGGTGTTGCAGCTCATGGAAAGCCATGGATCTTATTCTGCTAAATTCTTGGTAAATCCTGCTCTGTGCTGCAGATATGTTCCATGTGTGGTGGCTTTGGTTTGGCTCAAGACCATGGTTTAGGGCACCTGGGTGTGTTCTAGACAGAAACAGAACATTGTAACTGTGTGCTTTTCTTCTGTCCTAAAATACTGAAAATTCCAGCTTTGAACCTTAAATTCATGGGGATAGATCCTAGTGTCTACACTCTCCTAGAAAAAAAATACTGTTATTTATGATGACTCTGATCATTTTGAGCACAAAGAGGCGAAAGAATCTTTATGGGATCCAGTTGAGGCAGAGGGATGCTGGGGGTGGAGGAGACACCTCCCAGACCCAAACCCTGTCCAGGACTGGCAGCAAGTAGGCAGCAAAATATGGACTGTTCAGAAGGGAATTAACTTTGCTTCATCTTACATCCCAGGGGATCAGGAATCAGGGAAGGATTAGTTAAAATGGGAATTTCTTTCCCTCTCTTTCCAATCCCTGTCTCCAGAGAGGGTTGTTTGTGATCCTGAGGCAAACAAAGGGCTTCAGGAGCCTTTGGGGTCAGCAGCATTAGTGTGGCCGTACCCAACTCTCTGTGCTCACATGTGTGGAAGGACACTCCAAAAACCTCTAAGATGGGGCAGAAATGTTCCCCTGTGTGTGCATGTGTGTGTCTCACACCTGATTATTCATTTGCCTTTTGGCAATAAGGGCTGTCTCATGGTCACCAGGAGAGTCAGGACTTCAGGTCCAGTCCTGGGGCTGCCCCTCAGTCAGCGTGGGAAAGGCCTGACCTGAGCTGAAAGCAGGATTTTTTCAGCTCATGCATTTGTCAATAACCAAGATTTCCTTCTGAGATTCACGTCCAGACAATGGCTGCGATAATAACAGAAATTCTGTAGCTTTCCCCAGATGCCTCCCAGTCTCTAGTTTTCACACAATTCTTTTTATCAAAAAAAGTTAGAAATAGCTTCAGATTTTTGTTAGAAAACAGGGATTTAGGGAAAGAAAGGTGGAGTTATCTTCCTTTCCCTATGTCTCAGGTACAGATATCACTTTCTGAGAAGAGCAAAATATAAATTCACAATATTGTTCAGGCAAAGTGGTAGGTGATTCAATATGGCAATTAAGGGATTCAGCATAGGTGTAAATTTGTAGGAATATCTTACAAAGGCTGTTTTCAGCCCTTGAATAGACTCAGTATTTTACAGGCTACAAAAGCTTCCTTTTTGGGGAAAACCAGGTAAGGATGCCCTAAACCTTTTACTGAAAGGGACAAAATACCTCTTTAGCACTGGTGAAAGTCCTGGGACTGGGTCTGAACAGAGAAGTAGAAATCTTTCCTTGAAGCACTGTACCTTACTGGTATCTTACACTTTCAATCCAACCATTTCTCTCTCCTCCCATCCTCTAACTGCCAATTTGCCTTACTCAGAAAGAAATGGAAATTCCCAGGAATCTCAGTGGCTACAAGTGGGTTTGGGTTTTTCTCTTTAAAGGATCCTGCTAATTTTGTTTGGGGTGAGTCTCTTTCATCCAAAACAGTATTAGGTTTTCTTGGCTGCCGGCGATAAAGAGCCGAGAGCGGCATGGAAACACCAGGACAGGAATAGAAAGGCAAGGCAGGGCCTTGCAGCTCCTCAGGGCACGTGGCATCCCTGCAATGCCCCCACATAAACACCATGGCATGGAAGGAAACGCTGAGGGAGG
>VZTB01015772.1:89646-121118 GCA_013397245.1 Thryothorus ludovicianus
GGATGGGGTGAGGCATTGCATGAATATGAACCTCAGACTGATCCTAAAATGCAGGGCAAAGGAGGATGCTTAGTGTTTTACACTATGAAAAAGGTGTTGTGGCTCATGGAAAGCCATGGATCTTATTCTGCTAAATTCTTGGTAAATCCTGCTCTGTGCTGCAGATATGTTCCATGTGTGGTGGCTTTGGTTTGGCTCAAGACCATGGTTTAGGGCACCTGGGTGTGTTCTAGACAGAAACAGAACATTGTAACTGTGTGCTTTTCTTCTGTCCTAAAAGACTGAAAATCCCAGCTTTGAACCTTAAATTCATGGGGATAGATCCTAGTGTCTACACTCTCCTAGAAAAAAATACTGTTATTTATGATGACTCTGATCATTTTGAGCACAAATAGGTGAAAGAATCTTTATGGAATCCAGTTGAGGCAGAGGGATGCTGGGGGTGGAGGAGACACCTCCCAGACCCAAACCCTGTCCAGGACTGGCAGCGAGTAGGCAGCAAAATATGGACTGTTCAGAAGGGAATTAACTTTGCTTCATCTTACATCCCAGGGGATCAGGAATCAGGGAAGGATTAGTTAAAATGGGAATTTCTTTCCCTCTCTTTCCAATCCCTGTCTCCAGAGAGGGTTGTTTGTGATCCTGAGGCAAACAAAGGGCTTCAGGAGCCTTTGGGGTCAGCAGCATTAGTGTGGCCGTACCCAACTCTCTGTGCTCACATGTGTGGAAGGACACTCCAAAAACCTCTAAGATGGGGCAGAAATGTTCCCCTGTGTGTGCATGTGTGTGTCTCACACCTGATTATTCATTTGCCTTTTGGCAATAAGGGCTGTCTCATGGTCACCAGGAGAGTCAGGACTTCAGGTCCAGTCCTGGGGCTGCCCCTCAGTCAGCGTGGGAAAGGCCTGACCTGAGCTGAAAGCAGGATTTTTTCAGCTCATGCATTTGTCAATAACCAAGATTTCCTTCTGAGATTCACGTCCAGACAATGGCTGCGATAATAACAGAAATTCTGTAGCTTTCCCTAGATGCCTCCCAGTCTCTAGTTTTCACACAATTCTTTTTATCAAAAAAAGTGAGAAATAGCTTCAGATTTTTGTTAGAAAACAGGGATTTAGGGAAAGAAAGGTGGAGTTATCTTCCTTTCCCTATGTCTCAGGTACAGATATCACTTTCTGAGAAGAGCAAAATATAAATTCACAATATTGTTCAGGCAAAGTGGTAGGTGATTCAATATGGCAATTAAGGGATTCAGCATAGGTGTAAATTTGTAGGAATATCTTACAAAGGCTGTTTTCAGCCCTTGAATAGACTCAGTATTTTACAGGCTACAAAAGCTTCCTTTTTGGGGAAAACCAGGTAAGGATGCCCTAAACCTTTTACTGAAAGGGACAAAATACCTCTTTAGCACTGGTGAAAGTCCTGGGACTGGGTCTGAACAGAGAAGTAGAAATCTTTCCTTGAAGCACTGTACCTTACTGGTATCTTACACTTTCAATCCAACCATTTCTCTCTCCTCCCATCCTCTAACTGCCAATTTGCCTTACTCAGAAAGAAATGGAAATTCCCAGGAATCTCAGTGGCTACAAGTGGGTTTGGGTTTTTCTCTTTAAAGGATCCTGCTAATTTTGTTTGGGGTGAGTCTCTTTCATCCAAAACAGTATTAGGTTTTCTTGGCTGCCGGCGATAAAGAGCCGAGAGCGGCATGGAAACACCAGGACAGGAATAGAAAGGCAAGGCAGGGCCTTGCAGCTCCTCAGGGCACGTGGCATCCCTGCAATGCCCCCACATAAACACCATGGCATGGAAGGAAACGCTGAGGGAGGCAGGCACAGCCCTGATCCCAGCTGGGCCCTGCATCCCGGGCAGGATGTGGGGCCAGGGATGCTCACGGGGCTCTGCCTGCACACACATTCCCAAGGTATCTTCTCAGAGGGGTGAGAGAGGGCTTCCCTTAAAAGGTCTGGTATTTGTGGCATGCCAAGAAGCCCTCTCCCCAGGCTGAGGCTGTTCCAGTGGGGAGCTGGGTGTTGCTTTCCCTGGGGAAGGGGGTTTTAGAGGGAGGGAAGCTCCTGTCGTGAGTGGTCATCCTGAACTCGGGGCCTCAAGGGCTGAGATGCTGCGTGGCAGGGGGGAAAAGATCCTGGGAGAGGAGTTAGGGATAAAAGTAGTGCTGATGGTGGGATGGGGGAGAGAGAGGAACAGGGGAATGGTGTCAAGCAGGGGTGTTTATCACCATTCCAGTGAAAAAGCCCTCTGTGAACAACAGATAAAGAGCCACTGGAGGGTACGAGAACAGGGCGTGATCCACGGTGTGTCAGGGGCTGTGCTGGACACCCACAGTGACACACAGAGACAGACAAACATTGTTAACCCTTTATTAACTCATCAGAGGGACACAGAGAATGTGGCAATGCAGTCAGGGCTGCACTCACCTCCTCCAGCCCTCGGTACCCAAACCTTGGGGTGCTGGGGTGATGCTGGAGCCCTCCCTGGGCAAGGATGAGCCCGCAGCAGTTGGCCCACGCAGGAAGGCAGTGTCCCCAAACAGCAGTGCCACTCACAGCTGTCTCTCAGCAGAGCTTCTTGGCATTTTTTTTGGTGCCCAGAATAGAGTCCTCCACATTCCTGGATTTTTGCAAAGCCCAGAAATAGCCCCGAGCTGCCTTGGGGCAGACACTCAGCTCCGCCTGAGGCTAAATTTTCCCAACTCTTCTCAGAAGCTCTTTAAATTACCTGGGGGGTCATGATGCTGCTCCTGCAAAAGACATTCCAGCTGACACCAAAGGGCCAAGAACATTTGCAGAAGTGACCAAAGATCATGAACCTTCAGTTTGGAGGTGCTGGAAACTGCAGAGAAATCTGATTTTGAAAATCAAGGGCAGGAAACAAGACGCTTTTTTTTTTTTTCACTGCCTCCCACCCTCTCAGATTTGCAAATGCAACTTTATACAAGTGCAAAATGTTAATT
Organism: Thryothorus ludovicianus; assembly: GCA_013397245.1. Lineage (NCBI taxonomy): Eukaryota > Metazoa > Chordata > Aves > Passeriformes > Certhiidae > Thryothorus > Thryothorus ludovicianus. Next base: position 92,618 of record VZTB01015772.1, read on the forward strand.
ATTTTACCATAATTAGTAGAAAAATCCTAATGCATGAAATTATCATTTAAATCTTATTTCCTCTTCAACACAGCTGGTTTGTAGTTACATTATTTTATTTTACTTCTTTGTCTAACACCTTCCTCTGTTTCTGGTGCTTTTATTTTCAGCCTATTTCCCACCCCAGAAATCACCTATTAACTCTATGTACCAGAGCTCCTCTAATCATTGTAAGAAATGGCTTGCAGACATGGCAAAATCTCTCTTAAACATTTCAAAAGGGAATTATTTCTATTTATTTGATATGTGTTAAGCATTACATTTATGTTCTATACAAGCAAGGCTCCCCACCTTCAAATCAGGGACCTATTGTATATGATGCTGGACAAATTTATTTGAAAGGACAAGGTGTATTCATGAAAGTTTGGAATCAGAAAAAAAAAGTCTTGTTAAGTTGTATTAATTTCATTAATCATCCAACTGTAATCAGTGCTTTTCTTATATCTGAGTTAGAAGGTGAGCATAAGAAAATCTCAATACTTACTTTTAAAGGTCGATTTCTAGCCCGTATGGTTATAACAGGTAGTCTTGGACCAAAACAGTAAAAAAACACATGAATTCTATGCAAAAAGAACATGTTTACAATTGCCACTCTGGGACATAATGGGCCGATCCAGGGCAGAAAGAAAAAGCTTGAATTTCAAACACTCACAGTCCTTTGTAGGACTGAAAATGAGAGAAAGTACTGTGGTTTAAAAAGAGAACAAAGTGTGATCAGGAGGGAGAGCCCACGAGGGTGAGCAGAGTGTTTTAGAGCATGACTGGTCCTCAGTCCTTGCTAGATTCTAAAATCCTGTCCATGCTCCCAGTGGTATCATTGTCTGACCTTTTATTTTCTCCTTCCTTCAGAAAAAAACAGATGGTACTTTAACATTCTCCAAAGCCTCATGAGTGGGTCATGAGGGCAATGAGGAACAGATAGAGATTCTCTCCTGCCCAAATCCTCACCGTCCCAGGTCTACCCTTCTGTGCCCACCCATCACTGGAGCGCCCCAGAAACACTCACCTTTCCAGCAGCCTCCAAACTGGGGCAGTGAGGAGCCTGCCCTGCTTCCCACACCTCCCTCAGAATGTGTCCCCTCTGGCAGAGCTTCCCTGTGGATCAGGGCTGCTGGCAGAGGGGTTAGGGCAGAGACTTAAACCCTTCCCCGCTGACTGAGCACCCCCAAAGGGTTGCCTGGCTCCTGGATTAGGCAGCAGCTCTGGTTTCCCAGCCAGCTTTTATGGGTGCTCACCCATCTGTGCAAATTCCCCCAGCCCAGCCGTGGAGCTGTGCCGGTATTTAGGAGTCACTTTCATCAGGGAACTGATTCTCTGGGGACAAAATCTGGGAAGAGGACAGGACAGATGTGATTCTGCACATGCAGCTGCCACATCCAAGGGCAGAGGCACTTAGAGATGGGATCCCCATCTGCAGGGATGTGCTTCCAGCTTTGGGACAGGTCAGTGAGATGTTTCACTGCTAATGTTTCCCTGGGATGAACAGCTGGGACAAGCAGGTGGTACTGGGGAAATTTCCAGTCACTCAGGGGTGTCACACACTCCTGGAGGCTGAGCTGGTGGTGACCATCTGATGGGGGTAACCCATGGCTGATCCCAGGCAGGGAGGAACACCGTCCCCAAATTCCCAGGAAACAACCAGCCCAGAGAGCCACAAAGCAGCATTTCCTTGTCAGTTCACATCCATCCCCTTGGAATAGAAAGTTGCTTTCACAATCTGAAGGAATCACTTTTGTTTTCCTGCCCTGACTTCCCCGATGCTAAGGAGCTCCGGCACATGAGTCCCTTTGCTCCTCCTGGCCTCTGAGAACTGGGATTGGGTCCTGCACCATGGGATGCACCAAATGTCTCGTGATACCGGGGCTGTGGCATAGCCAAGGCATGAATCCATCACACATCTGTGCTCCACAGCACAGGCCAGGCCCAGCAGCCAACATGGCAAACCCAGAATCGTCCTGCAGAGCGGCGGAGTCAAGCAGACACCGAGCAGGGGATGGAGGGTGCCAGATTTGGGGGGAGATGCTCTCCACAGCACTGCTCCCACCAGTGAGCAATGGAAAGGGACAGGACCCTGGCAGAACTTGCCCCACAGGGCCATCCTTCTCCCTCTGACTTCTGCAAGCCCTGTGCAAGCCCCCATCCTATCCCAGGCCCTGTTACACAAGCCCCAGCTCCTAGAGCTTGTGGCGACACAAAGGGCTTTGCTTAGCAGCTGTGTTTGCTCAGGCCGGCTGATTTTGGGAGCACAGCTGATGACATGTGGTTGGCCAGGCGACCCGGGAGGGCTGGTGCTGAGCTTGCAGCTTCCTTTTTTAATAGGTGACTCAGGCGCTCGGTAGCTCACTGGGGTTGGTGGTGGGAGCCGGGCTGTGAAGGAGTGCCAGCAGCAGAGGTGGTGGACACCAACAGGTGGGTAGCGTTGTTTGTTCATAGGATAAAGTGGTTTAAATAGAAAGTAGAGTGAGACAGAGCTGCCCTGCTACTGGTGAGATGGGGTTTTCTCAGGGGAGGGAGAGGGAGCAGAGGTTTTGTTGGCTATTTGTTTTCCACATGTCAGGAGTTGGCTGCCAGGTGTAAGATGATTCTGTTTCAAGAGACCTGCAATATTATCTCCAGCATTTGAGTGATTTATGGGCAATAATTGGAGAGGATGAGAGTGAACTTTAGATGAACATTTAACAGTCTTTTCCCCCCATTGCCTTGCCTTCTCCCCCTGTGCTTAGAAAGACCAGTGAGTACAAAGGAATACAAGTAATTCTTTTCCCCATTGCAAATTTTCATGTCTCACAGCCCTCCCTGCCTGCCTGGGGTGTGATTTACGGGACAGAGGGGCTGTAAGCCAAGCCCAACCTGCACATACAGGGGGCATGGGAAGAGTTCAAGAAACCCGACAGCTGCTCCTTATGAGCAGTCCAAACATTGCAGCCCCTCACACAAAATGTGCAGATTCATCCGGCGCCAGACACTGACACGAAGGACATTTTGCCGACAAACGCCAGCAGGGAGGAGCATTCCCTGTATCCTTCTTTTGGACAGCAGAGCCGTCAGACACGGTGCCAGCCACTGTGTGGGACGGGAGGAGGGGGAGTTCAGGAGACCTTTTCGTCCTATTTTAGCTGGCAGGGGATGCTTTAATGCCTGAAGTATCGTGTTTAACACCCCTGGGGCCGCGGTGGCGCGGTCACTCAGCGCTGGAGCGGATGCCGGGCGCGCCCGCGGAGCCCTTTTGCTCAGCGAGGCAGAAATGTGGAGCCCAGCCCAGGTTTCAGTCTGGGCTTCCACCTCATACCCAACAAATATCACCCTAAGCCTGGTGTGCACAGCGTTCTTTAGCCAGGGGATGCTGTGAAGCCACACCTTGCTCCCAGATCCTGAGATGTCCTCAGTGCCGCTCGGATGTCGCTCTCCGTGCACACGTGGCATCTCAGCCTCCCCGTTAGCAGAACAAACTGTTGTTCTTCGGCTCTTATCTATAATTAGAGGTTTAGAGGGAGGCAGCAGCCTGTTTCCTCAGGCAGGGACCAGATTTTGTGCAAGCGCAGAGCCAGCAGAGAGGGTTGGAGCAGCCCTTCTCTAAGGCAGGAGGCTTTGTGAGAAGTGATAAGCAAACACAGGGCTGTGCACAGCCTGTGCACTGCAAAAAAAAGAAAAAGTCAAAAATGAGAAGGGAAGAAGAAAAAAAAAAGCAAACAAAGGCAGCGATAAGGGGATGCCTCCAACAAAAGCTTTGTATCTAATTATATCTGTCATTAAAACAAGCCCTGTGGCCTTTCATCAATCCAAGCTAAAAGGTGAAGGAACGGGCAACACTGACAATGTTCTATTTCCCACTGCCTGAACTGGAAATCTTCCCTCAGCTGCGCTATTTGTTCGTGGCTGGAGGGGCACGTTGCTTTTTTTTGTGCAGTATGTGAATTTACAGGCCTATAGGTCAGTACAGATTATGTAATCTCAGCAGTAATGCCCATAGCCTGGGGTGGGAGGAGACCATTAAACATCACCAGCCCACCTCACGGACACAGGGATGCTTTTGCTAAGCATTCTCACCAAATTGGTCAAGCACAGGAACACTTGTGCCAGCCTAGACAGGGTCCCTGCCATGCCATGAGGGGCTCCCATCCCCTAGATGTGGTTTTCAAGACAGTCAAGGGCTTGTGTTCGTCTTCCCAGTCAGAAAGGCTGAAAATTTGTGCTTGGTTTCCTTTCTACTTTAAAGCTAGCAAGGATCACTGTTCCCAGTTCTCCCCATTGCTCTTACTGGGGGACTTAGCCAAATCTCATTACTTTTCAGAGAAGAAACTTGATGTTTGCCAGACTGATTGGACTCCTTTGTGCCTTTACAGTAGGTAATTCAGCAATGTAACATGGAAGAAAGTAATTCCCGGAGAAGATTTTTCAAATTCCTCAAAAAGGAATTTCTTCAGATTCCCCTAAGGTTTCTGCAGTTAGCTCAGCACCTGCTACAAGGACCTTCCTGATGCCCCTAGGACAAAGGGGAACAGTTTTAAACTAAAAGAGGAGAAATTCAGATTATATATCAGGAAAAAATTCTTTACTGTGAGGGTAGTGAAAACAGGTTGCCCAAAGAAGTTATGGATGTCCCATTCCTGGAAGTGTTCAAGGCCATATTGGACAGGGCTCAGAGGAACCTGATTTAGTGAGTGACATCCCTGCCCTCAGGGGGGATTGGAACAAGATGTTCTCCAAAGTTCCTTCCAACACAAACCAGTCTATGATTTCCTGGGAGTTGTTCATCTCAAAAATCCAGGATCTAGTCAAAGTTCGGGGTGTCTTGAGCAGATTGGGGGAATATGATGCAACCAGAGGGTGGTTGAAACCTCACAGCCTATCTCAGGATGCACCAGGTCTGCCCCAGCCCCACCACTGTCTGCCGTGGCTGTAGACAGATAATTCCCTTTGACTCAGTATTTAACCTGTGAACAGCAAAAATCAGGGAGAGAGGTGCCATATTTAGATGGAGATTTATGGGGGAAAAAAGCATTAAAGAAAATACTTTTTGTTTCCTCCTCTGGTGTCCTAGTGACTCCCAGAAGAACTGGGCAGCTAAATCTGTATTGCATCCCACTGCTTCCCCATGTATCCAGCCTTGGGTCTGCATCAAAATGCCTGCTCACCTGCAGGAGCAGCTGAAATAAAGGATAACAGAAATCTTGAGGTTTGGCACCTTCCAGCAGCACAATTGGCAGGGTCTGACAACTCACTGAGGTCCCACAGCTATTATCTTCATGTCTTCTTGGTGCATGTTCCTGCCTATAGGAAGTGGTATTTAATTTGAAGCATATTTTTAGTGCATGGAGTAGCTTCTTGCTAATTTAAAATAAAACCAGAATAAGTTTCTTTCAGTATTTTAGAGGAAAACTTGAAAATATGAGCTTAAAATGCAGAACACAAGGAAGAAGAGTCATTAGGTTTGTTGTTTTCTAATTCTCATGATTTGGGGGCTGAGGTTTGAGGGCAAAGAATGCTGGAATGGCTGCAGTGCTTCTAGTATGCACATATTAAAAAGTACATCAGCCTTTTCCTGGCTGTGCAATGGCTGGATTTGTGGAGAGGGAGCCCATTGTTCAAACCGAAAGCATTGCAAATACCTCACTAAATCCGAATGCAGCAGCGCGAGCCCTGCGGAGAACGGGAGAACCTTCTCGTGTTTTTACAGTGGGAACAGAGGAATTACAGCCCTGACTAACCTGGAAGGCTCAGAGGCACCCTATAGGTGAAAAGCTCTATGTATTATGTATGTCTGTGGTGGGAGGTGGAGATAACCATCCTCACACCTGGCAGATTAATGCAAAAAGAAAGTTCTTGGCTACGTTTCTTTCTTTGAAAACGGAAGCTCCAGTGGGGACCCCATGGGAGCTGGTGCAGCTCAAAATATCAGATCTCTTAATTCAGAGCAGGGTTTGAAGGCTCTACCAAGGGCTCCCTGCTACACCCTGTGCAAGTCTCCAGACTCACCCTTTTCATCTCTCCAGAGATGGCAAAGATAAGTGGGTATAACTGCTTGTGAGGCGTACCCATAGGAGAGAGGTGTGGCCATGGAGCAAAACCAGGAATTGGCTCAGGTTGGATATGTGTGGCTCCTCCATGTCCTCAGATTCTCTTGTCTTTGGTGATGGCCTCGCCCAGGGAAGCAGGAATGGGGCCACCAGGTCACCACCAAAGCGTCATTCCCATCCAGGCTCAACCACGCAGCCACGAAGGAGATGGCAATGTCCATGTTTTTTTCCCTGAACCAGAACTGTGTGATGTTAAGGCAGGGGCTGTGGGGGGACTGGCAGAGCCCCTGGACAGCGATGCTGGCCCTGCCCTCCTGCCCACGGCTCGGGGTTCACCGCACACGTCTGTCCCTGTTTCAGATGATCGGGCACGGTCATTTTTAGACCCATCAGGCAGCACCAGCCACACGCTTCAGCAAGGACGAGGCAGGTCCTCTGCGCCCTCGGTGAAGGAGCTGTCGGCTCTGTATCTCTCGCAGACAGCTGCTGCTGCTGGCGCCAGCCCCGCACAGCCGGTAAGGACCGGGCACCGCGTCCTGCCCCTGCCCCGCCACCAGCGGCATCCCAGCAATGTCCCGCCCGCCAAGCGCCTGTGAGAGGGTGACAGGGAACGCGTCTGGCTTTGTAGACCTGAAGAAACGCTGTCTGGTTTCCCAAAAGGGACCGTTTTCCCCTTGCCCCTTGCAAATGCCAGATAAAAATGTGGGAACACGTGTGTATGACATTGAATTCACACATGCACACGCTCACCAAGCACACACACACACACACCCCCCTACACCCTCTAGCCTATACAGGTCACTCATAATAAGATTTCCTCTTCATTTGTACATTTATATTCACATACATGCATGGAGGAAATAACTAGTACAGGGCAACACATGTTATGCATTCCCCATTCCAACACACACGCATATACATATATATATACATATTCATATATATATGTATATATGTACATATATATGTGTATATATATGTATATATGTCCACATATGCCCATATATGTCCATATATGCCACATTCAAGCATAATTTTGCAGTGCAACCTCCCTGTGCTTCTCTGTTTATATCCCTTAGTCTGGAATCCAGGGATTTAATCCCCCCACTCCAGGCTGATCATTGGGTCACAGGATAATACAGGTTATAAGGGCTATGAGGCATATTTTTCCCATTTCCCCAGTTCTACTGGTGATCCAGGGGTGACATGGGATGGGATTTTGTATCTGGACCCTTCCTGCTGGCGTGTTCATGTTTCTCCACACTCTCAACCTTTTATGGGGCCCCTGTTCAGAGGCACAATCTCTTGAGTATTTATCAGGGAGAGGTGCAGATGAAGCAGTCTCCATTGAAAATAAATAAGTGAAGGCTGCATTTGGAAAATTACAGCTGCATAGAAAACCAAGAAAAATTACTAAAATTACAAAGCAATAAATTACACAATTCATAATGCGGTTACAAATGTAGATCAGTTTCATTTTTTAAAATATTGAAGAATAAGGAAAAATATAGGCTAAATTAAACTTTGGAGAAATCAGTTCTAGTTTTGCTTTTCCCCTAACTTTAATAAAACATGTTTGGGGTTTTGTTTGTTGACTGAGACATTAGGAAACATATATCTGATCAACTTGGAATGAGATTGCTTTCTCAACTGTACAGAACTGCAAATGAACCAAGAGAGAAAATCACATCTGCATGGCTTTCAGTTCTCTGTAATTGACATACACATTACTACAAAGAAGTATATAAAAATATATATGCAGATAATGTGTCTTGCTGTGCAGTTTAATGGCATTTCTCCTCATATCTTTTCCAGAGTACTGTGAAGGACAACTCCATTCACTCTCCCCACAGACAGAAGAAAAGCAAGGTAGGAAATGCCTAAGATAAGCACCGTTATCTAACCAAATATTTGTGGCCTGTGAATGTGATCTAAATACCCACACAAGGCAGCCAGGAGCACTTACATACTGAATATAGCTATCAGCTGCTCGGCTGCCCTTCCCCACATTCAGAAATTCTTCACAGATTTAAAAAAAAACCAACAAACCCCTTATTTTAAAAAGTGCATTCCAAGTACATTGGCTCATGCATTTTTCACTCGCTGCAAAATATGCTGATTTTGGTGTTCTGAGTGTGGGTTTATTTTACTAATGTTCGAAACTTATTTTTAGCCAGAACAATCTGTGTGTAACAGAGTGAAATAACACCGTGCACCATCGCTTTGAGCAACAACTAATAATATTCCGGACATAACTCTGCAGACGTAACTGCACAGGCATGCCAAGGGTCAGCAGATCTGTTTACTGAAAGGAAAGCCACCAGGATTACTGTCTCTTTTAGACAATGATTAAAGGCTTCAGCTACCTTCCCTGTGGATAAATGTCCAGGCAGTGCAGGTTGCAGGTATTCAGTTCAGTGTTTGGTGCCCAGGATGCACAAACTGAGGAGAAAAATTGCAGAAATGGAGGCTCAGAGGGAGACGGGACAACCACAGCCCACTCTGTTCACTTCTGTACCAACACTGCTGTGAATTTAAGATGAGCTCAGACTGACTGAGTATAAACAGCTCCAACTTTCCTGACCCCCCGTTATAAATGTTACCCCAACCTCTGGTCCCTCAGCCTTGCTTTTCCTCCTCAGGCAGCACAGATTATGAGGCCTGCTGATTCCAGCAGTTTGCAAGCCTTAGTTAGCCTCGTGCCTGTACAAGGCCACAAGTCAGAAGAGCTTTATTTAAATCTCCAACTGTGTAAATGTACATCTATCCTTGTGCAAATGGTGACACAGGGCACTCTTCCAAGTGTAACAGAAGTCATTAATCAGATGAACATCCTTCCCCAAACTCTCCCTCCTGAGTAGTGAGTGGGCATCCCACGGTGCTACCAAAAGCTCATCAGGTTATCTCACCAGCCAAACTCATCAGATCAGTTTGACACTTTGGTTCCTTCTCCCCATTTTCTTCTCAAGACCTCTTCACAAATAGCTCCTTGGCTTTCTCCTGCACCCAGATCTTTTGTTCCCAGACTCTCTGCAGGTCCTCAGCTGGGGGCACAACAGTCCTGAACACTGGACAGTAGGAGGGAGAAGTTAACTTTTCACTGACCTTTCTAAGTCAGCCTTATCCTTCTTGTGGTCACTCTCTCTTGGTCACATAGTTCAAATCAGGCACCCCTGTTGTGCTTTAGCTGGACTGAATCCCGGGAATTGTAGACTAACCTCCTCACCTGGATTAGAGACCTGGCTTTGCTGTGGAACCAGGGCTAACACCGAGCCTGGAGCGTGTGCAGTGATGTGATGTTTTGGAGTGCTGTGTGCTACTGAACCAAAGGTATGGAGCTTACTGGGTGCATGGATTTCCCCTTTGCCGTTCACTCCATTAACGGCCACGGGGATGGGGGGTGAGAGGTGATGCTGACATTTCAAACTGTTTCCCCAAAGATGTCAGAAGCTCAGAAATCATCTAAAGTTGCAATCAAGAAAATGGAAGATGACTTGCCTCCCCCTCCAGCCGTCGGCTCAGTCCAGGTTCCTGCTCCAGGGGGCCAGGATCTCAACTCTCTCCCTGTGCCTCCTCCAAAGCAAGCCTTCTCCAAGTTCTACCAGCAGCGCCAGGTGAACGAGCTGAAGAGGCTCTACAGGCACATGCACCCCGAGCTCAGGAAGAACCTGGAAGAAGCTGTGACTGAGGACCTGGCAGAAATGCTTAACACCGAGGATCCCAATGCACAGGCCTCCGTGAACCTGGATAAAGTTCTCCCAGGAGAGGTTCAGTCCATGCGCTGGATTTTTGAGAACTGGGCACTTGACTCCATTGGGGACCATCAAGCCACGAAGAAGCTGACAGAAGAAGAGATCATTCCCAGTGGGGATGTGAAAAGTACTTCCCTGAGGTTTGAAAGCCAGTCCATAAATGGATACAGCCTGTCAACATCAGCCAAGGTGTCAGAAACAGACCTGGCCAGAGGGGATGTTCGCACTGCCCGGTGGCTCTTTGAAACTCAACCACTGGACACATTAAATAAACTGTATTCAGATGAAACTGAGGTGCAGGAGGCAGTTCTCAAGGAGCCTGTCCAGGGAGGTGACGTGAAAGGGGCCAAACAGCTCTTTGAAGCACAGTCCTTGGATGCCATAGGACGTTGCTCCTCAGTGGAGGAGAAGAGCATCCTACAACTCAAGTCAGAAATCCAGGAGCTTAAAGGCGATGTTAAGAAGACTGTCAGGCTCTTCCAAACAGAGCCCCTCTGTGCCATCAGAGACAAAAGTGGGACTATCCATGAAATCAAGTCCGTCTGTCGAGAAGAAATTCAGAGCAATGCGGTCAGGACAGCTCGCTGGCTCTTTGAGACTCAGCCCCTGGATACCATCAACAAGGACACGTCCAAAGTGCAGATAATCCGTGGGATTTCTCTGGAAGAAATTGGGAGGCCAGATGTCAGTGGTGCCAGGTGGATATTTGAAACTCAGCCTCTGGATGCCATTAGAGAAATCACAGTTGAAGAACAGGATTTCAAGGCTTCGACAGATTTTGTCACAGGGGCAGATGTCACTAAACAACGACTGCTATTTGAGACCCAGACTCTTGACTCCCTGAAAGGAGAAGCTTCAGAAAGTGTTGTAGCCAAAGAACAAGTCATTGGAGGTGATGTGAAATCTACACTCTGGCTCTTCGAAACTCAGCCAATGGAAACCCTGAAAGACAATTTTGAGGTGGGACGTTTGACGAAAGTAGAGCTTTCAGCAGAGGAAAAGGGAGATGTGAAGCAAAGAAAACATGTCTTTGAGACCTGTCCCCTTGGCAGTATCTCCAAAGCATTTGAGGAAGAAATTCCAGCCACCAGCATGGAAGAAGTAGTGAAAGGGGATGTGAAATCTTACAAGACCCTGTTTGAGACTCTCCCCTTAGACAGCATTAAGCAGGCTGATGCTGAGCCCACCACCAAGGAAGAGGAGGAGAAGATTCCAGCTGGCAACGTCAAAGCCAACCAAATCCTGTTTGAGACAACACCCCTGTATGCCATCAAGGATAGCTTTGGCAATTTCCACGAAGTCACCTCTGTAAGCAGAGAGCAGATCATCAGCGGTGATGTCAAGAACTACAAGTGGATGTTTGAAACCAGGCCCCTGGACCAGTTTGATGAAAGCATCAAGAAAGTCGATATAATACGGGGGATAACAAAACAAGAGGTGGTGGCTGGTGATGTCAGGACGGCCAAGTGGCTCTTTGAAACTCAGCCCATGGATGTCATCCATCTCCAAGCCACGGAAGGGGAGAAGCATCCCTCGGTGAAGCGGGAGATCTCCCAGAAGGGGGATGTGAAGACCTGCCGGTGGCTGTTTGAGACCCAGCCCATGCACACCCTCTACGAGAAGGCTGAGAAGAAGCAGGAGGAGGATGGCAGCATGCCCCAAGCCGATGTGAAGTCCTACACATGGATGTTTGAGACTCAGCCCCTGGACTCCCTGAAAGGCCAGGAGGAGCAGTATTTGCAAGTCAGTAAGGCCTACAGTCAGGAGGAATTACAGGGAGTGGATGTCAAAACTGTCCGGCACCTGTTTGAGACTGAACCCTTGGGCAGCAGCACTGCCAGTGAAGCTGACCGGAAAAAAACCATGAGGTACTCCAGTCGTGTGGAGTTCCAGTCTGGGGAAGTGTCCAGAGTGAAAGAGTTCTTTGAAGCCAAACCCTTGGACACTGTCACCAAGCCAAAATCCCAGACGGATGCTGGAACAATCGAAGCTGGGTCTGTGCACAAGTTCACGTGGCTCTTTGAGAACTACCCCATGGACACCCTGAAGGACAACTCTGAGGGCATCCAGGAAATACCTCCTGAAAAAGATGTCAAGGGGGGAGATGTTGGAGGAAAAAGGTTCGTATTTGAGACCTATTCCCTTGACCAAATCCATGACAAAGTGGATGAGACAGAACTCCAGAAGATCCAGAAAGACACCATGAGCAAAGCTAATGTCAAGTCCTGCACAATGCTCTTTGAAAGCCAACCGTTATACGCTATCCAGGACAAAGAGGGAGGATACCATGAGGTCACCTCAGTGCAGAAAGAAGAAATCATGAAAGGTGACATGAAAGGTGCCCGGTGGTTGTTTGAAACTAAGCCCCTGGATCAGATCAAGAAGGAAGAAGAGGTGTTTGTGATTAGGGCTGTCACCCAAGAGGACATCAAGAAAGGAGATGTCCAGACTGCCCGGTGGAAGTTTGAGACAGAGCCCCTTGATTCCTTCTCAGGGGGAAGGTTGTCTGTGCCCAGAACAGTGGATGATGTGCAGAGGGGAGATGTTCAGTCCAACAAGCAGCTCTTTGAGTCCCAGCAAGTGGGCCAGAAGAAGTACGTGAGGATGGTCAGCGTCAGCGACGTGCAGCGGGGTGACGTGAGGACATCCACCTGGCTCTTCGAGAACCATCCTGTGGACTCCCTGTACGGGGACGCAGAGAGAAGCTCATCCATGAGCACAGTGCAGAGAGAGGACAGCCAGAAAGGGGATGTGAAACGCTGCACCTGGTTGTTTGAAACCCAGCCCATGGACACCCTTAAGGACACAGAGGTGACGGCCAGCGCTGGGGCCCAAGAGGAGATCCCTCGCGCAGATGTGAAAAGCACAACGTGGCTCTTTGAGAGCACGCCCCTGGATAAATTTAGTGCTTCTGAAGGTAGCATAGAACTAGAACTGAAAGAAAGAACCATGAAGGAGACTTTAGAGACTCTCTGCACTTGCCAGGCTATCCAGCATGACGGAATCCTCATTGAAGCTAATGATATGGAGAGTGTGAAGATGGTGAAGTACCAGCTGAGCAGCCCAGGAGCTCCAGAGATCCTGAAAGAGGAGATCGTGGGAGGCCACTTGCAAAGGATTATGCTGCAGCTCCTGCACAGGACCAACGTGGAAGCACAGAGCATGCTGGTGGAGGAGGACAGAGAGGGCAAGATCAAAGTAAGCCCATTGCAGCTGCTGGACCAGAGTGAAGCCATTAAAGGCACAGAGGACTTGAGTGGAGATGTCGCCAAGGCCTTACAGGGTCTCCTCAGTCAAGATGCTTCCATCAAAAAGGGGATGGTCCTACAAGAGACAAAGGCAGGATCAGTGAAGATGACTCTCTACTCCCTCCTGTTCCATTCTGTCCAGCAGAAAGTTGTCAAGGGGGATGTGAAGTCAACAATTGGGAACTTGTTGGCTTCTTCTCAGGAGCAGAAAGCAGCAGCCACCATCAAGCGTGAGGACAATGAGAAGGGAAATGTCCAACTTTTTGCGAGCTGCATTGAGAAGGGAGACCTCAGCTACCTGAAGAATCTCCAGCAGGAGTCAGAGATACAATCCCTCATCTCTTCCCAAGCTGAGGAGGGGGCAGATGAGAGTGGCCCACGGGTTGTGTCGAGGGCTAACATACATGTCTTGCCAAACAAAGAACAAATGGAGAAAGTAATTGCAGGAGGTGAGCCAGGGGCTGTGGAGGGAGCAAAAAAGGGATTTGTATGTGAAAGTATGGGCAGAGAGGGTGTGTTAGAGAGAGAGGCTGTGCATGCAGCAGGTGTGACAGGCACCACTGTGCAATGTCTTGGGAAGCCCCTGCCCACAGCGATGGGAAAGGAAGAAGTTCTGTCTGGAGGGCTTAAGGTAACTACAAAGTCAATTCAAAGGGTTGCAGATGCCAGCAAGAAGGCAGAGAAAGAAGAAGCCACCACTGCACATTTGAAGGAACCAAAAACTATGGCACAAGGCACATTTCCAACACAAGTGATAGCTCAGAGGGCAGAAGTGGATGGGAAACAGCAGAATGTGGTGCCTGGGGAATCCAGCCAGACTCAGACAGAAGAAAAGGCCCTGGGGACAGATCTTCAGGCTGCAATGCAAAGCCTGAGGCTGGCAACAGCAGAAGCAAAAAACATCCAGCACCACGTTCAGAGCAAGTTCCAGAGGAACAGGGAGGAGGTCCACACAGCCTGCAGGCAGCAGACAGTCAGCTCACAGGGGACCACGACCCTTCAGTCGACCGTACACCAACAGGACTCCTCATCCACCAAGCAGGAGAGCAGCAGCACTGCCACCAGGACCACCACCACTAGAGTCCAGGAGGCATCCAAGACCCACACAAGCGTGTCTCAGAAGAGTGTAGCATCACACAAAAAGGTCAGTGCTTCTGAGGAAGTACAGGGACGACAACTATTGAGCCAGGAAATCCAAGTTGTGCCCAGTAGAGATTTTAGCATTAAGGATGGCCTTTATACTGCCACACCAGTGAAAACCTGTGTAAACCCTTGTGTTGAGTCTGGTTACAAAGAGCAATCAGTGCAAGAAGAAAGAGATGTTGGTGTCAGAGGGGATGTGCAGACAGCTATCAGAGCACTGCAAAGTGCCGCCACAGAACAGCGCCTGGTAGAAAAGGAGGATGTTGTCCGAGGTAATTTAAAAGCCACACTTCAGTCGCTGGAAAAGTCTAACGTTAATGTCTCCAGAGGGGATTTTAAAGCTGCTATGATTTACAGAAATGCAGGGCAGTCCTATTCTGTGTGTAAAAAGAAAAGTGAGACTCAACTCGCTAGTAACGAAACTGCTGTAGTGGCTTCAGGGTCACAGGCTGATAATGACTTTCCTCCTCCTCCTCCCTCAGTTGCTGTGATGAAAGCAGAGCATTGCCCACCCTCAACCAAAGCAGCAAGAGAAGGTGCCCTTCCATTACCAACCAACAAAGAGGAAGCCCCAGGATGTTCTGCACTACTCCAGACCCCTCTTCCTGCTCTACCTTCCCTGTCCTGCAACCCCAATCACCAAAGTCCTGCAGAGAAGCCCAGGACTCCTCCAAAACCAGAAACTACTGCCCCACCCAGGAAAAAACCTGTTCCCCCTCCAAAACCCGAGCACCTCTTACATGAGGCACATTCTGCCTCTGCAAATTACAGCACAAGCAGATCAACAAAACCCACCCCTCCACCCCTGCCTCCAAAACCTTCAGGATTGAGGGAATTCAGCAAGCCAAGGCCTTCCCCCACAGAGCTGGGATTAAGGTGCATGGAAGTTCATGAACAATCAGGCTATGAGGAGGTTCAAGCAAAATGCTGCAATTTAGAGACATCTGTAAAGAAGTCTGTCACAGCTGAGGGTGTAAACCCTGACAGAAAGCTGCCAAAATACACTGCCAAAACCCCTCTTCAAATAGCAGAAGAAAGGTACAAGGCCAGCAAAGGAGGACAAGGAAAGGTAGAGCCAGATAGTGCTAAGACCTCAAAGCCAGTGAAAAATGGAGTGGCTGGTTTTGAAGTCAAGCAGGGAGTGATGAGTGATAAAGCAGCTGCTCCAAGGAGATGCCCAGGCGAGGTGGCTCAAAGGCAGATAGAGCTGTGCCAAGAGGAGAATGGATGCTCTTCACTGTCACCTCCAGCCTGTCCTGGCAGAGCACAGGATGTGCCAGGACAAACTGAGCCAAGACCCTCCCCTGTGGGTCACAACACCTCTCCAAATAGAGGAGGTGGCACTGCACAAAATGCCTCATCCAAGGTGGAAAGGGAAAGTGTATCTAATTCTTATGGATTGTGGGACAGTCAGAGAGTTGTGCAGCAGGTGCATGAGAGGAGGCAAACGTCTCATTCAATGTCCTTCCATCAGCAGTCAGTGAACTCCTTTGAGGAGCACCAGCAGGGAAATAGCAGGCAACTGAAATGCCCTGATAGGGAGGCAGAGACACCTGCCCAGGAGAAGCCAGCGGTTGTTATGAGAGAAAAAAAAAAGAGAGAAACGGAAGATGAGCGTCGGAAGAGGTTGTCAGTACACAAAGAGGAGATCATGAAAGGCAATGTCAAGGAGGCTATGGAGATCTTTGAGAACCTCAGGAGACAGGAGCAGCTGCAAGAGATCTTGACCCGAGTGAGGGAGTTTGAGGAGGAGACGAGCAAAGTGGATGTGAAAGCTCTCAAGAGCTTCTTTGAGAAGGTCCCCGAGTGGGTTGTGCGCCAGAAGGCCAAGCAACAGGACAGGGCTGAGGCAAAGGAGGACACTGACAGCGTCTCCTCAGTGGATCTGGTTTTTGAGGACCTGGAGAGAGCAAGTGCTGAGATCCTCCACCTGAAGGAGCAGACACTTGCCCGCATCCAGGACATCGAGGAGGCCATCAAGAAAGCTATTTATTCAGTTTCTAATCTCAAGTCTGAGTCAGACATTGCTGGGCTCTCAGGGCTGTTCAAGGAGTCTCTGGGGAGTGCCCAAAGCTCTGTGAGCAGTAGCAATATCCGTAAAATCAGCATTGTTTCAAGTAAAGCCAGGCAAGAGGAGGTCATGCTGGAGACAGGGGAAGCAGCATCTGTGGAAAGTGCAAAGGTGGCAGAAAAGATGGAGGCAGCCAAGGCTGAGCTAGAGGTCCCCCGCCTCATTCAGTCTCGTGTCAGCTCTCCCTCCTCACCTTCCTACATCTCCATTGAGTCTGCTGCCAGGAAACCAGCAGAATCACCCAGGACAGCACATTCCCCCCAGGATGGCCCTTCACCAGGCTGTCCTGACTCTCCAGGAAAGAGGGATGCTGTTGCTCAGAACAGCTTTAGCTCCTATAACCACCCCTCAGCAGGGTCTGCTGGGCATGACACGAAACCCTTAGAGAAGAGGCCAGACCCCGTCCAAACAAAAGCTGGGCTGAGCTCCATGAAACAGCACACGCTTGGCAGTGCCAACCATCCAACCAGTGACAAAGAGAAGTGCTCTCTGGACACCTCCAAGGACAGCTGCCACTGTGGGATGAAAGGCAGCTTTTCGGAATATCGCTCCCTGAATGTCCCCAGCCCACAAAATCCACGGAGGCAGAAAAGCATCCTGGAGCTGCAGACAGGGCCCGATGGCTCCAAGCTCTACGGAGCCACCCGGACTGTCATGGAGCAGTATGAGGAAATGGACCAGTTTGGAAACAAAATCATCACTTCGTCCACCACAGTCACCAAGCAATCCGAGACACAAACGTCTTCCATGTGTGACGTGGTTTCTCATCCCCAGTATGAGGTGTCTGCCTCACCTGTGTTTCGGAGGTACTTGAAGAGCCCAGGTGAAGACTTCCACACCAATGGGAGTTTTCAGGAGCCAGGAGTGGTCTTTGTCACCTTTGGCAACTCCAAGCCAAAGAAATAGGAGATTCTAGAGAACAAGAGAGGACTGTGTAAGACAAAAGAGAAAGGCCACGATAAACATTTCTCCCGTTTTATCCACATCACACACAGGGATTTACCAACACCCTAAGGACTTCTCAGGGTCATCGTCTTGGTGTTTGCACACAGACAGGACAAGTGCAGCCTGCCTTGACGCTGGAGAACAGCCCTCACCTGGCCAACCTGACAGACTCGGTGCTGCACCACATCCCAGAGTCCTGGCACTGTTAGAAGCACAAGGGAAAAATCCATCCATGGGCACCTTAGGGTACTTCCCCCTAGAATGTTTGGTGGGAGTGGTTGGAGGTGTTGGATCGGGCTTCTCTGAAATACTGCAGAGGGAAGGATAGGTAGGATCAATTAAAGAACCAATCAGTCTGGTCATTGGCCACCTTTATGGTACCTTCATTTTCTAAGAAAGGCATCCTACACACACACACAGATATATACACAAGCTCATATTGATGGGTGGGTTGGATAGGTTTTCTTTTAGCCATTAAGAAAAGTTAAAAGAAAACAACAAACTTGAGTTTTTATCACTTTTGGACTTGGGGGGAGTTATTTATCAGTTTGTTTTTCAGTTCTTGGGAAGTGTTTGATGATACAGGAAATTGTAAAGCCAAGACCTACAGCTACTACCAACGCCATTCCCCCAAAGAAAGATACTATGAAAGATTCTTGAGTCAGAATGGTTTCTGCTTTCTCTTCTTTATTTCTAGAATTGTAATTTATTATTCAGCATACACAAACCCCTTATTTTAGATTTTCCATGCTTTCCTACATGTTTACTGTTTAAAATCATTTTGAAACTTTGTAAAGCAATTTTTCTTATTATTATGACTTTGTTTTGTACATCCTCAACTCAAGATTTTAGATATTTTGTGGCTTTTTTTTTTATTTTAACTTCTATTGCTGCGTTCTGGTGGTAAATTTTACCTCTAAAAATATTTTGGTCTGGTTGAGTGTCTTTTGCTCAGGACTTTTTTCCTCTGAATATACCTAGAAATCATCTCTTGATGGACCAGTTGAATCTCACATTGAGAGCACTCTGAGTCACTGGAGGGATTTAATCTACAGCTGCCTTATGGTGTGGGTGGATCATCAGCCTCACAGCAAAGAGTGCTCATACTCTTATCTGAAAAATGAGTCCAGGGTGATACAGAACCCCAGTCCAGGACTCTGTGCAGGTGTGTGGAGCCTGGGCAGGATGGGTACTCCAGGGAAGGCCTGACACTTGTGTGTGTCTCTTTCCCCATGGGAGAAGGCAGTGGAGGTGTTGAGCTCCCACAAGGAGGAGCCTTACAAGGAGGGGCAGCAGCTGATGACCAGCCCTTCCTCACTGCATTGTCTCAGCTCACCTCACACTGAGATCAGGGTGGGTGGCAAGGAGTTCAGCTGTGGGGGAATGTGAGGAGCCCATGGAGGGTCCAGGTGCTCTCTCACAGAGTCACAGCATATCCTGAGTTGGAGGGGATCCTCAAGGACCATCGAGTCCAGCTCTGGGCCCTGCATGAGAAACCCCCAGAAATCCCACCATGTGGCTGAGAGCATTGTACAAACACTTTGTGAGCTCAGGCTGGTGCTGTGGCCACTTCCCTGGGCGCCTGCTCCAGTGCCCGACCACCCTCTGGGGGAAGAACATCTTCCTGACATCCAACATAAACCTCCCCTGACACAATTTCAGGCCACTCCTCAGTTCTTGCCACTGGTCACACACAGAGGAGGTCAGTGTCTGTTCCTCCTCATGAGGAAGTTGTAATTGCAGTGAGGTCTCCCCTTCAGTCTCCTCCAGGCTGAACAGACCCAATGCCCTCAGCTGCTCCTCATGCTGCTTCTCCTCAAGGCCCCTCACCATCTTTGTTGTCCTCCCTCGGACACTCTCTAATAGTTTAATGTCCTTCTTGTATTGTGGTGACCAAAACTGCCCACAGGACTCGAGGTGAGGCTGTGGAGCTGTGTCCTACAGCCTGGCTCAGCCTTTGGCTGCCAACCTCTGGGCCTGACTGTAGCTCTTCTGATTGATCTACAGGCAGACACCTCATCGCTCAGTCCACCAGTTTATCTGAGAATGGGACAGTAACTTCATTAAAAAAACCAAATAAGTTGTTACAGTTAATATTTGCTATTTTTCCTTTGAGGAAAAAGAGCCCACACTAATTAATTATGAACAGGACACTGGAGAGGAAGGGACAGTTCAGAGTCTCCATATCCCTAAGCCCATAGTTAGGTTTGTAATAGCAGTTGTCATCTTTACGAACACCTTGTTCGAGGTGTTCTAGACCACGTTGGAGTTCTTCCTCCCCAGAAAAGAGGTTCATAACCAGAGTGCATTGATTTACTTCTAGAACCCCATGAATTTGAAAGACATTCCAAAAGAAGAACAGGGATGTAATTTTCAGTTCCACACCAAAGACTGAGATGGAAGAGCAGATCTTAATAAACAAAGCAAATCTATTTTCAGGCAATCAGAAAAAAAATTACTTACACCTTCTCAATTTCTTCAGTAGGACCAGTTGCAAAAATAAGGGAGGGTTAGTTATCTGGAGATCATCTTCAAAATTTTTTCAACACTCCTTTCAACCCTGTTGGTTTCCATCTCAGCTTCCATCACACATTTTTTTCGTTTCTTTTGAAGGACAGCTGTGGAGCAATTTTAGTAAGCTGCAAACAGGTTATTTGGGCAATGAAAATTACTCTACACAAACTCAAATAAACTCAAATATCCTGCAGTGCCACTGCTTAAAAATACCAATCTTATTGTTTGTGTTTCTGGTTTTACATGATTTCTAAATGTCTCAAAGAGCCATTATGAAGCTAAAATCATTTAAGACATGTTTCTTTCATGATTTTTCCATCAGCTAGGAACTGAAATATGGTGAGGACACAGATGCTGCATTATTTCAGCACCATACATGGCTCCTTGAGGCACTGAAAGAGCAAGAGAGAAAAAACAAATGCAAAGATTTGAAACTCAAACACAAGCTGAATGATCAGTTCATACTCCCTGCCCTTCAGACTTTGCAATAATAAACCAGCAGAGCACACACAAACTTTCAGATCCCAAATGAGTTATCACAGTTTTTCTGTGATTTTGGGGTACAAGACATGACATTGTTCACTGTTCTTTGCACTGGTGGGTCTCTGCATTCTCACAGAGTAGATATTTTCAAAAGCAAGCAGGATGGGAGCATTATCTGGATGAGGAGACAGGGGACAGTTGGTATGGTCAGAACTGTGCCTCCTTGAGGGGTCAAAGGACAAATTCAGCTACAGGTTTGGTTCTTTTGCAGCAGTGGACAGGAAATAGATTTCATTTGAAATGCCCACAAAAGGTTCTGTCCTTCCCAGCTCTGTCAGTCACTGACCTCCCTGAGGACATTCAGTCTTCAGTCTGAAGGATTCGTGCTCACCATGGAATCACAGAGTCATTAAGGTAGGGAAATTCTCTAAGACCATCGAGTCCAACCAATAACCCAGCACTACCAATACTAAACCCTGTCCCCAAGAGCCACATCTACACATCTTTTAAATCCCTCCAGGCATGGTGACTCCACCACTGCCCTGGACCGCCTTTTCCAATGCCTGACAAGCCTTTCTGTGAGGAAATATTTTCCAACATCCAATCTAAACCTCCCCTGGCACAACTTGAGGCCATCTCCTTTAGTCCTATCACTTTCTACCTGAAAGAAGAGACAGTCCTTATCAGGCTGCACGCTCCTGTCAGGGAATTGTAGAGTAAGAAGGTGCCCCTTGAGCCTCCTTTTCTTCAAGCTGAGCCTCCCCAGCTCCCTCAGCTGCTCCTCACAAGCCCTGTGCTCCAGACCCTTCCCCAGCTCTTCTGCTTATCAGTAACACAGGCATTTTCAGGCTGACCTCTACTGCTATATAAAGGTTTTAATTCACACAAGGAGAAAAAGGCAACAACTGATAAGCCATAATCCAGCTGCAACTTTCAGCACTGCAGTAATCAGCAGCATGCTGGAAGAGCCTTCCAGGAACACCTTGTAACTGCTTTTCAGAGAAGCCTTAGGATAATTTCCTAGCCCACAGTGCCATTCAATTGCTTCTAATCACCTCTCTATCTTCCAGACCATTAGGAAGGCTATTCCTGGGGCTGACAAATACACCTCTGAAGAGCAGGAATGTTTGCCATTTGTCAGACAAGGAGCGTTGAAAAATAAATCCCCCAGTGATAAAGACCAGTATCCCCTATAAGTTATTATCCCACTTTAGAAACACTCTCCAGGAGTTCAGACATTCATTCCCAGATCAGAGGAGAGAGATCCTGCTTGTTTGCTAAACAGCTCTGCTTCCTTCTTTGCTCATCATTAAAGGAAAGCATTTTTTTCTCACATTAGTTGAGTTACTCTCTTCTCTGCCAGGACACAGACCCTTGTGCTGGGTGAGAGCTCCTCACCTTCAGAGGAAGTTCTGCAGTCACACTGGTGAAATTCACCTTGCAAGAAGACAGATTTGGTACAACTACATGGGCCTGTTCCAGGGTAGATGTTTTAGATTCTTCAGAATCTTTAGATTCCCTTAACTGGACCTCCACTGAGAATACTGGGAGTTTAGACACCCATTACTTCTAAATTCACTTACAGACCTATGGTCTGCTCTATGCAAAGCACAGGAAGAGCAGAGTGGCACTGGGATCATTTCAGACTGGAGGAAAATAGGGAATTTGTTTGCATGCTTTCCTCTAGAAGGAAGAAATAAACCTCAAGATGTTAAACTCATCTGCTTGAAAGTGCTGTCGCAGGAAAACAAAGATTGGCCTAAATGGTATGTTCAGACAAATGGAAGTTAAAAGTTAAAAGGTTAGAAATTAGTTCCTCAGGTGTCTGATGCAAGAAAAAGGTTTTTTTCCTTGTCTTGTTCTTGTTCTTGTTCAACTCATCTCTTGAGATACAGAAACACCTTTCCTGTTTCATAGAAACACAGAGCCAGAGAACGTTGTGGGTTGGAAGGGACCTTAAAGATCATCTAATTTCAAAGCCCTGCCATGGGCAGGGACACTTTCTACTACAGTGGAAAGATCAGGTTGCTCAGGGCCCATCTAATTTGGCCTTGAACATTTCCAGGGAAGGGGCATCCACAGCTTCCCTGGATGCCAACTTGTTTACTCTGGCCACAGCTAAAATCTGGCCATCAGCCACTCCATATGAGAGCAAAAAGTAAACTTGCCTTTTCTTTGAGGTGAAAATGCTGCAAACCAGGGTAAGGAACATATGGGAAAAAAAAACAGAGGGATCAGAGACCCCCAGCAAAACTGTGGCAAATAAGCTGCCTACAAAGAGGCAGAGTTGCCCTGATGTGAGGGAGTGTGAGTACTCAGAGTATTGACCTGTCAGAGTTAGGCTGAGCCCAGCTGTGATTTTTCTGGGACTTTGGAAATACCTGCATTTTCAGATTAACTCACCAGCTAAGCTGAGCCTCTGCTTTGCACCACAGTGAGGAGAGCACAGGGACATCCTCACTGCCACCTGCATCCTCTGGGTCACTTGGCCATGCAGAATACCTGGAGCTATTTCTACAGCTGGGCTGATGGCCAAGATTCTTTGTCCCACTCTCTCTCTCTCTCCACTAATGTGGCTGGTGCTGGCAATGTGTTCCAGAGAGATTCTCTGGGCTTTTCACATAGAGGTGTTTGGGCAATCAGGTCATGGCACACAACACAGTCCAGAGAATAAACACAGTGGAGTAATCAACCAGATCCATGGAGCTGTGGAAGCTTAAAAAATGAGCTGCCTTTCCAGGGTTTGGACTATGTGTGAGCAGCCATAAGATACCAGTGATTCCAGGAGCAGCAGAGTTTTTGAATCAGAGCAACATTCCCCATCTCCCTCAAGGTTTTAAACTATTCAACTGAATGAATCATTTACTCTCATTCAAATGAACATCATCAGAGGTCCAAGGGTGTTCTGTCTTTCTGTTTAGAATGAAAATTAACACTGACCCATCCAAGATGACAGGCAAATTGAGTCAGACAGAAATCAGAACTCTCACAATAGATCTGCAAGAGGACAACAAGAAAATGCAAGGCAAGCAGGAGTTTCAGTAAATTACCTTGCAGGTGCACTTTCAGGGGGTCATGATTCAGTTATTTAACCTCAGTCTCTCCTTCTTCAGCCCATGTTGAAAGAATTGTGTGCCTCCTGCCTGAAGCCTGCCCACCCCATGGAGTGTGTGGTCACTGACAAGGTCTGTGTGCACCGCTCGTGTTTCTGCTGCCAGGTCTGCGGGAGGAGGCTGAGGTGAGTGGTAGGACTCAGGTGCAATTATTTCTAAGAGATGCCCAAGTAGCTTCCATCAAACTTGTCCAAGGGTAATACTGACAGAGAAGGACTCAGGAAATGAGAAAAAGGGCAGGCAGCTTCCCTGATTCCACCTGCCTCTCCATCACTGGAGGCTGAAGCCTGCAGATGCCTCTGGATCAAGAATCTGCATGAATGGTGGTGCAAGGGTGAGCTGAAACTACAATAAATATTTACAGTTTGGGAATACTGAGAGGAGATGTAGCTGGAGGAGTCATTTGGGTGCCTCCTATGTTCATAGAATCGTTAAGATTGGAAAAGGGCTCTAAGATCATTGAATCCAACCATTTACCCAACACTGTCCACCACCAACTCATGCTCCCAGGCATCACATCAAACCAGGTTTATGGAAGGCACCCCTGGAAGCCTCCACCCAGCCTTCTCAGGCCCAAGGAGGGCAGGAGTTCAGGATCATGTCCAAGAATGGCTTCAAGGCTGGAGGTTACACAGTCTCAGTTGGGGCCCCCTTTGAACATCTGAACACCAGTGAAAATGGTTTTTCTTGCATCTTATCACAATTCCCTGTCCTACAATTTGTTCCCATTGCTTCTCATCCTTGCACTGCTCCCCTCCAAGAGCACTCCAGCCCTGTCTTCTCTACAACCTCCCATAAAATAGACACACACAGCTGTGAGCTCCTCCCTCCTAACTTTCTCCTGAGAGGACCTGGCTAGCCCAGCTCTCAGCCTCTCCTCAGATGACACAGGTCCCTCTCCACTTTAGTGGCTTTTTGCTGGATTCTTTCCAGTACAGCAATGTCTTTCTTGCTGTGAGGAGCCCAAAACTGGACAAAGTACTCCACATGGAATCCCACCAAAGTCAAATATAGATGAACATTCTCTTCTCTTGGTCGTGCAGCTTAGGATGTCCCTGTCCCCATGGCACAATGCTGACTTGTTTTAGCTTGTCAGTCGCTGGGACAGCCACCCCCTGTGAGGCTGCTTGAAATCCTGCTGTCCCCAGCTCTGCAGACACTTCCTCCCATCCTGCAGTCACTGGATCATGGGAGCCCTGGGCACTTTTACCATAAGGTCCACACTGTGCATACAGGGGCAGAGATGAAGTGCTGGTATGTAGCCTGGCCTGTAAATGAGAAAGGGATTGCACATAACCTGGGCTACAGCCCCCAGAGGTATTTCAAGGAAATGTTTCATTTTTCACGTTGTTTTGGTGTTTGAAAGAAAATTCAAACATATTCTGAGAAAGCCAACACTACTTTTGAAAGGCTTCATTCTTCAACCCCCTCCCTCCCTTCCCCACTGAGAAATGATTTTGCTGAAAGCCTGTCCATCAGAGTTACATCTCCCCTCCCACACAGCCACTGACAGCTGTGCCAATGTGTGTTTTCCAGCTTGCAAAACTATGCTGCCCTCCACGGGGTGTTTTACTGCCAAGTCCACTACAAGCTGATGGCTGAGGCTGGAAACAGAGGTGAGAGGGAAAGGCTGGAGCACCACCACGTTCAGCATGGACCACAGCCCCAGGACTGGTGTAACAGGGCCAAAAAGACTGAAACAAGAGAGAAACCCACAGCCTTCAATGCACTGTGTGATCTGCAGATGGCTGAGCACAGGAGCAGCAGGGCTGTCCTCTTAGGGAACAGGCTCAGAACAGTCTGGCCACCATCAGAACCAGCCCTGCCTGTAAATGGGAAAGCTGGAAATGGAGTGTGCTCCTGGAAAAAGCCTGCACTGAGCCTGCAAGCCTACCAGGCTGCAGGCAGCAGGGCAGGCAGGATGGTGCTCAGGGATCAGAAGGGAGCACTGGAGAAGGGAAAATTCCTACCTGGAATCACTTACACCAAAGAAAGAGAGCAGGTGTGTTCCTGGCCCAGGAACAGAGAGCACAGAGGCCGTGAAGAGGCTGGGGATGGGGATGTGCCTGAAGGGAAGCAGGGTGGGAAGGTGTCCCAGAGAGTGGCTGCACTCCAGCAGGGCCAAGCCCAGCTGAAGAGAGGGCCTGCCTGTGCTTCCCTCCCTCCTGTCCTGGTCCTTGTGAAACCCCTGCCTCGTGCCTCACTTGCTCCCCACCCTACACACCAAAGCACCAAACCCACCCCGAGGATGCGCCTGAGGGGCACAGGGGGCTGCAATCCCACTGCCACAGAGGTCCCAGTGACACAAAACAAACTCCATGGGTCACTGAGCACACCCAGTGAGGGTGGCACGATCACAGATGACAAACCTGAACTGATGGTAGCCACCCCAGACACTGCAGGGGCCAAGCATCACCTTGGAGAGGGAATGAACAGCACACAGAACATTCATGTGCCAGGAGAGCCCAAAACTAGAAACATTTCAAATATAGAGCTAAAATATACAGCTGGGGATGTTGATCCCCCTGAAAATGAAGCTGGACAAGCCCATTCCCCCACTGGTGTGTTGAGGACTTCTCCTGTTTCCTCTGGTTCCCCGGAGCCAGGAGGGCTGGGTGTGTCACCTGAGATCACTGAATTGCTGAATGAGAAACCAAAGGCAAGCACCAGAGAATTCCCTGGGAAACAGATACCATTAACTTTGGGGGAAGCTATGCAGCCATCCAGCATAAGTGATTTGCCTGGAACTGAGAACAAAGGCGCAGAATTTGAGAAGACAAAAGAAGAGAAACCAGTGACTATGTCAGCATCTCTGGAAGAGCCCAGTCCTGAGCACACATCTCAGGAAAGTTTAGAGGAAAAGGGCAGAGTCCCTTCACCTGCTTGTCCAGACACAACAGATGATCACAACGTGTCCCCTTTACAAGAAACAGAACCTCAGGACACAGGTGGCCCACTGAAAAGTAACTCTCATGAGGGTATTTGGAGACATGACACTAAATCATCTGGCAAGGATCTTCTTGTATCAACAGACACACCTCAGAAAGGGACTTGTGCCACTTTCCCCTCACATGAGGAAGTCACTAACCCCAAGTCAAAGGATTCCAGGGAAGTGCTTAGTGAAAACACCTTGCACATTTCTGAGCAACCAGCTAAGTCATCAGAATATTCCAAACCAAATACATCCTTGGACAAATCTGGAGGCCATCCAGGAGGTGAAGAAGAAGTGGATCTGAAACTTCCAGGGGAAAGCACTGTGCCTATGTCACAGACTGGTGCCCAGAGCAAGGAGGCCAGAAACAGCCAAGCCTGTAGAGAGACATCAGGTAAAGGTTTCAGGCTTGGGAAAAACCCCTTCCTTACCCTTTTTGGCTCTGAAGACAAAGGCAAAACTCCCAGGAAAGAAACAACAACCCAGAGGAAACCCACAAAACCCCAATCAGCACTTGCCACTTTGTTTGGTCAGTCCTCAGAGAAGAAGCAGAAGCCACAAGAAAAACCTGCAGGATCCTCAGAACAAGCAAATATTGATGGCAGGACAGAAAAGACCCAGGGCCTCCTCAGCTCCTGCAGCCAAGCAAAGCAAAATTCCTCCAAGAATGATCAGCTGCCACAGCCTGGAAAGATGGAGGTGTTCCGTGAACAAATCCAGGAGAGCTCTGGAGGATTCTCAGGCTCTGCTGAGGGCAAGGAGACTGATGTCCTGCTGTCAGCTCCCAGCACAGCCATGTCACATGATGACAAACCTGAGAGAACTGAACTTGACATTGATGCCCAAGTGTCTTTAAACAGTCAGGTTTGGCAGCAACAGGACAGCTGTTGGCCCCCTCCCATGCCAGCACAGAAAAATCAGAAAGAAGCTGCAGAAATCGCAAATCATGGAACAAACCCTCTACTGCTTCCTCCACAGCTTGTGCCTGCAGCTGACAACAGCAAAAATCTCACCAGGGATGGGGATCACCATGATGGTCCTCTGCCAGAAACCCAGAACCTTTTGACTTTGGATGTCCAGGACACAGTGGCACAGGATGGGATATTTTTCTCACCAGGCAATTCAGAGAAGTTACCCAAGGATGCTGAGCTTCAATTTGGCAACATGGATTTTCTGGAGGGCAATAACTTGTTCTTTTCCGGAGGACAAGATTTCCCCAGCATAGCAAACAAAACTCCAAATTCAGTTTTGCAAATCTTAGAGGCAGAAACTCCGCCTTTCTTTGACCCAAATCCTTCAGATTTATTCCAGGAGATCTCATCAGAAACAAACACCTCACTGGAGCTCTGGGACACCTCCAGTCTCTCGCTTCTCGATGGGCAGGATGAGATCAACATCAGAGACCTGGAAGGGATTCAGGGCTGTGAACTCCTGCTGCAGGTGGATCCACAACGCCAGGCTCCAAAGGCAGCAGAAGAAATGTTTGGAGTGGGTCTCAGTGCTGAAGGCTCCACTAAAAAGCATCTCCCTACACAGGATGTCAATTTTCCCTTAAAAACATACATGTCCAGCAGCTGCGCTCCTGAAACCTCTCATCAGGATGTCTTTGATCATTTTGATGTTGATTCAACCCAAACAGGCCAGGAGCATCCTGAAAAAATGGACAGGAGCAGAAAAACTTCAGGAGCCGAAGACGATTATGACAGTCTGTCTTTTGAAGACTTGGAGATGTTAAACTATGACCTTTCAGAGAAGGAGTTCTTCGTTTAGAGGAAAAAAATATAGGTTAAAAAAAACCACACAGTCCTCCCTGCAGCACAAGCTAGCTGATATGGGACCAAAAGTGATTCTTGAAATCAGCTGTACAATGATAAACAAAATGAAATTACCTCGCCGAGGTCAGAAGGGCAGAGGAGAGAAATGAACCCTTGGGGTGTGGAGACATTGCTAAATCTGCTCTCCCTGTGCCATTGCACTCTGCTCCTCCCCGATGGCCCTCTGCATAAATATTACATAACATAAATGCTATAGGAGTTAACAATTACACTAATGATAAACAAGCTCACGAGAAACCCCAGAGGGTGAAAGCGTGAACATGTGCACTATGAAAAGGGTCATAGAGCATATCAATTCACATGTTTTAATCTGCTGTCTGTTTAAAAAAGAAGATAAAGGTGTTAAAATGATTAATCTTTAAAAGAGAAAAAAAAAATTAAATTAAATTAAAGAAAATAAATAAAATTA
>VZTB01015772.1:121204-134914 GCA_013397245.1 Thryothorus ludovicianus
ATAAAATAAAATAAAATAAAATACCCTAAAAATTTCCTTGCCTCACCAGTGCCAAAATAACCCTGGCTCTGTCAGATCTGCTGGAGGAATGAAGCTGCTTGATGACTGCCTCTGCTGCAAAGCAGTGTCGGTGTTCTGTGCAGGGAAACTGCTCAATCAGCATAAATCAGGGGAAAAAGGGATATCCTTGAAATTTATGAGACTCATCAAATGCTGAAGTCAGTCTCACCTTGGGGTGGGTCAAGGGGCTCAGGGTAAAGGAACTGCTGTCCCAGAGCTGTGCCTGAAACCTGGCCAGGCTGTGCTTGGAGGTGGAGAGGAGGCTTGCAGAGAGCAAACATCTCCCACTGGAGCAGTGGAGCCCTGTCACCTGTGCAAAAGGTGCTCAGAGTGATGCCCCAGAAGAGTTGTCACTACCAGATGACACCCATAAACCTGATCTCTGCCTGCCAGCTCTGAGAGGAGGAGGGGAAAGGCAGCAGCCCTGCAGCTGGTGGGTATGAATCCATTTCCCCAAAATTCACCCCAGAACAGAGGTGTCCAAAGGGGTCTCCAGCCACTGTCACTCCTGATATACAGAGAAGAGCCAAGGCCATGAATCAGTGCTCTATTTCCTGCTCTAGGCCTCATTCCCAGGCAGTGTTTTCTCCTTCTGAACTCCTCTCCAGGATGCTCTCCCTCCCTTGTCCCTGACATGGATGCACAGGCTTCCAGCTCTCCATCCCAGGCCTGCCCTGAAACCTGCTGGTTTCTGATGCCTCCTGATAGAGGCTTCCCCATTTTCAAGAGGCTTTGCAAGCCTTAGCACTCCACCTGGGCAGAGCTGCTGGACAGAGAGAAACAAGCCCAGAACCTCTACAAGTGAGGCTTCAGGAAACAGGGCAGCCCCAGCCTTCCTCCCTGAGACATCTCCACCATGTAGGCTTGAATCATCCAGCCCTAGATGGTGGAGACACTTCTGGAGACATCTTCCCATGAGAAATGTCATCTGAGGGTGACAAAGGACTGAAGTTTTCCCAGGGCTTGTGTCTGTCTGGTCATGGCTGGAAAAACAGCTCCAAGGAAAGAGTCACATCTGCATTAGAACGTGAAACTAATTTAGATCTGGGTCACCCCAAGGAGGTTTTATAGTCATAAATTGGACCTCTGCCACAGAAAATGCTGGGGCTGAGGAATGGAAGACCATGAGCCACACACAACAGGGTGAACCTGAAGATGTGAGCTTGTTGCACACTGATAGAAAAGGCAGGACAGGGACAAAATGTCTCTGGCAGAGCAGATCTCCCTGACCAAGTCATTCCACCAAAAGGTCAGAGATGGATTTAGGGTAAAAGGAATCTCGGGAAGTTGTGTATCTCAGCCTTCTACTCAGGGAATGTCTCTCAGTAACAGCAAGTCCTCTCATCCAAGGATGTGGATGCAGAGCTGAGTGATGTTTAGCTGTGTGGTGTGTGCACCACAGCACTGGTGTGGATTCACACAGCTCCAAGTGAAATTTGCTCCTCTCTTCCTTTACTCTGAACAGCACTAACCAGTATGATCTCACTCTCCCACTCCAGCTTAGGGGGGATGCTTTAAAATCCAATATCCTTCTGCTTTACTGACTTTCATAAGCACAACAGAGGTGTTCCCATTCATGAAACACCAATCCAGGCTTGTGTGATCCAGGAATGACTTTGTTGGAGGCTGAGATATACTATGGGCAATGAAAGACAAAGAATTTGAGAGGAGAGTTGAAATGAGCAGGTTAGTGATGTGTTCATTGCTCTGGTAAAAGCAGCCAGGAGCTCTGGTAAAACCAACCTTTCTCAAATTACACACAAAATTTCACACACTGAGGGCAATCCAGCTACCCAGTTTACCAGGAATAAAGACACAAGACACTCAGGAAGTCATCTCAGATGTGCAGGAGAAATCAGGTCAATCTGCTTTTCAAGTGACATCAGAGCCTCAAATAAAGCCAAGCTGGTGTCATTTCCCAAATCCTGTGTGCTCTGGATGTCTGTGTGTGTAACATGCTGTTTTCCCTGAGGATATTCTCTAAGCCAGGTCTATTTTAGGATTATCCCCAAGAAACTGTAGTTTAGATCCAGTTTTATGATTAACCAGGGTTTCTACAAATGAAAACAGAGAGCTTGGGGCACACTGTCAAGAACAAGTCTAGTGGACTACCAGCCTTATTTCCTGGTCCAGAGAAGTGTTCTTTTGCTTCCCTTAAATACAGTGTCCTTGACATGGATGTACAGTCTCCAGGATGCATTATACAGTGGTTAAACCATTCATGGGAGCAGCAAATTTACTCTGTTTGCTTCCCCACACCCAGTAAAATTAACCCTCACTTGTAGAACCCCAACATCATGCCTCAGAAAAACCCCTTGTGCTGCATCACAATTGTCTTCCCTTTGACACCTCTCAGGATGGAAAAAGACCAGATGTCCCTCTGCTATCTCCAAGAGTGGCAGCGCTCTGGCACCTTTGTTCTACTCCCAAGAGCACAGGGAGGGAAAGGCTGGTGACAAAGTGCAGCCTGGAGGACTGCAATGTATCATCATAATGGACTGGTGTGCCTGCACAGGTGCTCGTTTTATCACACTGGATTAGGGCTTTAGTGCTCCCACAGTTTAAACATTAATATTTGCCTATTTAAGCCAAAGGCACCGGTGCAGGCTGGCCACAGAGGTGCTCGCCATGGCTGAGTTTGGAGATGTTTTACGGGCTGTGGGGGAGTGTGGGCTCTATCAGAAACTGCTGATCCTGCTCCTCTCCCTCCCGCTCCTTCTCAACCCTTTCCAAATGGTTGGCCAAGTGTTCATGGTTGTGGAAGTGCCTCACCACTGTGACACCAGCTGGATCCTCGCCGTGGGCCCCAACCTGACTCAGGAGGAGCAGCTGAACCTCACCCTGCCCCGGGGCGCCGACGGGCGCTTCGAGCAGTGCTCCATGTACTCCCCGGTGGACTGGGACCTCCATTCCATCCTGGCCTATGGGCTGAATGACACCGAGGAGTGCAGCAGTGGCTGGGTGTACCCCTCAGAGCAGCCGCCCTCCCTGCTGACAGAGGTCTGTATTTGCTCTTTGAGGTGCTGGGGTGTGGAAAAGAGGGGTTGGGAATATCCTGGCCTGTGCTTTGCTGAGCCAGTGCCAGCTGTGGGGCAGTCAGGTTGAGATTTACTGCAGGATGCTGCCTCCATCACACGGATGGCAGCTGGAATCCCCGTTGCAGGAAGGCCATGATGAAGTTGCCTGGGGAGGGCACTGGCAGTGACCATGGGATGCAAGTCCCACATATGTTCTGCCCACCATCTGTCCCCTTTCCAGTACCCAGACCCCTGACTTCATGATATATCTGCCTGGAGGGACCTTTTGGGCATCCTTGGCACAGTATCCCACATCAATTTCTCTGTGAAAGGCATTTACCTTCCAAGTGCTTGATATTGATTTTTCTTGGGCCTCCAGAAACTTTCAGGGCTGCAACAAGACATGCCTGGGGCCATGCAATTGAGCAAAAGTCTTGTTTATCAGCATCCTCTTCTCCATTCTGCCTTATCTCCCACCTTCTAGTTTACATGGGAGTGGTCTGTCCAAGGTTGTACTTGATGTTCTTGGAGGTATTTTCCAACCTAAATGATTCAATGATTCTGTGATTCTCCCTCTGTGGACCTTTGCTCCTTTCTCACTTTCTCTCATTCCTCCTCCCTCCTTTCCTACCTGCCAGCTCCAGCACTTTCTCACAAGTACCTTCCTCTGAGCTGGAATAGAGGAGAAAGTCCAGCCTTTGGTATTTGCAAAGGCTCCTTGGTGTCCCTAAAGCACCAGGCCCATTTCAGACAAGGCTTCTCTGGAGGTTCAGCATCTGCATCCCTTCCCATTCCTGTACTGGTGCTCCTTTATCAGAAAAAAACATTGCTCTCCTCCTCTGTCCACCCTGTCCTGCCTTTTCAGCCAGAGAAGAAAGCTGATACAGCTCTCACCCCACAGTCACACTTTAAACAAAACTTTCCAATCAGGAGACTCCCTCAGGGACGTGGGGGCTGGAGGGGAGCCCTGCACATCCCAGCACCCAGCAGATGTGCACCAGGATGCAGAGGCATGCTGAGCACCTCAGGTGCCCATCCCACTGTTGGTTTGTGTCCTAAGTGCTCACCATGAAGGGCTCCAGCCCCTGTGAGAGGTTCTCTGCTCCCAGGGCTGGAGCAGGAGCTCAGGCACCCAGATCCTGGATCCACCATGAACCACAAAGGCTGCCCAGAGAGCAGCTGGCATCTGTCAAAAGCAACAGCATTTGTGTTTTCCTTCCTCCAGTTTGACCTGGTGTGTGACAGGGCGGTCCTGAATGATGTCTCCCAGTCCATCTACATGGCTGGGCTTCTCATAGGAGCCATGGCCTTTGGGATGCTAAGTGACAGGTAAGGAAACACAGTTTCTTCCCAGAGACACTGCCCAGCACCCAGGCACAGCCCAGATGAGGGTGCAGACTGTCCATGCACTGGACACGAGCTGCTCCCTTCACAGGATTCAATCCCCTTGCCTTAGATAGGGCATCTGGGGACACCTGGGAGGTCTGGAAATGTCTGAGGGTTGAAAAGAGAGCCTTGATGGGGTGGGTTCTTCAGGAATCACAAGTTTAGCCCCTGCTGGTGTCTCAGGCTTTGCCAGAACCATGATGGGTCAACACTGGAGACACTGATTTTTCTGCACATTATTTCTTGGGCTGTATAGAGGAGCTATGTTCACATGGATATCAAACCTCCTCTGGTTTTCAAATCACTTTGCATCCCTCCTGGGCTCTTCATGGGCTCCCTATGAGGTCTCTCCAGGTACTGACTGGGTCTTCCCTCTTCCTCCACAGGATAGGCAGGCGGCCAGTCTTTCTCATCTGCATCCTCATCCAGGGTGTGTTTGGCCTGGGAATTGCCTTTGTGCCCCATTTCTATGTGTTCATGGCCATCAGGTGTGTCGTGGGAGCTGCAGTATCAGGAATTATGATCACAGTCGTATCCCTGGGTGAGTGGGAAGCCCTTGCCCTGAGGCAGCAGGCGTGGCCTCACAAGACACAGTAACAAAAGGGAGCCCAAAACGAAGCCTGAACCTTTGTTTTTCCTCTTAGCTACAGAATGGGTTGGTGTCTCCTACCGGACAAAGGCACTGCTGATTGCTCACACGGCTTTTGCCATCGGGCAGATGATGGTGGCTGGCTTGAGCTATGGGATTCGCAACTGGAGGCTGCTGGAGATTGCAGGATCTGCTCCTATGTTTGTCCTTTTCTTCTACATCTGGTAAGCAGGAGCAGGGCAGAGCATCTGGAAGACACAACACTGATGTAAGGGGTGTGAGTGAGGAGGTGGCAGCAGCTCAGAACCAAGCTGGGTCCTTCCCATTGGAGTGCAGGTGCTGGAGGAGCTCAGCACATCTCCCTGGGCACTGGGCTACTGAGAGCAGCAGCTGATTTGCTTCAGGACTCCAAATGTGCCCTTTGGAGCCTAAATTTAAGATATTTAGACCCATTAATCCCATGGGCCATTCACTTCACAGTTGAAGCTGATGATCCTAGTGGTGTCCCCCAGGGGTCTGTGCTGGCACCAGTCCTGTTCAATATTTTTATTGATGACATGGAGGAGGGAATTGAGTCTTTCATTAGTAAATTTGCAGTTGACACTAAGCTGGGAGAGTGTGTTGATCTGTTGGAAGGGAGGAGGGCTCTACAGGGAGATCTGGAATGGTTGGATGGATGGGCAGAGTCCAATAGGATGAGGTTTAATAAGTCCAAGTGCTGGGTCCTGCGTTTTGGCAACAATAACTCCCTACAGAGTTATAGGCTGGGGTTGGTGTGGCTGGACAGTGGCCTGGCAGAAAGGGACCTGGGGGTGCAGATGGACATGAGCCAGCAGTGTGCCCTGGTGGCCAAGAAGGCCAATGGCCCCTGGCCTGTGTCAGGGAGGGTGTGGCCAGCAGGACCAGAATGGTCATTCTGGCCCTATACTGGGCACTGGTGGAGTCACACCTTGAGTGCTGAGTCCAGTTCTGGCCTCTCACTTTGGGAAGGACCTGGAGACACTTGAGCACGTCCAGAGGGGACAGCGAGACTGGAGAGGGGCTGGGAACACAAACCCTGTGAGGAATGGCTGAGGGAGCTGGGGGTGCTCAGCCTGGAAAAAAGAAGACTCAGGGGTAACCTCATCACTCTCTACAACCTCCTGAAACATGGTTGTGGTCAGGTGGGGGTTGGTCTCTTTCTCCAGGCAGCACTGACAGAATGAGAGGACACAGCCTCAAGCTGCANTGCAGCTCCAGCTGGGTTACACAGGGACAGGGAAGAGGCCCAGCTTCTGCTGAGGCTCAGCCTGGAGCTTTCTGGGGTCCCCCTGGGCCTGTGGGAAGCTCTGCAATGCTCCCCTGCCTTTCCTCCTCTGAGGGTTCCAGGAGTGTGGCTGCTGAGCACAGAGTCTCTGCTTGGTTCCTGTTTCCATGCAGAAAGGCCTGAAGGGGACTTCCCTCCTTGCCCACCCCAAAATTCCTACCCTGGGGACATCTTCATCCTGAGGAAGCTCTCAGCCACCACCCCCTGTGCTGGGCAGCCAGAGCACAGAGGCAGGAGCCCAGCCCCACTGCCCTCCCTGCCAGAGCACTGGGGCTCACACGCCTGTCCCACCGAGGCTTTCCATGGGCTGCAGGTGGCAAAGGAGCTGGACATGGATTTCCTTTTCCTGCTCTGACTCTTTGACCTTCTGTGTTTTGAAGTTGGAGACTGAGAAAGAGGTCAAGACTGGAAGTTTCCTGGATCTCTTTCGGAAGAAGGACCAGCTGAAGGTGACTTTAATCATGTCATGTGCCTGGTAAGACATTCCCTGGTCCCCTCTGTCAAAATTACTAGGTGAAAAAAAGAAGTTGATGGTTGACAAGAAGGGTAAATTATAGTGATTTTTCTGGTAATATATATGTGTATATCTTTATCTGCTGTCATTTTATCTCCACGTACTGCACCAGATTTACCATGTCTGGGCATGGGAAGAAGGTGATTATTCATGATACTGTGGGATTTGTTAGAAAGGCTTGAGTAATTCCAGCTTTGGCAATCCCTGGGCCTTGGAGTAGTTTTGTGCCTATCTAGAAGCTTTGGGTTCAGTCTAGAACTTGCTGACCACATGAAGGTCCATTCTGCTTAATCTCTGGCAAATACTTCCCACAGAGCTGTCAAAGGTGGTGACTAGAATAAAACCAGAGATTGTTTGGTCTTTAAATGAGTTGCATGTGTCCTAACCTTTCTAATTTTTGGTTATAAATCCCCATGAAAGCATCAGGTGACATGTTCTGTTCCTCTTTACTTGAATTTCAGGTTTGCAGACAGCATAGTCTACTATGGGCTGAGCCTCAGTGTGACAGATTTTGGTCTGGACATCTACCTGACACAGCTGGCCTTTGGGGCAGTGGAGTTTCCAGCTCGAATTTCCTGCATTTTCCTGCTGGACTGGTTTGGGAGGAAGAAAGTGCAGTTCACTCTCCTGCTGCTGTCTGGCCTGATATGTCTCATCCTCATTGGCATCCCTGAAGGTGAACCTTCCCATCCTTTGAGCACAGCTGGGCAGAGCCCTGGACATCCCTACCCTTGTTCAGACCCATCCTCCCATCCTGGCAGACCCACGCTCACTCCCACAGGCTCAGCTGCCTCCACTGTCACAGCTCAGAGTGCTTCACCCCCAACATTCTGGCTTCCCTCAGCTTGGAGTCCTCTCTCAGGGCTGTGTCTGGTTCTTCCACAGCTCCTGACCCTTGGCAGGCAGTGTCCATTGGACACCACCACCCACAAGCCACCACCACCTCCCAGCAGAAAGCCAGGGCACAAGAAGTGCTTTAAAAGCCACCATACCTCCCTTTCTTAGATTAAGAGAAAAAACAAATGCCCACTCCCCCTCATCTGTTTTGCATTTGTTTGTGCCCCCGTCCATACCCCAGCCCTGCTGCTGTGCCAGTGCTGTGAGTGAGACTGAAGGTGANGTGTTTTGCATCTCTTTGTGCCCCAGTCCACGCTGTGCCAATGCTGTGAGTGAGACTGAAGGTGACAGTGGGGCTTCCCAACTCTTTCCAGCTCAGGGACATGGCATTTCCAACTAAGCACTCCCCAAACACCTGTGGTGGCTCAGCAGCTCACTTCAGTTGCAGATCCAGAAAATGCCCAAGGCCTCAGAGGAAATCTGGCTTCTCTTTGCCAGAGGGTATTTTCCAGGAAAGGATATGCTGGGGATCATTTCCAAGGGATTAGGTGGTAGGTTTGCTTAGCAAGTCTTATCAGAAAGGGCTGTCCCAGAAATCCCACTGCAGAGAGTTCTGGTCCAAGTGAACCATCCCCCTGGAGGTTACAGTGGTCATCTCTCCTCCTCCCCTCAGACCAGCCCGTGGTCATCACCGTCCTGGCCGTCATCGGCAAGTTCACAGCCACGGCCACTTTCTCCACCTCCTACGTCTACGCCGCTGAGCTCTTCCCCACCATCATCAGGTGAGATGTCCCCACACATCAGGGCCTCCTTCTGCCATGGCTGGAGGTGGAGATGGTGCCACATTTAGTTCAGGAGTGCTGACCCCTGCCCACACCTCCCGCTGTCCCTCTCTCCCCCAGGCAGACGGGCGTGGGGCTGTGCTCCACCGTAGCGAGGGTGGCCGGGATCCTGGCCCCGCTGATCATTCCCCTGGCCCAGTACCACCGGGCCATCCCCATGGCCATCTTTGGGAGCATCCCTGTGCTGGTGGCCCTGTTCTGCGTCCTGCTGCCCGAGACCCGTGGCATTGACCTGGCAGATGGCACAGGGAACGACCAACCTTCAGCAGAGGTGGGTACGGGGAACTCCGAATTTAAGGAAAAAAAATATCCAAAATAGCAAATTTAAGGCAAAGCAAAAATGTCAGAATCAGGGATGAATAAAATCTCAAGGAATCTCCTCTTTCCTTCTTATATTCAGGAGCAGAAAACTGAACAATCTTTCTGAGACATCAGAGACAATGACAGAGACTTGGAGAAGGATGTCTGCAGATGCTCAGAGAGCAAACGATGATTGGACAGGCATGAATGGACACTCCAGTCCGATTCCATCACTCTTGAAGCAGACCAGGGAGGCATTGCTGCCTGGAAACTGGTGGTTCAGATGATGAACACAATATCCATGGTCACAGGGAGAGGAGATGTGTGTCACTCTGCCTTTGGAACAGACGCGTTTGCAAGCGTCCCTGAAACCCAGTTTGCTCGTGCCTGCCTGGCCTCCCACCGTGTTCCCCAGTCCTTTGCAAGCTGGTACCCGTGGAACCACCCCTGTGGTGTTTTACAGCAATAAAGAGTCGCCAGTAGAGTGGCTGTGCTGGGCAGAAGGGGGCTGTGCTGGCTTTGTCCCTCCTGCACTAAACCCCTCGGGTCGTGGGGCTGCGCGCCAGCCCGAGCCTCGGCGTTTGATCAGGATGTCACTGCACCCCTGTCACACACGGATTTAGCTTTTCTTTCCATGTGGTGTTGAAGTTGAGTTTCTACATGAATAATATAAATTATGCTCTGAGTTTGAGAAGAGACACTTGTAATGCAATATGTGAATAATAAATGGTGTTGACTCTTTTTTTTTTTTTCCTACTGTTTCACAGTTGGCCTTTGTAATTGCTCTTGGCTCTGGAGTGTTTTCTACACAGAAATTGTAAGTCTGTAATTTAACATGCAGATGGAAACGAGCTCCGTTTCCATCAGACACAAACAATGCAGAAACAGAGTGTTAAAGCAGAGTGGCTGAGTTCAATAAAGACTTTTTTTTCTTTTTTCAAAGTCTTCCAATGAACAATTTGCATTTATTTTCTCTACTAGCAGCTGTAGTTTTCTGAATTGCATGGGAATGCTGCAGTTTGATGCCAATCTGTGTGGGCATTTGGACAGCTTTCCTCAGTCATGATGAGCCTTCTACAGTGACCTTTAGTTGGCTGCTGCCACCTCACTCATGACATTTTAGTGTCATCTAGTGTCACACAAAAGAAAGAACGGTGTGCTCCTCTCCTCTGCCAATGTTTGCCAGCAGAGGATGTATTTCATTGCCCTCCGAGGGATCCATCTCCTCAAGCACATCACTACTCTCAAAGAAGGAGAAGGTTTCTCACTCAGATTTGCTGCACCCTTTGGTTTCCAGTCTCTTTGTACTCTACTAAATGGTGTTTTGAGGGCTGGGGTGTCCCAAGTCCAGGCCAGATGTGCCTGGAGCTGTCATTTGGTGCACAAAACCACCCCAGTCATGTGGATCATGGCTATGGCCGGAGATGGGATTGGGAATTTGCAAGATCTGGGCTTTGGCACTGAAGGGAACAGAACTGGAGAAAGGGCTGGAGCACCTGGAGCAGCTGGGGGAGCTGGGGGAGCTCATCCTGGAGAAAAGGAGGCTCAGGGGGGACTCACACTCTCCATAAATCCCTGACAGGAAGATGCAGCCAGGTGGGGGGAGGTCTCCTCTCCCAAGTAACAAATGACAGGACAAGTGGAAATGGCCCCAGGTTGCACCACGGAGGTTTAAATTGGATAATAGGGAAAATTTCTTCTCCACAAGGGTTGTCCAACACTGGAACAGGAGGCCCAGGCCACTGGTGGAGTCACCATTCTTGGGGGTATCTAAAAGTCACATAGCTGTGTCAATTAGGGATGTGGTTTTGTGGTGGATCTGGCAGTGCTGGGCTGGTGGCAGGAGCTAGTGGTCTTGGAGGTATTTTCCACTCCAAATGAACCAATAATTCTATGGCTTCTTGCACAGCCAGGAGAGCAGCTTTACTGCTCATCTCCTCATTCCCTGCTGGGTCCCTTTTTGCAAGCTTTGCTCTTCTCATAGACCTGGGCATTCCCAGCATGGGGTCAGGTAAAAGGAGAGGGTGATCTCCAGGTAAGGGGGAAGGATCCTGGCACCTCTGCCCCACAGCCAGGCTTTCAGCACAGTCTGTTAGTGCCACTGACACTGAAAATGTGCTGATTATCAGTGGTCCCTGTGGGGCTCCTCTGACAATAGGTGCTGTTTCAGCCCTGCTCCTGTGTCTTGGGGTGATTTTATGATCATATTCTCTTCCTGATCATCTCCTTTATGTCCTGAAATGGCTGCTGTATTTTAAGGGTGGTCCAGGGGGTGGGTGTGACCCTTGGGGGCTCCTGTGTGGGCTTTGCTCTAAGACTCACTCCAGATGTGGTGGGTGCAGCGTGGACTGGACGTTTTACTTTGCTGCTGTCTCAGTTTAGAAACAAATTTAGGAGAAAATGCTCTGGAATGAAAGTTTCCTCCAAAGAGAAGGGCTTCAGTAGTCCCTTTTGCCAATGAGAGAAATGAGTTTCATTTGCCCTGACGAGGAGACCATCACCAGAGGTTTCACAGGTTCCCATCTGTTTTGCCCGAGCCATTGTGTGAACTTTGTTTTCTTTCCCTGAGACAAAAAAGCTGGTGCTACTTTGTTCCCCCTGCCACACAGCTGGTCTGTTTGTTTCTTTCCCTGGCATTTTGGGTTTTTTGTTCTGCTGTGGGTGTGTGTGTGTGTGTGTGCTGGGGGTAAGGTTCTGGTGGTTCAATACCTAGTTTGCTTGGGTTTTTTTTTTATTTGTCATGTAGGCATTTTGTCAATAGACAGTTGGGTTTTTTCATTTTCAGCCACCAGTATGCATTTTCTCATTGACAGATAAAGGGAGCACTGAAGCCCTTTTTCTTTAGCAGAAACACTCATTCCAGAGTGTTTTCTCCTAAATTTGCCTCTAAAATAAAACAACCTGCTCATCCCAGCTAAACCTCTCTACTCCATTTTGTCCTCATCACCTCATTAGCCTTTTGGCTCCCTCCCTTCAGTATGGAACCATTCTCTTTGCCTTAGGTCACATTTTACCCTTTGCCCATGGCCCCACAATCGTGAGAGCCCAGAACACCCCACTGTGTGCATGCAGAAGTGTATTTACATTCCCACAGGTTTATGTTTGCATTCCCACATGCTGTTCCAGCACTCCTGGCTCCACTTTGTGCAGTCACCTCTACTCATTGCAGTGCAAGGCCATGTGGGAGCTGGCTAGGAGTGACATTTAGGCACTGCAAAAACATTGGACATCCTCCCATTTGTGCTGAGCTGGGCAAAACATGAGTCAAGCTGTTCAGGGGCTCTTCAAGTGAGCAGTCCAGGGGTACTCAAACTGAGAAGGTTCAGTGACCCAGAGAAGAGCAGATAAAATATAATACACAGCTGTTGGAGTGAGTCCAGAGGAGGCCACAAAGATGTTTAGAGGGATTGAAGAACCTCTTCTGTGAGGAAAGGCTGAGAGGGCTTGGATTGTTCCACCTGGAGAAGAGAAGGCTCCAGGGAGAGCTCAGAGCCCCTTCCAGTGCCTGAAGGGGCTCCAGGAGAGCTGGAGAGGGACCTGGGACAAGAGCCTCGAGTGACAGGACAAGGTGGAATGGCTTAAAACTGACTAGACTTAAAACTGAGGGGAGATAGAGATTAGATGTTAGGAATAAATTCTTCCCTGTGAGGTTGGGGAGGCCCTGGCACAGGGTGCCCAGAGAAGCTGTGGATGTGCCATCCCTGGAAGTGCCCAAGGCCAGGTTGGACAGGGCTTGGAGCACCCTGGGATGGTGGAAGGTGTCCCTGCCCATGGCAGGGGGGCATTGGATAGAGATTATTTTTAAGGTTCCTTCCCACCCAAACCACTCCAAGATTCCATGAAATGGATCTTCAGCCCACTGGAGGCACAAATGAGCTGGAAGCAGAAGTACATCAGCTGTGCTTGGATTCCTTTATTTATGAAATGAGCTGAAATGGAGAGTCTCAGAGTACAATTTCCAAATATCAATATCAATAACTACATTTGGCTCCAAGCTCTTCCCTCAGCCTCTACCCTCAATGCCTTGTTTTCCATAAAAGCCTGAGGGAGGCACTCCCCAGCCTTTTCCAAGGAAAGGACAAAGGACTGAGCTCCTCTGTTGTCAGGGTACTGAAGAGAAGCACCACAGCAAATCCTCTGAAAAGCAGTGCCAGAGAGAAAATGGCACCACAGCCAGTCCCTCCTGGCAGGACATTGTCACATGGCACTGATTGTATCCAAAAGTCTGTCTTGATCCAACTGAATATCCATGAAGTACTTTGGTCCATGGAAAACATGTAGGCATGACAATGGAGAGAAGAAATACACTGGTTTAAAATTTCTTGACACTACCAGAAAAAAAACCTTTGAGCTGTGCAGTCAAAGATGAAGAACCACCATGTGCAACTCCCAGGCTTCATTTGTGCCCATCCAGTGGGAAAATAAAGTCGGACTGAGGGACATGAGATAATATGAAGGGAAGCACAGGAAAAACATATATTTTTCTTCACAGTATAAGACAAAAGCAGTCCTAAATCTTTTAAAAAGACAAAATTGATCCAGCAAAAAAGGAACAGATTAGAATAGGGTAGAAAAGACTTGGCATTTCCCAGAATGACTTGCACTTTTTTCTAAGAGATCAGTTGCTAGAACATGCCTCAGTTTCCTGGAATGGACAAATCAATTTGGTCCCACACTGCAGCCCAACAGCACCATTTTCCATGCCCAAAGCATCATGACAGGTATCAATTTAAAGCCACCAGCACTAAAGTGAAAATTCTGCTGCCTGTTAGATGTCCTTGCTCCCTAGATGCTGTTTCTTCCATCACATCCTTTTTTTTTTTCTCAGCTGAGTAACTCAAATTAAAAAAAAAAAAAAA
>VZTB01015772.1:134933-230740 GCA_013397245.1 Thryothorus ludovicianus
AAGAAAAAAAAAAAAAAAAAAAGAAAAAAAGGGAGTGTTTTTATGAGAGAACGGGATGATCTTGCTAGACAGTCACGATAAATCACTCCTTGCAAGTGTGAGATTATTTTCAGTG
The DNA here is from genome assembly GCA_013397245.1 of Thryothorus ludovicianus. NCBI lineage: Eukaryota > Metazoa > Chordata > Aves > Passeriformes > Certhiidae > Thryothorus > Thryothorus ludovicianus. Next base: position 135,049 of record VZTB01015772.1, read on the forward strand.
CTGCATCTGCTCCAGCTCTTCTGTTAGTGAGCTTAGTTCTCTCTTGCAAGTTTATTCAATGCTCTAGTGGGTGTCTCACTGGACAAAGCTTACAGCTTCATCATCCTGGACACATAACAGGAAAAACAAAGAGAAAGTACCTCCATTCTTATTCTTGATTTCTTTCTTTTTTCCTTCAAGTAAAAAGCACCCAATTTTCTCTGGTGAGAGCACTGTTGGACGCCAGTGACAGACTGCAATGCCTGAGGACAAGCTACAGAGGGAGATACAGGAAGGCAAAAAAGACAAGGAAACCCAGGAATTGGCAGTGATGGCCGAAGCACTGGTGCTGTCCTGTGGTGGAGAGACCCTGCCTGTCCTCAGTGCCCACACAGCACTGGGCTGCCTTTATCCACAGCCACCTGCACATCCAGCTAGAAGTACGTGGTCTTCGTGCTCTCATTGTCTTGGCCAGCACCTTTTTCATTCACCTGTCCATTCTGAGAGCCACTGGTGGCATTTTCGCAGACCTGGTGAAAGGGAAAAGGGTGTAAAAGCAAGGAAAGGTGGGCAATGAGCTGATGGCAGCTGTCCCTGAGACAAGCAGCCCAAGCAACCTGGATCCCATTCCCTTCTCTTCCTATGGACACCCTTCTCCCAGCAAGACAGCAAAAGTATTGGGGAGCAATTCCACCTGGTCCCATGGGGAATGAGGGCTGGGGAGAAAGCCAGAGGATGTGGAAACAAAACACCAGTGCTTCCCTGAGGAGGGCAGAGGGAGGGAAGCAGACACTGCCTGTTCCATCCCATGGACAGCAATGAAGGGAAGCAGGACTGTGAGGTCACCTCCCCTCCCTCCACAGTGGGACAGCCCCACTTTGTGCCCTCCCATCTCTGCAGCTCCTAAAGAAGCTCCCAGCACATGCAAGGGGATCCCTCTGATGCCTTAAGGTTTAGCTTTTATAATTTTTAGATCCTGTGCTGTTTTAGCGGGTAGCTTTAGGTTTCATATTCAGTGCTACTGAGTTCTCTTCACAGAGCAGAGAGACAAAACAATTCCTTCTCTAGGAATTCCTTCTTTCAGGCCCAAGAACAAAAACAGTGAAGTGAGAAGAAAAAAACAGGGAATGGAGCTTCATAATCTGAAGCTCTGGTTGGACAATTGATTCTAATATTCTGATGGACCAGAACTTATAAAAGTGTGAGACTTCATGATCAAGTGTCTATTTTTATGCCCATTTTGGGGCATCTTGGGTGTGGTCCAGCTGGGCTCTTGTGCTCCCCAGGTGTGCCCATTGAGGCCCTTTCATAAATTCCTACCTTTTCCTCTTTCTCTGCCTGGTCTCTATTCCAGGTCAGCCTCCAGAAGGCATCACCTCAGCGCTGGCTCCCCACACGCCCACCCCAGAGGCAGCCCCCGGACCCACCTCAGCCGGGGGGTGGTGGCCGTCCCCGGTGCCATCGGCCAGCTCGGTGCCGCGGGTCTCGGGCAGCAGGACGCAGAGCAGCCCGCCCAGCACGGGGCCGCTCCCGAAGATGGCCATGGGGATGGCCCGGTGGTGCTGGCCCAGCAGCCGGACCAGCGGCGCCAGGATCCCGGCCACCCGCGCCGCCATGGAGCACAGCCCCACGCCCGTCTGCCTGGGGGAGCGAGGGGCAGGGGCGGGCAGGGGTCAGCACGCCCAGGCCACCGTGGGGACAGCCGGGCTGCTGCACCACCAGCACTGCCAGCCAGGCAGAGGGGAGTTGTGGTGTGCAGGGAGAGCTCACCTGACCACCGTGGGGAAGAGCTCGGCAGCGTAGACGTAGGAGGTGGAGAAGGAGGCTGAGGCAGCAAACTTGCCAATGGTGGCCAGGACGGTGGTTGCCATGGGCTGGTCTGAGGGGAGGAGGAGAGATGGCTGCTGTGGGATGGAGGAGGGCTCAGCTCCCCTCACGGATGGTGACTGGGGCTTGCAGGGACAGCTGTGTCACCTGCAGGGAGCCATGGCCTCAGTGTCTGAGCACGGGCCAGGCTGCTCTGGCATGGTGGCCACTTGCAGCACACTCTGCAGCCATCATCTCACCTCCCCAGGTATTTTTCCCAGAGCATAGATGTGTTAACATGGGGCCAACTGGGCTCAGCTCTGCCCTTTGCTATCGCCATCAGCAAGAAAAGTTTTGGTTTGTTTTTTTTTTTTTTGGAATGGGCCCTGCGGGTTCAGCCAGGCCCCTGTAGCCAGGGTCAGCTCAGGCCGAGAGGGATGTGAGCCAAGCCTGGCTGGGAGGGCAGAACCAGCAAGGGAAGGGCTCTGTGCCTCCCTGTCCCAGAGGATTTCCTCTCCATATGGGACGAGGTGATTCACCTTCAGGGATGCCAGTGATGATCAGACACACCAGGCCACTCAGCACCAGGAGAACAGCCTGCGTTTTCCTCCTCCCAAACCTCTGCAGGGTGAAGATACAACCAACACGGGCTGGGATTTCCACTGCTCCAAAGGCCAGCTGAGTCAGGTAGATGTCCAGGCCGAAATTTGTCACATTCAGACTCAGCCCATAGTAGACAAAGCTGTTCACAAACCTGAAAGCCAGGCAGGGTGGCAGTGAGCAGGTGTTAGCCATGAGGAAATGCAGCACTGATCTCCAATAACAACATTTTGACCAAGGCACAGCATTTCCAAGGACATGTAAAACCAGAGGGATACCACAGCCCTACCAAAGCTGGAAAAGCTGTAACTTTTCCCACAAAGCATCTTACAGAGCCAGAAGGAGAAACATCCATCAAATAACACTCAAAATCCACGAGGTGAATTTCTTAATGATTAATTGTCAATACCTTCTATTCTTTAGCCTAGTAATTTTGACAGAGAAGACCCAGAAATGTCTTACCAGGCACAAGACATGATTAAAGTCACCTTCTGGAGGTGTTTTTTCCGAAAGAGATCCAGGAAACTTCCAGTCTTGACCTCTTTCTCAGGCTTCAGCTTCAAAACACAGAAGGTGAAAGAGTCAGAGCAGGAAAAGGAAATCCATGTCCAGCTCCTTTGCCACCTGCAGCCCATGGAAAGCCTCGGTGGGACAGGCGTGTGAGCCCCAGTGCTCTGGCAGGGAGGGCAGTGGGGCTGGGCTCCTGCCTCTGTGCTCTGGCTGCCCAGCACAGGGGGTGGTGGCTGAGAGCTTCCTCAGGATGAAGATGTCCCCAGGGTAGGAATTTTGGGGTGGGCAAGGAGGGAAGTCCCCTTCAGGCCTTTCTGCATGGAAACAGGAACCAAGCAGAGACTCTGTGCTCAGCAGCCACACTCCTGGAACCCTGAGAGGAGGAAAGGCAGGGGAGCATTGCAGAGCTTCCCACATGCCCAGGGGGACCCCAGAAAGCTCCAGGCTGAGCCTCAGCAGAAGCTGGGCCTCTTCCCTGTCCCTGTGTAACCCAGCTGGAGCTGCAGCCCCCACAGCCCATGGCCAGCCCCAGTGGGAACAGGGAGATGTTTCTGGGATGAGCTGAGCTGCAGGGGCTGCTGCCAGCCCCAGGGCAGCGTGTGAGGACCAGAACCCCCCAGTACCTGCTCCAGGAGCTCTGCTGGGAGGCTGCGCTTGTTGGTGGCTGCCGCCTTCTGCAGGACCTTCTTGGCTTCCTCGATTCTGCCCTTGGTCACCAGCCAGCGAGCTGACTCTGGGAGCACCCTGCCAGCAGGGGAGGCCAGGACATGCTGCTGTGTCCTGCTGAGTTCCCCCACAGCCCCTTTCTCCAGGGCCACATCCAGCAAGCCTTGGCCACCACAGAATCAGAACACTGAACCACAGAATCTTCTGCATTAGAAGGGACCCACAAGGATCATCAAGTCCAACTCTGAAGTGAACGGCCCATGGGATCAATGGGATGAAAAAAATATCTTAAATTTAGGCTCCAAAGGCCATGTTTGGAGACCTGAAGCAAAGCAGCTGCTGCTCTCAGCAGCCCAGTGCCCAGGGAGATGTGCTGAGCGCCTCCAGTACCTGCACTCCAACAGGAAGGACCCAGTTTGGTTCTGAGCTGCTGCCACCTCCTCACTCACACCCTCACACTGCTGCCATGTCTGCAGGAGCTCTGTCCACATCCTACTTACCCAGCACAGAAGAGAAAGGCAAACATAGGAGCAGACCCTGCAATTTCCAGCAGCCTCCAGTTGCGAATCCCATAACTCAAACCAGCCAAAATCATCTGCCCGATGGCGAAACAGCAGTGAGAAGTGAGCACTGCCTTTGGCCGGGAGGAGACACCGATCCACTCTGTAGCTGAAAGGAAGAAGGAAGGCTCAGAGTCATCCAAATGATTTCCCCTGAGGCAAACAGGGTGTTTCCCTGGAGGAGAATTATTCTGGAGGTGAGGATTAGACTAACCTCCTGTGCTGGGACACTGTCCCCTTGCCCTCCTCTGAGCACTGGCTGGGGAGAGATGCTCCCCAAAGCTCTGACTGAGGGCTGAGAAGTTGCCAAAGTACCAAATAACAGCGAAGATCAAGACCTGTCCTTGCCACCGTGTTTTTCTAGCCAAACATGAATATTTTTATTTCTTGGAAGACTTTTCTATTGCATCTTGAGATGCCCTAGGGCAAGGGCATCCTACTCACCTAAGGCCAGTATTGTCATGGTGATCCCTGACACGGAGGCCCCCACGACACACCTGAAGGCTATGTACATATAGAAATGGGGCACAAAGGCAATTCCCAGGCCAAACAAGGCCTGCAGGAAGACGGAGATCAGAATGACTGGGCGGCGGCCGATCCTGGGGAGAAACAGGGAAACCACAGTCTGAGTCCAGAGAGACCCCGTGGAGATGGCAAGGAGCCAAGCAGGTCATACAGTGATTTTTACCACCCTGATAAGGCTCAGAGTAGATTGTGGGGTGACAAGTGGAGCACTGTACACACATGCTGTGTCTCCCTCCCCTTCCCTGTGTGGCCATGTACTCAAGGGACCCGAGGACTTTGGTCAGGGCCCCTGTCAGTGAGAAGTGGTGACAAAATGCACAGGGTGCACGGTCCAGACAGGCTCACACCACCTTCTCTGTGCTGTGCTGGCTTTGCAGACCCTGGCCAGCGAGTTGTGGCTCCTCACCTGTCACTCAGAGGCCCAAAGATCATGGATCCCAGGAGCAGCCCTGCCATGTAGATAGCCTGGGAAATGTCATTCAGGTCCTTCCTGTCGCACACCAGGTCAAACTGGAGAAAGGAGAAACCGATGCTTTGGTATCTCCTCTTCTTCCAAGGATTTGAATCCCCACAGTAGGCACAGGGCACACAAGTCAGAGGTGGGACAAGCCCTTGGGGCTCAGTGGGGTCTCTGTCCCGTGCCCTGGGACCTGCAGGAGTCCCCCTCATCCAGCCCAGCCAACCCAGGGGAGCCTCCTGCTCAGCAATTTTTGCTTTAGGTGAGCCTGGGGACAGAAGCAGCAGCTTGCTTCCTGCCAGACCACCTGACTTCCCAGAGGAGAAAGGATGCAATGCTGATTCCTGGGACAAGCATTTCTGTTAAAGAGATGTCCTTCAACTGCCACAGCATCCAGGGGACATCAATGGGAAGAGTGACAGAGGAAGGATCATAGAACCATAAAACGGTTTGGATTGGAAGGGACATTAAAGATCATCAAACTTGAACTCTCTTGCCATGGGCCGGGCACCTTGCACTAGACCAGGCAGATCAGAGCCCCATCCAAACTGGCCCTGAACACTTCCAGGGATGGGACAGTCACAGCTTCTCTGGGCAACCTGAGCCAGGGCCTCCCCATCCTCACAGAATTTCTTCCTAATATTTAATCTAAACCTACTCTCCTTTATCTTAATTTAGCATCTATCTCAGCTAACAATTGTGATGTGGGGGGTTGGATTAGATGACTTTTAAAGGTCCCATCTGAGCCAAACCATCCCATGATATTAAGCTGGAAGTGTTAACCTCTGTATCTGTATGCAGAGGAGCAGGAGGTGCTTCCAGGAGTGATTCCTCTCCCCACTGGCACCTCTATCACAGCCTGCACCCTCTCCAGGACCAGCCAAGGTCCCCAACCCACAGCTGCTGTAAATCCCAACTGCACCATGGTCAGCCACCAGCTCTGGGGGAACTGAGGCCACGTGGGTGTCCCGTCCCTTCCACACCCCAGCACCTCAAAGAGCAAATACAGACCTCTGTCAGCAGGGAGGGCGGCTGCTCTGAGGGGTACACCCAGCCACTGCTGCACTCCTCGGTGTCATTCAGCCCATAGGCCAGGATGGAATGGAGGTCCCAGTCCACCGGGGAGTACATGGAGCACTGCTCGAAGCGCCCGTCGGCGCCCCGGGGCAGGGTGAGGTTCAGCTGCTCCTCCTGAGTCAGGTTGGGGCCCACGGCGAGGATCCAGCTGGTGTCACAGTGGTGAGGCACGGATGGCACCATGAAAAGCTGGCAAAACTGGTGGAAAGCCACGCTGAGGCAAGGGATCACTGAGAGCAGCACCAGGCATTTCTGGAATCGCCCAAAATCACCAACTGCTTTCAAAATTTCCCCGACACCTGACATTGGTGGCTGTGTCTGGGACAGGACAGTGCTGGGACAGACTTCTCAGAGGGCTGGAATTAATATTTAAACCTCAGATAAGCTCTGCAGTCAGGCAGTCACTAGAAGTACACCATGTAATATATTAATCCTCCCTGTGCCACCCACGAACATCCAGTGCTGGCTGGAGCAGAAGGACCCCTGTGTTAGGGAGCCAGGGTCACATCCTCTGCCAGGGCCAGGTGGCATTGGCAGGGAACAGACTCCTCCACAGTGACTACAATGGCTACATTTGCTCAACCCCTCAGGAAAGCAAGGTTCAGAGAGGCCAAAAGGAGCCCAGCGTGATGCAGAGCTGGGAATAGCCCAGAGGAATAAAGGGAATTATGTTAATGGATGGGAAGAACCAGAGATGAGGAAGAGCAGCCAGTTCATTGTGATTCCAGGGGATGGGAGCTGCCATTTCCTTCACCTTGTGCAGCTGTGGAGCTGTGCAGCTTGTGGAGCCAGGCACGGGATGTCCCCCCTTCCCAGTTCTGGGCCACCCTGCAGGCTGCTGGGGGCTAAAAGACTTGAAAAATGGGTAAAGGGATGGGAAAAATTTGACACAGCAATGGTGCTTGATCAAATGCCTCAAATGATCATGGAGAACACGAGTCCAGCACTGCTCAGCCCATCCCTTATGTAGGAAAAGCATTTACCTGGGGCCCCTTTGAGATGTCCATGAGGTGCTCTTGAGCCACTTGGACACTCCTGCTGCCCACAGATCCATGAGAAGGGCACTCTAAATCACACTGGAAAACAGGCCATGGGTGCCCCACTGGGGCTGACCAGGATACCCACAAAGAACAACTGTTGTGGAGGAGAGGAGGGAGCAGTTTATGCTCTCATCACTTGTCAGAGCATGAATCCTCCCACTTTCACACCAGCCTGTGTCATTCTGAGGCATTCCTGTGCAGAGGAAACTCATTTCCAGCTGCACAGGGCATGCAGAGCTTGGAGCAAACCTCAGCCAGAGACCAGCTCTCAGGGCACCATCCTGAGCCCTTCTGGCTCCATTCTGCACAACTCCAGCAGAGCTGCACTCATGGAATGGTTTGGGTTGGAAGGCACCTTAAAGCTCATCCAGTTCCAACCTCTGCCATGGGCAGGGACACCTCCCACCACACATCACTCAGAGTCCCATCCAGCCTGGACTTGGTCTCTCTTTCCCCACAGAGTCTTCCTGGGGGCTGTCAAACCTCCCACCACCCCAAACAGAAACACTCCAGGGGTTTCAGACACCACTCAGACCCACTCCCTCCTCAAGACACACCATCCAACCCAGTGACATGCAAAACACACATCAAACACCTGGCAATGGACAATTTGTTCTTTATTGATTAAAAATTAGACACATGCAGTAAAATACAAAGTCCAAAAAAGGAAAAAAAGCCTGACTATTTTACATCTTTCATTATAATCTACAATACACCAAAGTTGTGAAGAGGATCCGTTTTCATTAACAGAGCATTGTCCTTAAAAGTAGGAACTAACTTAAAATTACCACCTGCTTCCAGGTTCAGATCGGAAATTTGCACAAAAACCAAATTCTTAATGACACTGGAAAACAATTATGAACAGCATTGGCACTTACTGGAACAACATCAGAAAAGACAGTTGTCTAGCACTGTAATAGCCCAAGTAAATATTTTGGATCCCTACCCAAAAGATCTGGAGATCTATAGAGCAAAACCTGTCAGCTTCTTCCTCGCTTATTTTCTCCATTAAAGAACTACGGAACCTTGGGTTAGCGTGAGCTCAAGCTCTCTAAGTCCTGGCTTTGGGAAAATGGGGAATAACAATAAATAGATGCTGCATTGTTCCATTTGAGCAGTTTTGAGTCCTAACCTTCCTCAGCACCAGTACATAAATGAACGAGGAGGTCCCCAGGGCATGCAGGCAGAGGGAAAATAATACTGTACCACAACTACCTTGTCTCTGTATCCTAAAGGCTCCCAACACATCCACACTGAGCACAGGGTGACAGGAAAATCAAGGTGCCAGCCTTCCCAAGCCAACAAGCTCAATGGGGGACACCATGGGGAGTGCTTTGTGTCAGGCAACAGGGAATGGTGCCAACACACACTTGGCCAACCCAGCCACCACCAACTCCCTGCTGTCGGGCACTCGCTTCCTGGGCTCTAGAGAGCATCAGCTCAGCACCCCAGGATGATCTCACTCCCAAATTCTCATCTTCCTCTCCCTCCCCCTCCACACTCACCAGCCATGGGGCTGCAGACAGCCCATGGGGACACACCCAATATCCACCCAGAGGCTACAAGCAACAAGGGCGGTAAGAAAAGAACATGCACAATTCAGGAAGCTTCCACAGCTGCTCATAGAGAACAAGATATAAATACAGATTGTTCATCTGAAGACTTGGAAATGAAGAAAAAAAAAAAACCAAAACAAAAAACCAACAGAACAAAAGTCCTAATTGAACCTAGTCATTCTGCTCTGTTTCTGCATTGTTTGTGTCTGATGGAAACGGAGCTCGTTTCCATCTGNGGGAGTATCCCACACCAAAATTCCCATCTCCCTCCCCCTCCCCTCCACACTCACCAGCCATGGGGCTGCAGACAGCCCATGGGGACACACCCAATATCCACCCAGAGGCTACAAGCAACAAGGGCGGTAAGAAAAGAACATGCACAATTCAGGAAGCTTCCACAGCTGCTCATAGAGAACAAGATATAAATACAGATTGTTCATCTGAAGACTTGGAAATGAAGAAAAAAAAAAAACCAAAACAAAAAACCAACAGAACAAAAGACCAAATTGAACCTAGTCATTCTGCTCTGTTTCTGCATTGTTTGTGTCTGATGGAAACGGAGCTCGTTTCCATCTGCATGTTAAATTACAGACTTACAATTTCTGTGTAGAAAACACTCCAGAGCCAAGAGCAATTACAAAGGCCAACTGTGAAACAGTAGGAAAAAAAAAAAAAAAGTCAACACCATTTATTATTCACATATTGCATTACAAGTGTCTCTTCTCAAACTCAGAGCATAATTTATATTATTCATGTAGAAACTCAACTTCAACACCACATGGAAAGAAAAGCTAAATCCGTGTGTGACAGGGGTGCAGTGACATCCTGATCAAACGCCGAGGCTCGGGCTGGCGCGCAGCCCCACGACCCGAGGGGGTTAGTGCAGGAGGGACAAAGCCAGCACAGCCCCCTTCTGCCCAGCACAGCCACTCTACTGGCGACTCTTTATTGCTGTAAAACACCACAGGGGTGGTTCCACGGGTACCAGCTTGCAAAGGACTGGGGAACACGGTGGGAGGCCAGGCAGGCACGAGCAAACTGGGTTTCAGGGACGCTTGCAAGCGCGTCTGTTCCAAAGGCAGAGTGACACACATCTCCTCTCCCTGTGACCATGGATATTGTGTTCATCATCTGAACCACCAGTTTCCAGGCAGCAATGCCTCCCTGGTCTGCTTCAAGAACAGACTACGGCTAGGATGCAGAATGAAAGCAGCAGGAAGGACTGCTGAATGTAAATTAAAAGGTTCAGCCCTCATGCCATTCCTGGCACTCATGTGGAGAGAACCAAGATGATGAAGAAAAGAAAATAAAAATAAAATTAAGGCAGTTTACAAAGGGAAGCTGACTTCTAACACCTCAAAGTTAAGGAACTTCTCAAAAACACAAACACAAGGGAAGGCAGCTCTCCCTCCTGTGGGTTAAGACTCCGCTTGCTTTCTCAGGTGCAAGCATTCAAACCAGCAGTTTCAAAACACACAGCCAAAGAGAAGCAGATTTCTCAGCATTCCAGGTGACCCAAACAACATGTACATTGGTGTTTCGGATAGAAGGAGAAGCAGGTAAAGAACCAAAAAAAAAAAAAAAAGAATCCGTTCAGTATTAAAACTTGTGCAAAAATAGCAAGTGAAAAAAAATGAAACCACATGTAAGCAAACACTTAGGCAAGATCATCAGAGCAGTGGAACCCCCTGCTTCGTACTCAGTAGTATTTTTCTTTAAAGTAAGGCAATAATAAAATGAACATGCAGGCAATGACGTGTTGGGTCTGCATGTTTGAGATGACAGATACAAAAACATGAGAGTTGTTTACAAAAGGTGTAAACGTCATCGGTAATTTCAGGAAGGTTTGTGATCCTATTAAGGAAAATGTTAAAGCTTCTAGGAAGGGGGCTGTAGTTCAATTCTTTGGCAGTAGTGGTTTGTTTTTTTTTAGGCTAACAGAAGCATTACGAATATGCACATGTGGGTTCTCTGTTGGGAAACATCTCCTGGGACCAATGTTTAGCTGATGCTGAGCTGTGCAAATCCTATAAGTTTGCTGTCATCCGGAATTTCTGAGCCGTCGACTCCAGATGCCTGAAACAGGGAACAGAGAATCCAAATAGCAACACATTGGCTCCACCTTCCAGCAGGACCCACAGACAGGTGTATCAGACAGGGTGGGGGCAGGAAGCAGACACAGGACAGCTTTGCACTGTATTCCACAGCTCGTGCTATCCAAAGTTAAAATTGAGTGCTTTTGTATTTTTGCTTGTTTGTTTTTTTAATAAAAGGGCTGGGACTGAAGTTTTGCCAGTGTCTGCTCCAAGTAGACATCATATATGCAATAACTGGGGTAAGACAAGTGAAAACTCCTGACAAGAAGAGTAAAAAATAAGAGCACTTACTGCTTCACTCCCAATAACCTGGTTATGCCTTCCCTTTGCCACTCTAACTCTCCCTGAATTTCACCACCTCTGCAAGATTTACCTGCTCTACTCTCAGTTTTGGGTCTCTTCTTTGGCCCACCACTCTTTTATTTGCCTTTTTTCTTCTTCATTTCCCCATTTCCTCTTCAGCAACAACGTACCTGGACCCTCCCTCCTTCTCTTCCTCCAAGAAAGGAATCTCTGGCAATTCTTGGCCCACCCACCTGCCTTGAAGTATTTCTGCAAGTGCACATCCCAAGCCCCAAAAATACCCCTTTGCAACTTTTATATATCACCTCATGCTTATTTATCCCAGGTGCTGCTCAGAGGACACAAGCAGGGAGCCTACAGTCATACAAGCAGTAAGAAGCTTTGGGAAAGAAGGGAGGATTTAGAGTGCATACATCAGATGCCTGCAGTAGACATCTACATGCAATGCCTTCTCCTTGCAAGGGACAACTTGATCAGTTAGGGAACAGGAATAAATACCAGTCTGAAAGTGATGGATCTGTTTGCCTGGGGCTCTTCCACAATTTTCTGCAAATTAGCTGCAACTGAAATGACACAGACAAAGAAAATGGGAAAATATTAGGACAGGCTGAAAAAAAACATTCCAAACTCATCAGTCCTCTTTCTATTACTTAACAAACTTTAAATTTTTACACTGATAAGGAAAGGTTTAGGTCTCAATTAGACTCAGTCTACTGAAACCTAAAGCTTTGAACTGTGAAAATGCTGTTATTGTTACTGCATTACTCTTTCACAGGTAGTTATTTTTCCCAGGATGTGATGGGATCAATAGCAATAAATGCCCAACTGCAACTGGAAATCCAGTTAATTTTGCACTAGCAGCTGTCCTGTGCAAAAGGAACAGCTTTGCTTGCTGCAGTTGGAATACACAGGCAGTGCTGACAGTGTAAAAGTCTCACCTGCTGCACAGGAGGATACATTTATTTAGCAAACTGCTGTTTGAGACAGCTGTCCCTCCATACAACTCGTGCTGTTGCCCCAGGGCACCTCACACTTCCTTCCCCAGCCCTAATTAAACCAAAAAGCCTGGCTGATTCCAGTGCCAGAGCTCTCTTGCACAGGATCTGTGAGCAGGACAGGCTTGTGCAGCAGTTTGGGGATGCATCTCTGTCAGATGACAATGATTTGGCTAATGCATCAATTAGACTTCATTCTGCATTACAAGGAACATTTATTTCAAAATGTTACCAACTAAATCATCTTCTTGTGAGCTGGGGCTTGCCTGCATGTTGGCACAGAACTGTCACCAGAATTGTTTTATCCTATCACCCACTAATCAGGTCATTTTTAACATGCAAAAAAATGACTGAAATGGTTAGAGCAGAAAAAATAATTTGCAATTACCTATTACCAGATCTCTGCCATCAACAAGACCTGCTGAAATGAGCTCCTGAGACACACCATCTGCAGTATCTGTTGGGGAAAAACCCAAGAGCCATCACCACAGAGCAGAAACTGTCCAGCTGGTGAAGGCACCCCCCAGAAACCTAAAGGAGCCTGTACAAACCAAACACAGAAGTGCTCTTTACAAAAGACAGATATCAGGGTGCACACCAGGGGCTGTGAATTCACTGAAGGGCTGCACTTCAGCCACATCCATGAGTTTTACAGCAGTGCTCCAAGCCCAACCACAACAATCCCTTTAGGAAGGCACTGTGCACAGACTCACAACAGCACAACACCAAACACAAAACTTCCCCCTGGGATTTCCCACCAGCTCACCTTTCCCTGGGGTGAATTCAAACCGAATATCATGGAGCTCTTTATTTGAATTCCTGTGGAAAGAAGAGAATTTTATATAAAAGAGACCATTTCATGGCATGACAGGTGGCCAAAAGAGAGTGCTGTCATTGAATAAGCAGTCTGAATTTGTTGCATTGTACCCCCTCAAAGCAGAAATGCATCCCTTGGCTGTGCATGTGGAAGCAGCACAGTCTGCCTCCCCATCTGACAGAGCCTGGCCAGTCCAGGGTAGGTGACTGCCACCTCTCTGGCACAAGGCCACGCTGTTCCACTGTCTCAGCAACTCCCATCCCTCAGCAGAGATATCCTTGGAGCACATTTTTCAGAGGAGGGAAGTGCTCACTGGCTGCAGATGCACACACATTATGGAAGTGATGCTCAGAATCTCCACTCCAATGCCTACCAATAACCAGGATGCCTCCAGAGATGAGAGGCAGGTTCTTTGAATAAGAAACAGCAGTGTGTGTAACAAGCACAGAAAAATCCTTTTTTCTGCCTGTTTCTAGTGACACAGACCAGAATCCACTCCCTGAACTGGGTAAAAGCTCTTCACTCTCTGAACTGGCTGAAGTCTGAAGTTGTGCATGAAGATTGAGATGGTCCAGCACAAGGCCAGAACCCCTGGATCTCTGAATCCATTTAGGGAACCCAGCTAATTCCTCTTCCCACTCCATGAGAGTTTAGCAATGTTTACACGAATATCAAAACCTCTTTCAATACACAGGTTTTGCCAAACTGAAGTGGATGTGACAAACTGCTTTTGCAGGGCACAGTTTCAGAAGAGCAGATGAAATGCAAGCTGACAAACACTTCACCACCATCCTATTAATTAAAAGCCACAGAAGAGTGCCAGTGGGCCTCTCTACAAAGGCTCCTGTTAACAGGACAGGCCAGTGTTGTGTCCTTACCTTAACCTTAATACAAGGTTGATGGGGACTCTCACATCTCCCTGTACCGGAGCTGCAGCAGGGGCTGTAGGTGGGACCTGTAATAGGATTACATCATTTTAAAGCAGGTTAACAATTCCTTGCTCTGGTTTTAAAACTGGAGATAACCTTGATCAGCTATAGATACAAGTAAAAGTTTAACTCATCACTGGAATCATGGCACTGCAGTGAGAAAGACAACAGACCAATGAACCAGGAAAATGCCACACTTAAACAGGAGGGTCTCTGCAACTGCATTGAAAGGAGTAAAAGGCTACACAACTCTGAGTAATGCCAAAATGGCAGGAGACTTCAGAAGAGCTAAATGTAAAAAGATTACTTGTTTTGCATTAAATCTTAAGGTTTGTGAATATTCATGACAGCTTGAAGACCTCCTGTGTTTTAATCCCTGCCCCAAACATCTGATTTAAAAACCTAAAAAAATTTAATTGGCAGATTAGTATGTACTCTCAGTTACCCTTTTTTTCTATGAAATCAAAGGCTTTAAAAGCATCTAACAGCAATTTTATAGTTGCTTATTTTCAATTCTAAATTACTTCTGAGTAACTATTGGAACATGTAATCAAATATTGGTTAGCAGCAGATTTCCAGTAGGGAGGATCCAGGAGTTGCCCTGAATTTGTGATATTTCCAGTACAGAGCAAAGTGTTATTCAATCACCACCAAAAACCTTGAATAAAGCAGAGAGGGGTCAGTCACCTATACTGCCCATGCTGAGGGCAAGGGTTTTACACCTGCAGGAACAAGACAGACACAACACCAGGCTGATCATTTAAGCATAGAAGTCTTGACCAAGTGTTTTTCATGTAGATCACTTGTTTTTTCACAAAGGAAAAAGAAAATAACCCTTTGTTTAAGACTAGCATTTTACTCCAAGGTGCTTTTGGCCCAGCAATGCAGCTCAGGGCTTCTGCTCACAACCTGGTTTCCATTGAAGCTGAAAACCACTAGGTCAGTAAAAACAAACAAGAGTTCAGGGAGAAGCCCAGAGGTCTGCAAAACAGTAACCAACAAGAACCAGAGGAGAGCCATAAAGAATAACACTGTGACACAGAGCTGTGAGGAAGAACATATGTAGAGCTATAAGAAAGAACATTCTGATACCAAGAGCTATAGACAAGAACACACTGACACAAGTTCATGAAGTTCAGCCTAGGACAAGCCACCAATAAGGAAGGCATTGGGCACTTGTGGCAGATATTCTAGTGCATATCCCAGATGTCACTGACACCAACACTGCTCCAGCCTTCACTGCTGATGGTGTTTCAACTGCTGCATAAAATTCAGGGGTTAAATACTGGCCTTTTTAGAGAGATTTGAAGGGGGTTAAATTAAGTATTAAAGCTATTTTAATGTCATAAGAATATGTCAAACTTCCACTGTTTCAGATTGTTCTAGCACATCTGGAACAGATAGTTAAGGGCAGGAAAGCTGGCAGGAAGGGGGTCTGCTCTTACCTGGGCTGCTGCTGGGGCTGCTGCTGCTGCTGCTGCTGGGGCTGCTGGAGGAGCCTGGCTGGGTGGAGGTACAGCAGTTGGAGGTTGTGCAGGTGCCTGTCCTGCAGCCTGAGGTAGTTCAGTAGGTGCCTGTGCTGGAGCATTGAGTGAAGGACCTGGAGGCTCAGCTGATGGAAACAGCTTCAAGCAAAAAGGAGTTTTTAGTGAGAAAAGGAACTCAAGGGTTTTGATTCAAGCACCAGATTTCCCAGAAGTGCTTGTCTGCCACACAAATCACTTAGAGAAGTTCAGTGCCAAGGGCATTCCCAGGCCTCCAGCTGGTGTTCAGGGGTTTAATGTGTCCTTATGTCCAGGGACCCATTCTGTCTTGGCATTTGCAAGTTTTACTCACCAGTAAACCAAGATACCAGCATGGCTGTGGATCTTGAACAAAAATTACACTCTGTGGCAAGGCTCCATATACAGAGATAGATCCAGCTAGGATGAGAGCATCCTATCCTTCAGTCTCCCTCTTTCCTGGAATCTGAGTCCTACTTATATCTCCAAGCAGCCATGCCCTCAGAGCAGAACAGCCTGCTTTGACTTTGTCATGGGTTGCAGTGTAAAATATAATCAGGGCTGTGTTATTCTATTACCATCCTTAGAACTGGGATGGGGTCAGTGATGTGATCTTCTGTTGATAACCCAACTGATAAGAAACCATCCAGAGCAGTTTCCTTATCTCTTCCACCACCCATCCTCCCTCCAGGGACAGATCTTCTGCTCATGGGCCATTGAGTCACTGATAAACTTCCATCATCCCACTGGGAAATGCTCCAGCCAGGGGGGAACCGAGCCCCTGTACCTGGATAAAAACCTGAGACCTGGAACACCAAGGCAGCCTTTTCCACTGGGCTCCCAGAGGAAGAACAGGCCCATCCATCACCACTGCACCTTCAGCAGAGGCTGCACCTTTCTCCAGGATCACTGCTCCACCAGAGCCACAGCTGCTGCTCCAGGAGGGCTGCAGCCACCATTGCAACTGCACTGCTGCCAACACCAACAGGGTGTCAGGTTGGATTCTGACTCTGTCAGTAATTTTCTTTTTCCTTATTGCATGTATTTTGTTTCCTTTTTGTTTTATTTTCCCTTTTTCTAATAAATTGTATTTCTGACTTGGGGTGTCTCACTGGTTTTGCTTCTCAAACCAGAACAGACCTGTAGTTGCTTTCCGAGAACAAAACCCAGCAAAGCAGTGAGACAATTCCTGACAGCAGAGCCTTTCACCAAGCAAATGTCAGAGTAATTTGGGTTTCAATGGAAAGTGAATTTAGAGTTCTTCAAATCACACTAGACAAGATTTAGGATTGGACTTTAGTCTCGTGCAAAAAACAAAACCAATCAACCAACAAAACCCTACATGAAATTAATTTGAAGGTGGGGAAAAGAGCTAAATGGAAGTTTAATCTCCTTTTAACCTCTTGTTATTCAGTACAGAGAAACCAATTTTGGCACAGAAGCCAAAGAACTGCCAGCTTGATGGCACTTCAGTGTGCCCTCCAGCTTACTCTGACAGGTTGTAGGAAACATAAATCACCTTCAATGCTGGAAACCTGAACAGGAGACCTCCAATGGGAAAATTCATCCCAAAGGGATTCTGGTTTTCAGCTTTTTTTTATTTTAGAATTCATGTCATATTATAGTGCCAGAACTGTAGTCTTTCTCAAAATCTCCCTTTATTAACACTTCTTGGAAACGAAGGAAGAACAGGACAGCCCAACCCAGACTAATTTCTAGGAGACAGCTCTGTTTATCTTTCAACACAGGTAGGGAAAAGTCAGACATAACACAGTCTCTGGCAGATAAGCTGTCCCTATCACTGAAAGATGAGACATACCAATATTCCTAATGTAAAAAACAGTTCAAAACTGAAGATGATAAATTGCAACTGAAATTGTGTTTGCTATCAAATACTACTAGAGAATTCTTTTACACTTCTGAGCACAGGTTCCAAACCAGAGAATTAGACAGTGCAAACCAGACATCCTAAAGTTGCATTCTGTTGGGTTTGTGTAGTTTGGGGATGTTTTTAAGGAGGAAATGAGAAGATAGTTGCTTTCCTTAGATTATTCTTGTGACCAATTCATTACCTTGCAACAAACAGACTTTTGCCACAGAAGGCTGACAAGACATACAACAAACTTACCTCAAGAAGAGCTCTTGACATCACACAGCCAAGGATTCTTTTTATAGGGAGCTCTTCAAACAGAGCTCAGCTAGATACTGGCTTCAACTTCACACAATATTGCTTTCAAAGGCTAATAAAACATGGTCCTTGAAACAACAGCAATAACTAGGAGTCATCTTTTCAAGAAGTCATTTGCAATTATAACTTACCTCGGAATTCTGTACAGGTTCTTTCACTCTGGGAGACTAAAAAACAAAAAAAAAGATGTCACTGCCTAGACCACAGTGAAGCTCACTGACTAGGAGGACTTGGCAGAACCATACTGAACACAAGAAATCTACATAATTGTTTCAAGTCACACGTGGGTATTAAGATACATGATAAAAGGGACATCACACAGTTTGCTGTCATATTGTACCACCCAGAAGCACAGCACATTTCAGACCCTGCAGTCAGTATTTCCACAGTGGCAGACAATCATTGTTTTGATTGCTATCACTGTTACTCATTAGCAAAATCCAGGACTCTTGAAGATCACTCAGATTGGATCAAATTACTAAAGCATCAAGATGGGAAAATCCATTTTAAGCTACTCAAGTCTGGCAGAAAAAGATACACACAGATCTGCCTGGCAGAATTCTGCTAGAAAACAAGTTCCCTTCACTCACTGAGAGAGGCAGTTTCCAAAGACTTGCTTAAAACACACAGACCCTTTGTAGGGTGGGAGGGGGGATTCAGTCCTGCTTGTGCTGCTTTTTAGAAGGAAATCCCTGGTCTGCTCTCCCTGCCCTTGGACCCTGCATGCTGCTGTGCTCTTTGTGAGAGAGAGCAGAGAACTGACAGGTGTACACTCAGCAGTGAGACAAAGGGACCAGTGGAACAAAGGGGAAAGTGCAGGCAAAGCAATGTGACCAACTTTTGCTTATCAGTAAAACGAGGATAACATTGCACTGGTGTTTCACGTGAGCAGGGGGGAATTGCCAAGAGAACCTGCAACTTTGACTTCCAACAAGTCCAATTATTGTGTGGAAATAGGTGGGATGGTTTGGGAATAAAGAAAACCTGTTCCTTCTCCACATGATGGTCTAACAGATTGCTGTTTGGACACTACAAGCTGGACAGCAGAACATTAATGCTAATCATACCCCCACACTCCAGGAGAGTCTCTCAACTAATAGAGGCTGCAACCTTAATGAGAGCAGATCACAGCAACTTGTAACATATGATTCAAAGGCTTCTTGTGAGAAAAGGTTAGGAACTCTTACTCTCAGGACAGCAAGTTTCAAAAAGGCCTCTGGACAGAGGGAGAAAGAACAGTTCCCTCAGCATGACTATGTGCAGCAGTGTCAGGGAAAAAGTCACACAGCCAGAAAGGAAAAGCCTGAAATCCATCTCAGTGTGCTCAGCCTCTACCTGACAGTTACAAGGTGGGATGAAAAACAGGCATTGCTCCCACAGAAATAGCCCTGCTCCACACCTGCAGGCCACAGCTGCTGCAGTGTTCTTCCAGGAACAAAGCTCATACCCAAGAGTACCTGGATGCCTCAAGGAATTACACAAAAGGAACTTGTCTGAAAGATCACTGTAAGATGAGCATGGAAACATTGGCCCTACCCCTCAGCTGACAACTGATCCAGAAAAATAACAAACAGAAGTGGTAAGAGCCAGCTGAATATGAGCCAGCAAGTGCCCAGGTGGCCAAGAAGGCCAATGGCTCCTGTACCAGGAACAGCATGGCCAGCAGGACCAGGGCAGTGACTGTCCCTTGTACTCAGCACTGCTGAGGCACCCTGAGTGCTGTGTTCAGTTTTGGGCCCCTCACTACCAGAAGGACATTGAGGGACTGGAGTGAGTCCAGAGAAGGGAACAGAGCTGGGAATGGCTCTGGAGCACCAGGAGCAGCTGAGAGAGGAGGGAAAGGGGCTCAGCCTGGAGGACAGGAGGCTCAGAGGACACCTCACAACTCTGTGACAGGAGGGTGCAGCCAGGTGAGGATCAGGCTCTTTTCCCAGGTAACAAGTGAAAAGAAGAAATGGCTTCAAGTTGCACCAGGGGAGGCTTAGATTGGATATTAGGAAAGATTTCTGCACTGAAAGGGTGCCCAAGGAAGTGGTAGAGTCACCATCTCTGGAGGTGTTCAGAAAACATGAAGAGGTGGCATTTTGGAACAGGGTTTGGTGGTGAACACTGTGGTTCTGAACTATCAGCTGGACTCAACAATCCTGGAGGTCTTTTCCAACCTTGACAATTGTATGATTTTATGAAACACACGGACAGAAAGAAAACAGCACAAACAGTAAAAAACATTTACCTAAGGCACAAATATGATGACTTTGGGGATTAGCTCTAACTAATTTTTGCTTGTGTAATCAAAGATGATGTGAGTAAGCAGTGAAATGTGACCACACAACTCACCACTGCACAGATTTATTGGGTAACAGAAGGTGCGTAATCTAAAAGCCCACAGAGCACAACTGCTTTAATTTGAATTCAAGGTTTTAAATGCAAACAGGAAGTTCAGAAGGTCTTTATATCCAAAAGGCAATGTTGACCCAGCAAGTCACCACAATCAGTGAATTGAAGAGATATTTCTGGCTCTGGGTATAGTAAATATTTGCCTGCTTTCAGGTGCAGTCCTAGGAAAAGACTTGTAAAACATATGTTTGCACATATTAAATTCACCCTCTTTTTTCTGTAAAGTGGAAACAACTAAAAAATACCAACACTTTTCATTTATGTAGATGATTTTATGCAGGTTAATGCTTCAATATTTTGGCACATTAAGTCAATCTGCAGGGCCTCCCTTTACTTTGTGGCTGACAGCAGTAAAATGCATGTACAGATGGAATCACAGAATCAGAAAATGTTTTGGGTTGGAAAAGATCTTTAAAAATCCTTTACACCACACCCCCTGCAATGGGCAGGAAAAAAAGGTGTCACCATTAACACAAGTTATTCTATTTATCAACTTGGTTAAAATTGCAGAAGGATTTACAGACAGGCAGAATTTTTTTTTCAACTGTTTGAATTATGACCAAAAACACAGTATAAACACTAATCCTCAATAACACCACCATATTCATGACAGAAATTGGCAGTTTGGATACAAGTCTTAGGAGTGCTTGAAAAGGAATCAAATTCAAGCAGGCAGGCAGACATGCAGTGAGGTCTGAGGTGCCACAGGGCCCTTCCTGAAATACAGAGGTGCCCCAGAGTGCTGTGTAACACATGGGGTGCCTCCAAAATGATAATTCACATCTCCAGGGAGGTAACTGAATTAAGATTTACTTCTCCAACACCAATCCTAAAGATGTGCTAAATGGACAAGGTAAGGTCCTGGACAAGGTACAGGTAAGGTCAAGCACAGCCCAAATGACAGCAAGCAGGACTGGCAGCAGCACAAGGAAAATATATCAAAGCATCAAGAAAAAAACTTGTCTTGAAAAAGAGCTTGTAAACATGAGTGTCAATCTGCTTTTTCCTGCCTAAGAGGGGTGAAACAAGTAAGTACTGTTCAAAACACAGTAAACAGTGTTAAGTCATGGCACCCTGAGCTTTGAGACAAGATACAACAAGTTTTAAATAATCTCTGGGAAAGAATTAGGCTTGTTTACTATATTGCCTCCTAACATTTGAATGCATTCTAGCCTACAATAGGAATTTAGAAGAATTCAGCTTAAAAAGCATCAAAGAATTTCAGTAGTAGCTACCTGGTACCAAGAGATTTTCCTTGATCAGGTCAGAAGCTGGACAAAACAAGCTCTTTAAGAAGTTGCAAGAGTTGCTGTCACAAATAATGCATTTACTGTATCAAGTGGCTTTTAAAAACCCAAGCATTTCAAAAGATGCTGAAAAGATGCAAAATCTTGCATTTAATATTTGTCTGTTCACAACAGCAACAGAAGCCAGACTAATGAAAGACAAATTAGAGAAAGTATAAAGGGATAACTGCTTCAAACCAATACTGCTTTTTTCCCCTTTCACACTGAAAAGCTTTCTCTAAAAATCCTTCACTGTCTCACTAATTCAATTACAGGATGATTAAAACACAGAGTCCACTTCCAGCCACCTGCTGTAGTGAAAAAGGACCAGGCAAACCATTATAGTCAAAACCCACACAGGTGACTGGGGGAAGACAACATGAAAATTCATTGCAATCTTTCAGCTGATCATTATGCATTACCCCTCTGAGTTGTTGGAGGGTTTGTATATGTGTTGGGAAAGAGGAAAGTGATGTTTTCTTGAGGATTTTCAATCACAAGACTAATCACTTCTGTGACTTCAGGGATGCTGTGAGGTTTTCTACCAGGATTAATCGATTTCAGTGCAACTGAGGGGGCAGAACCAGGCCTTGCACGTTTCAGGAATCAGCCATAAGAACAGACCCTTATTGATTTCAGCTCCATCCTGGAGAGGGCAGTAGGATAAAACCTCTCCTGACACTTCCAGAAGAAAGCATCTCAAGCAGTCAGCACCCTTAAAGGGAATATCCTAGCTGCAGTGAATTAGTATGCTGAGCTGGGAGAAGGCTGTCTGAATTAACATTTCCAATTATGCTGAACATCCCTGAATGGGACCAGCTGTGCCCCACCACAATGACAAAAAAGATCAATACGATTTCTTCAACCTTCAGTCTGCTTTCTTTGCTTCAGCTTCCTACTCAAGGGAAGGGATTACAGCTTGCTGTGTATCATGCTTAAGGCCATGTGCTCCCCAAATATTTTTAGACCTACCACAATTGGAAAATAAAACAGAGACAACGGGGTTTGAGGACCCACCCTGAGCTGTGAAATTGCTGCTCTGCCTTCCTCACTTTCTTCATCAAGCTCATCATCACTCCACTCCCAGCCACCATCTTCGGTTTTATGAAGACGCCCACTGGAGCCTGGGACTCTCCGGACCTGCTCAGCACAAGGACACAGAACTTACACCTCAAGCAAAATGTTTCTACAGTTAATTTCAGAAGAAATAGCACCAGAACATCTTCAGGTTCCATCACCTGGTGTCTGATTCTTTTATTGAAATGAATAGCTCTACCCATAAAAAGCTGTACTGCAGTAGTTATCATTAAAAATGTGAATACAAGCACAAAAAATAGAACAATTGTAACAGCAAGAGCCCAGGAGGTTTTCAGTACCTTTTTGGATCTTTCAGTGATTGTTGGTGCTCTCTGCAACATCTTCTCTTGTAAAAACTCTTTATTCTGCAGAGGAAAAAAATACCAAACATTTGCATTGCAGGAAATGTCCTTTGATGCCTTCACTGTCTCTGATAAGAAACTGTTAAGCTGTTTCTAGCAGAAAGTGGTTTACATGTTTCATCCCTATTTCCCCCAAGGATATTAACCACTCCCCTACTTTGGGCTGCAGTATGTGATGTTTCATCCTAAATACCTTTTCAGTTAACAGTGGCATTCTCCTTATGCAAAGTGACACGGAATTAACAACTGAGGAGCTGGATATTATTCTGATTTACTTGGAAATATACATATTATACTGCAGTATCTGGTACCCTGCTGAGGCATTTGGCATTCTTCCACTTGCAGATACTACACCACCTGGATCCAACCCCTTTGCTTTATTTTACTCCTAAATTTATGCCTGTCCAACTGTCAAAGGCAAACCTCAGATCTCAGACAGGTTGGGATGCAGGGATCCCTCTGTGCTGGAGTAAACAGAAATTGGAGCAGCAAGACTTGAAGTGGCTGAAAAAATGTACAGCATTTATGTTTAGAGAGGAGGTAAATGCAGTGATCACAACAGACTGACTATTGGGGAACTGCTGTGATGTTTTATTGTATTAAATTTCCTCTCCAGACTGGCCAACGTGGGCTTGTGAAAATACAATTTTCTCACTGCTGAACTGTGGGGCCAAACCTGTGGCAGCAGGAGAAGCAGGGCAGTCCAGGCTGGCACCCTGGCATTTGGCTGGGTACTCCACAGCACATCACTGCAATTGGAAAGCTCTGCTGTCCCTGCCCACGCAGAGCTCCCAGAACTCCCCCAGGATGGCTGCCTGCAGGCAGGATGCAGAGTCTCAAGACACACTCTGTCACTGCTGATAAGGGGCTCCCAGCATTATCAAACCACACTTTTACATAACCTAGATGGTATTTAAATATATGACTCAAGATAGATGTATAGAAGCAGCACTCTTCAGCTCTCAAGTTCCAGCTGTCAGTTTGGCAGGGGCTGATGTGTGACAGTAATTTAACCCCAAGTGTGAACTGGCACACGTTTGCACTTCAGATGCTGGGTTAAGCATTGCCTCATTTATAATAATGTTAATTTTCTATCACCACCCATACTAATATATCTCCAGCAGCTTACTGAAAGCACGAAGGAGGTTTAACACACAATGAAGTGTAACATGAACCAGAATTCGCAGAACCAAACGGAGAAAGGTCAGCAATGTGTAAACCATCTTGTCACTTTGGACACCAAGTGTGCATTCAGCATACAAATGCAGACTAATCAGCTGCCTAAAATCCCACTGTAGACAGTGAAACCCCAGTTAATACTGTCAAGAGCCCAGACATCAATTAAACTTGCCCTAAAGCAAACTTCTGCATTTCATCAACTGGATCACCCTCCAGACTTCCCTGGCTGATAGAATTATCAAATCACAAAATATCCTGAGTTGGAAGGGACCCACAAGGATCAAGTCCAGCTCCTGGCCCTGCACAGGGCACCCCAACAATTCCACCTGAGAGTGTTGTCCAAATGCTCCTGGAGGAGCCTGTTCCTCTGGGGGAAGAACCTTTCCCTAATACCCAAACTGAACATCCCCTGACACAGCTTCAGGCCATTCCCTCGGGTCCTGTCACTGGTCACCAAAGAGACCAGCACTTGTCCCTGTGCTTCTCCTCATGGGAAGTGCAACTCCTCCTGGGTTGCACCTGTTAGGATTCCTGTCAGCTTTAACAGGGCATCCAGCTCCTCTACAGGTACCTGGTGTGGCCAGTTCCATTTAAGCATCTTAATCTGTGAATTGAAAGCTACTCTGATTAATTGGTGATGCTGCTGTGCTATGCCAAGTATGCAGTCTCTTTTTGACAGATTAATCTGCATTCTGCTATAAATCCCGTGCACTTTGATCACACACAAAAAAAATAAGCAAACAGAAAACATTCCCCATGCCCATGGAAATGCAAATCCTGCCCTGTGTTACTGCTGTCTGCCTCCCTCAGTACGACCTCGCACGTTGCATATGCACTGATCTCCAGGCAGTAATTACATAATGCTTGCTGGCAGCTCACTCCAAGCCTAGAAATGGGAGTTTCCCACTGTTTTGTATCACAGGATCCTCACTTTCCATAAGGCAACACAGGGTGAAATATCTTTAGGTAGCTCTTGCACAGTGGGCCTCATTCAGCCCCTTGCACACAGACTGATTACAGAGTTTACTAAAATCTAAGTTACACTCACTTTATGGCTGGACAGGCAGCCAGAATGGCACCATTACAAAGGAGGAACAAACCCAAAAGGCACTGAAAGACATTCAAATGCTCAAGAATTCCTAGATAATTTCTGTTAACAACAGCATACACAGGAGATACAGAAGGGGGGTTTTATTCTGCTGCTTCACAAAGACCCATTGAACTCACTCAGCTCTGCTGGCTCCAAGTGAACGAGCCCACACTCCTGCCAGTAAAGCTGTCACCCACACCTATCGTGCTTCTGAAAAGTCCTGTCCACAGCCTCTGCACAAAAATCAGTTTAGGAAGTGTTTTCTTACCTTTGCTTTTGTGAAAAATTTGTGTCTTAGGAGCTCTGCTGCTGTTGGTCTGTCAATAAAAACAGATGTAGAAAAGACAATTATAAATGCTCCCTTTCAACCCAACGGTCTTCCAGGCTGCTGCAGCTTGTTGGCATCTCGTGAGGGCATCAGCTTCTCCTGTATAATTCCCCTAAAATCAATGTATTCCAAGTAAATTTTACACCAGCAATCTTTAAATTACTCAGTGTATTCTGAACAAGGCCTATTCTGTTCAAAAGGAATTACTAACTCGGGACTGGTGGGGAGAATTTGCTCCCATTTTGATGCTGAACTTGAGACACTTAGATAACAACAGAATCACAGAAAAAAATTGCTCAAAATGGAAATCACAGAATCCTCACTGGAGTGCAGTATTCACCCTGTGCAAATAACAGTTATTTCAGAGATATCTGATTAAGTGTGTGTAATTAGTTCTGTTAAACACAGGTGGGATGTTCAATCTTGGTCTAAAAGAACATGAAAAATATAAACTATTTTCCCCTTTAAGTCAGACCTTAGAAAAAATGGTGGAAAGTGAGAGACATCCCTTGGTTGGTTTAGGAGGAATTTACCAAAGACTCAAGCCTGCATGAGAAAGTGGCAGCTTACAGCCCTTTCCACACTGCAAGCAGTGCTTAAATTGTAACAGAGTTTAATCAGTGACTTGCAAAGGCCATTCATCACAGGGTTTATTTCATCACAGGGTTTATTTCATCACTACTACTCCAACTAAAGACATCCACCTTAGAGCAAGGGAGCCCCTAAAAAGATGAAAAAGCAATTGCACTAAATTCTCTTCCCATGTAACATGCCAACCTCCTGCTTCCACAGTCAGGACAATGCCTGGGGTTGTCAGAAATGCTTGAGGAGAGAGAAGGGGTGTGCTACAATTCAGTGATTATGTAAAATCTGACCAGTACACATCCTAACCTGCAAGGGTAGGATATGCTTTAAAAAGGTGAAGAAATGTCATGCTGGGCAAAAAACCCAACTACCAACTTTTATCAAGCACTCCACTGGATTCATTAAGCATTTCAAGTGTAATGCTTGTTAGAAGAGACTCATTGCACAGTGCGTGAGAAGTCTGTGTTCCTGGATCTGACACAAGAGGGAACTGAAAAATGGCTTCATTATTATTATTTTATGAAAGCACATTTTCCTTTCCCGAATTAAGTCTGCTTACTGAGCAGAAAAAAAAAAAAAAAACAACAACCTGAGAGGTATTAAAAAAATGGCACAGCACATAGACCATCCCCTTGGTAATATTTCCTATGTCACTGAGTAGTCAAGACACTGTTGAAGGAAGGCTGAAAGTGTCATCAGGTCACTTCAGCAATCTGTATTGATGAAAACATGTTGGTAAAATTTGCCAGTGTTTTTCCTGATTTCCCATCCAAACCAAATATTACATATAATTAAACAAGTCAAAACTACACTGAAAGCCTTCTCTGCACTGGCAAATTTTAAGAAGTTTATTTATGTAGTTTTGCAAGTAAACACATATTGCCCAACCTGCAATTTCTGATTTGCAAACACAAAGCACTTTTGACTGGGAACAAAACATGAACTGAAGTCACCTGCTGGAGGTGGCCAAGGGAGAATGGCCCTACCCAGGCAGTGGACTGGGATGCACTCTCATTAATCCAGATGGAAAATGTGTGCCCTGGTACAGTGCCAGACATTTATCCATAAAAATAAGGACAGCCAAGAGAATTTGTTGCCACACAGCAAGACTGCTGTGTTCCTTGTGACTGAAAGGTTGCATACCAACTTCAAAAAATAGGGAAATAATGATGCTTGTGAGTTTGGGAATTTTTTCTGTTTGCTTGTTTGTTTTAATTTATTTTGGTGTGATCCATTCTTACCTTTTTTCAGGGTCTTTCTGTAGGCACGATGAAATCATCTTCCTAAATGATTTCCCATATTTCTTCAGCATCTCCTTGTCTTGCACACCAGTTTCCAAAGATGGAGGATCATTTTGTAGTGTCAGCATTAAAACCTGAAATAATTATTGCTATTGGCAATGAGATTTTCCTTGAGCTTTGTTAGAGATAGATGTTGGGGAAAACGTATTTTAGACAAGCACTTTCATCAAGCATCTGAGTCAACAAGGATGTGTTAACAACAAAGACCCACAATTTTGCATTTCATCCCCTCTCTTGGCCCACAGTGCAGTCTATGGGCCAAACACCAGGCTGGAATGTGTTTTCAGGTCTGTTCTGTGGGATTAAAAGCACAGGCAGAGCACAACTTCTACCAGTTTTCCTCATTCAAGATGAGCAGTTGTGCAAGGCTTTTGATTCAGTGTATCTCCCTGAGGTATTTCTTAGCTAGAAATCAAATTAAAGACAAAAGGGCAACATAAAAAAGTACATGAGTTCACTTCCATGTACCAATGTGACAGCAGGTGAAGACATTCCTCACGTAAGCACCCATCAAGCCAAACTGGTTCTTTGCCTCACATCACTGAAATATTCTGGAGGAAGAAAATTACTCATTTCCATTTCCACTTGTCACCTACATACAGATGAACATCTATTTTTAGAAAAGGAAACAGCACATACCACATTTAAATAGCTTTCAACAGCTATATTGCTTAGGGCAGCAAAAGCCCATCAATCTAGCTGAAATTATACAGCCCATGACAGAACTCCCAGCTTTCTTCCCCACTCTTTGAAGGGTCACTTAATGCATGAGTGATTCTGCTGCATAACAAAATTAATCTGCAGTGCAATACAATTACATTCAACAAATAAAATACAGAAATCTTCTTGCAGGCTGCATGAATGGAACTCAGACCTCACAGAACTGGGGACTCAATTCTATCTAGCACATGACAGCACTAAATAGGTGCTGTTGAAGCTAAATAGATGATGTTGGTATTCAAAGCTTCATCCCACACATTTAAACTACAATAAACAGAAGCACAACCTGTAGAAGCTGCTGCAAAATGCTACCAATAATCACAGCCCAGAAGGAAATATCAATGAAAGCAGCAGCACCTAATCAGCAGCACTTTCTCCTGAACTGCTCTTTGCTCTGCCACAGCCACTGGTAGGAAATTGTAGGAAATTTAATGGCATTTCTGACCTACTCAGCCTCTCAACAGCCCCTGCACGCAAATGACAATTTTTAAAGTCCTTCTGTTCTACAAGAGTTAAACCTGTGCAAAGTCCATCCATTTGGCTTGGATGTGCCTGTTCTGGGTTAGGAGTAGCTGTATTTCCAAATGCCATTGCAATTGTGGTGTGGGAGGGGATGCATCCAGGCCCTGAAGAAGTGACACCCAATTCCCACAGCACTTCAGCAGTTAAGACTTAAAAAATGGGAGCTTGCCCACAGTGTCATGGAATGCTTTGGATTGGAAAGGACTCATTTAATTCCAATCCCCCTGCCACACACTAGTCCAGGTTGCTCTCATTCCCACTCAGCCTAGCCTTGAACACCTTTAGGGATTGGGCATCCACAGTTTCTCTGGGTAACATGTTCCAGTGCCTCACCTCCCTCACAGTAAAGCATTCCTTATACATAATTTAAATCTCTCCTGTTTCAGTTTACAGCCACTCCTCTCTGTCCTATCACTATCTGCCTGTGTGAAACATCACCCTCCCAGTGCCAACAGAGGGACTCAACACTCACAGGCCTCACACCCAGGTCACTGCTCTAACCATGAGCCTTGGGGGCAGAACAGGCTCTCCACATTCTCACGTTTGATCCAAAGGACCACATGTGCAAAGAAGAAGCAAAGTGGCCTTCAAGGGGGGGACAAAGGGGCTTAAAGGGTTGTGATCAAGGCAAGGACTCATCAGATATCAGAAAGGAGATAAGGGGAAAGATCTCAAAGCTCAGTAGAAGGACAGAATTCTTCACCCTCAACTAATGGGTGTCAGCTCTTAACTTTGAGATGCACCCTCCCCCTGAAAGAGTAGCATGTTAGAAGCAGCTCCTGGTTCAAGAGTCAGGAAATGGAGAATTAGCCAAACTCAAAGTGATCTAACGTTCAAGATATTTGAAAAAGAATTTTGATGTGTCAAGGGTTTAAATAAGAACATTACTTTCATTTCAACCTTAATAAAATGAAAGTGATGTTGTTGCCAATACCACAGTTTCCTACTGATGTGGTACTTTAAACTGGATCAGTGATTGACAGGATTGTCAGTGTTAAACAAAATTAAACATTCTTTTGGATAACTGGTAACACAAGAGGTATCGAGAGAATGTCTGAGAGGTATTAAGGAGGATTATCAGTGCAGGAGAAAGAATGGCTAGGCAAGTGTCACTGGGTATATAAGGCATTCTGGATCATTATTTATAACCCTAAAAGCATCTGCTGACTTCAGAGGTTTAAAACACACAGCACTTTCCTTAAGAACGGTGAGACTCAGGATCTAAATAAAAACTGCAGTCTCAAATAATGCTGATGAAGTGGCATATTTTTAAAAAGTGACTCAAGATACATCCAAGAACATCATGATCCACAAGTGCAGGTTGAAAGGACAAACTCCTTTATGCAACCTGCTAAGTTGAGAGGACAGACTCTTCTGTGCAACATGCTAGCCAAATTCTTGGAAACATCCACAGAACACACTGATCCCTCACAAACACCTGGAGATCTGCTCACCTTCATGGGTGGGTATTTATGGTAAGGAGCTGCTCCCGTGGCCAGTTCAATAGCAGTGATCCCAAAGCTCCAGATGTCTGCCTTGAAATCATATCCTCTGACCTGAAAAACATTAGATGATGTTATCCTGTGCCCTTTGCTGTCCTATATTACCATCTCTTTCACACAACCTTCCCCCACGAATTTGGAAAGATCTGCACTGCAGAGATGCAAACACTTTCTCCCTTCTCTCCCCCAGCTCCTCATACCTTCAAGGAGGTGTTTTAAATTTACAGCCTGGGGAAAATCACAGTTGTGCACTGTACAACCAGGACTGCTCTGCCATAAACTCCACTGCAGAACATAAAGGGACACTGGGCTAACCCAGGCTCTGACTTCTACACACAGACACAGAGAGTCATTACAGAGTGCAATAAAACTCTCAGAGTTAATAGATGGACTGCTACCCCTTGGGACACCCGCCTCACTACACTTTTAGTCAACCACTTAATCAACCTGACTGCAAATATGCTCCATCCTGGAACTTCACAACACACCAGTCCTGTAAAAGCCCCTCATCCCTGCCTGCAGACTAATGTTTCCCTCCACTAATTAACAGAAGCTTCTGCACTTGACATTAAACACAGGCTTGTTCAGGAAAATTTATAGCATTTACTTCCCCTCCTGCACAGGAAAAAATATTTCATATGCCAAAGCAGTTACTTCCTCATTATCATTAGGTAATATTTTGGCACTTGCTTTCTCTGCTGCAGGGGAGAGACATTATGTACTGACTTCAAGAGCAGCTCTGAAAATCAAAGAGTTTTGGTTGCTTAGGATGGTTTGTGTTTCTTCTTGCTACACTATGGAAAAATGAGAATTGGATGAGAGCAGAGCTAACAGGGGTACTGTGCTCAGCTAACCTAACAAGCTTCAGAGAGACACTCCTTGTAATGCAGCCAAAAAGTGTTCCCCAAGCTACCTTAAAGATGATCTTGAATCTTGGCAAACTAACAAAAACCCCTCCTGCACTATTTGTCACGTAATACTAGAGTTGGACTGAAACTTGTTATAGAGACAGGAATTTATATCCTGCACTGATTTCTTCCACCCTGGAAGCACAATTTTCATGAGCCCTAAAAGTCTGAAATGTTTCTTGAAGTGCCTCAGTTTATGGATGCTGTGACTTTGAACAGATTTCAAGTCAGTTAAATAAACAAGCACAGATATCTAGTAACATTTAAATGAGCACAGGACAAGAAGAAATAGACTGTAAGGGTGGATTTTAGTCTTCTCACACTATTTTTAGGTTTTGAGAATAACTTTCGGGCACTTCTTAGCTCCATCTTTCAGTTACTCTTGTAACACACCAATACACTGTACAACTCCCTGTTTACTGACATGATTTTAACTGTTTAGTACAAGGATTTTTTCATTATTTCACATAATCCTGCTTGCAAGTGAAAGCTATAAAGCTCAAAACTGTCTGCAGAAGTTCATCTTGACATCTGTCCAATACATTAGTCACCACCCTGTAGTTAGTTTATATCAACATTTATTTTTCTCATCAACTTCTTTTTTTTTGCCATAAATCCGTCAAGTGACCATACATTAAAGACAACGTTGAGCAACCAAACATTAACATTCTGAAGGAATTAAACGGTGCTGAAGTAAACCAGATGGAATTGGGTCGAGAATATCTACATGTGAAAGGCCAGCCTAGAGCAAGCCCTCCTGTCCCTCTTCCCGGCTAGATCCAGTGGCTCAGAGTGACACCTGCTGGAAGGCAGCAAGATCAAACAATGGACGTTGAAGGATTTCACATCAGCATCATCAGCATCCCAAATATTGCTTTAACATGATATTTGTAACTGGTCAGACGTGCACAGCCTTGGGTACTGCACTCCTTAAAAAACTTACCTCCTTTGGAAATACATTTGTGGGGAACCACCCCTCAGTTTGTCACTGAAACTTTTCCTTCCTGTTTTTAGCTCCCTCCTTAAGGTATTTTTCCTTTTTGTCCTGAGGATTGCAGCTGCAAAGAGCCTGGAGCAGCACCATTAGGTCCTGGCCAGGCTGCTGAGCCCTGGGCACGACACACAAGCAAGGGCCAGCTCTGATACAGTTTCAGAAACACCAAATAGTCTATTTCTATTTATTTTAACTCAGCATTAAATTTAAAAATCCAGAAGAATGACAGTGAAGCAGGTCAGAATCAGGTTTGCAAAGACAATCCTGACTTGGGAAATGTGGCTTTGTTGTGCCCTGTTAGACCTGCCCTCTGAGGAGGCTGCAGCAGTGCTGGAATGCACCAGCCCCTCAGTGCCACCATGGGGAGCCACTGAAAAGGCCAAACACTCAACAATTCTTTCATCAATAATATATTTAAGCTACTCCAAAATTATCTCAAATCCTCAGGGAGTTTTAGAAAAAAATTAGAAAAAATGCACTTGTGTTTAGCTGCATTTGATTTTAGATATACATGGGGGTCTTATTCAAGATCCTCCCAAGCTTCAAAATATTTTACTGGAATCAATAGCAAGGAAAAATGTATCAAGGTGGATTTACTTTAGTAAAACAAATCCTTGAATATTTTTGTTTAAAAAATTTAGAAAGAAAAATAGGAATCCATTTATAGCCAGTTATATCTCTGCTTAGCACACCTGTCAGAAACCCAGGCCTCTTTTTTTAAAGGTTTTTAAGGGGATGAGGGATAATTTAAATATTCATGGCAGTGAACACCAATGCCATCAACAGCTACTGAAAGAGCCTTGGTAAGACTGTGGTGTAATTTTCTTTGTGCATCTTTCTCAGAAAGGGGCAGCAATTTTACATTAAACAAAGTCTCCAGGTGTCCTTCATCAGAAGTCACAGAGACAAAGCTTCTGCAGTTTAGTCTAGAAGCAGTGGAGGACAAAAAGTGACTTTTCTCCATACAAGGGGAAGAATTATGACATCTTTTAGTGAGCCAAAAGAGCAGAGGAAGAAGGGGGAGATGCAAGCATTCCTCAGCATTTAGATACTCCCAAGCCAAGAGAAGTTAAGAACGTGAATGAAGTCAAATGCATGTTATTATCCTGAATTAACTCCCCACTCTGACAAGTCACAACTAACTCCCCCAAATTCTTATATTTGCAGATGCAGAAGAGCAATTTACTGAGCTGTGTATGTGCATATTTACCACGTGTGGAACTATTTATATTCTACCTCACATTCATGCAGAAGGGAGGGGCAGGGTAATCTTCTTTATGCAACAACTGAGCTGTCTCATCCTCACCTCAGGCAGGAGACTGAAGAGAAGCAATGGGGCAAAAATCTACTGAAAATTTAACATTCCCCAG
The DNA here is from genome assembly GCA_013397245.1 of Thryothorus ludovicianus. Taxonomy (NCBI): domain Eukaryota; kingdom Metazoa; phylum Chordata; class Aves; order Passeriformes; family Certhiidae; genus Thryothorus; species Thryothorus ludovicianus. Next base: position 168,276 of record VZTB01015772.1, read on the forward strand.
TACGAGTCTGGCTGCAATAGGAAAGCCAAAGAAAATCCTGTGGTTTTAAGAATACCCTTCAGGATGTCAAATTATCATCTTAGTTAGAAATAAATATAGTCATTGCTGATAACAGAATTCTAGGTGTAGATCAGCTCAGAGGACACTGGGAAAAACGATTCACCTGTTCCATAACTTCTGGTGCCATCCAGCAAGGTGTGCCCACAAAGGTTTTCCTGACTTTATTCCTGGTAATGTCACCACCAGTGGCCAGGAACGCACTAACACCGAAGTCTGAAAAGAAAACAAAAGCAGAATTTATTAAGAACACATCCAGAGGCAAACTGAAGGGCTGTCCCTTCTTTCCCCTCATATTCCCAGCCACCTATTAAGTACCAGACCATGCAGTCATGCATGAGGGGTTTCCTAATAAAGGAGGAATGATCAACAGTTAGCTGAGAGTGCTGGTACATGAACTGCCATTCAGCAGTTCGCCATTCAGCTCCTGGGGACAGCAGAGCTTTCAGCTCTGGCTGGCAGAGAGGAAAATTCCACTTTCCCTTACAGCCCACTGGTCTCATTAGAGCCTGCCCACAGTGCCCCAGCAGCCCTGCTGCTGTACAAACCTGCCCTGCCAGCCAGAGCTGCATTTACATTTGCATACACTCATAACTGTACTGACCCTCAAGCAGCATCCTGGAACATCCACAGCAACCAAGCTGGGTGCAGGAACAGACCCTTGAAAACATTTCACTGTCCTAACTGAGGTATCAGCCTCTTCTCCTGGATTTTTTATTACCAGAATATGTTTGATTTGATAATCCTCCGTGGCTGAAATGCTCAGTGCTTTAACAGGACCTCAGACTGGCTCCTGATGAAACTGAACATGCCAAAAACCTGCCCAAGCATCCCAGGGGAGCCTCACAGGCAGTGATTCACACTCTGCACAGCACCCCCCACCTGAAACACCTTCCACAGACCAGGATGCTCATGGATGCCCTTTGTGCTCACTGGTAATTGCATTTCTTGGAATAAATCACTCTTTTAAATGACAACTATGCTGCATCCTCATGCTTTATACAACTGGGAATGGCATGGAGAATAGAATCTGTTACCAGCAGCAGCATACAGGGATAGCAATGGGATAAAGTATTTTTGTTCAGAGAAGAGCATTACAAAAGATCTGGAAGCCAAGTCATTCAAGAGAAGATGGCACTTTGTTTGGAGGAAAAAAAAACAAAACAAACAAGTGACAGGGAAATTTAACACAGAACTGTCAGTATTTCTTCCCAATCTGCTTCAAACTACACTATTTATGTATTGCTGAATTGCAAGCCTGCAATGGGCCTATAACTCCATATATAACTCAAGTCCCCATAACTTTATCCACACACACTTCTTTTTTAAACACAGTACAAACAGTCAAAATCTCAAATGCCATTTCTGAGATTGATGACAGACTTGGTGGGTAAATCTCTGAAATTCCAGGGCTATTTAACATAGAACCAGAACATTATTGATCACAACTGGTTTGAAAATTCTTGAAACTCTGTTGACAATGGAAAATGTAAAAGTCTTTGCCTCTGTAGCCAGATGAGCCAGAGTTACTCCATGGCTTAGAGATGTTAAATTGAGGAATTAACTGCAACATAAGATCCCTCCCAATAATTTGTATGTCATGGTATCCATGTGAGGACTGTCCCAAGTTCCCTCTGCATCACACCAGCAGTGCAATGAGTCACTTCTCATTAGAATTTCAATATTTGAGGAACACCTCTGAAGTTATCACTCAGAAGATGCGGAAAGCTTCCAGCTCACTTCAGTTAGAGACTTCCAGGACAGGAGCTTAGTGCTCACTGAAGTACTAGACTTGGGTAACTGCAAGGTGACCCTAAAGAAAGCTGCACAGAAATCACAGAGCTAAAACCAGCACTAACAAAAGCCTGTCATTAGGATTCAGCTCTTCCAGATGTGCTGTCCTGTTCTGCTCCTGTTCCCAAAGGCATTTCAGCTTCCTGCTAGGCTTGGCATTTTAGCACACCCAGATGGATCAGTGTCCCTATCAGCACTGCAGTCTGAATCTTCTGGAGACCCACATTTTTGCAAGAGTGATTTCTGCTTTGAGATCTTCCATGTGAGTATCCACCATCTTTGCTTTTCTCAGAAACTGCAGGAGCTCCCTAAAAGACTCAGAGCAAAGTTACTCATTACAGGAAGTCTCCCAAGATCTATTGTTCTAAACACAAGAGCAATTAGAGGTTCTTTTAAATAAGATAATACTAACAGAAACTTGTCCAAGTGCCATCAGCATTTTATTGTGATGTGCTGTATTTGAACTTGCACATATTATCTTACCTCAAGTTTCCATGCAGTCATTTTGAGGGGAAAGGAAATGCCATTCAAAGCAAAAGCATTCCAGCAGTAAAAACACAAGTCCTTCACACAGTATTCACCACATCTCACATCAAACATGGGTTTATAAATTCCAGATGGAAATCAGGCCCTTACATCTGCCATCTGAAGAAAGCTTAAATGGAATTAAAGTTTATTTCATTACATGGTTGATTTATTTAATGTTTTCCCAATTAATTTGCCTCATTTCCACTGGGCTAAAACAGGCTCAAACAGCCTGTGCTACTCCCCTGTAAGGAATGACTTTAAGACCATCTTCTCAAATGTCATCTTACTAACTTTATCCAAGCCCCAGCTATTCAGATAAGAATGTGCCTGCTCTCAGGAAATAGCTGCAAAGCAATAAAACACAACCTCAACCACAAGCCCAGCTTCAATTCCTACTTCTGAGCAGTTGGGACCATCTGCACCTCAGTCTCTCTGCCCCCAGAAAGGTTAAAACAGAACGAGGTTATTGCAAATGAATTTAACTCTAGAAAACGGGAAAGTCCATGAAATTCAGGAGAGCTCTGAAATGTTTACACGTTTGTACTCTTCCTTAGCAGCTCGTGGTTTATATTGGCTCGCTCCAGTGATAACTGGAAAGGACTGAATCACCAGAGACAGGGAGGAATTGGAAACGCTCGGACCTGGCTTGCAATACCAGCAACCACCACTGCTGGGGATCCACCGACTGTCGTATCCTAAAGGAGCCCAAAACCTGCAGGTTCCAGCATTCTGACAGCAAATAGCAGTCTCCAGGGTGTCTGCATGGAAGTGGTGGGATTTACTTTTTTTCTCTGTTTTTCTGGAGCAATGTAGAAAAGATTCATCTGTTGGAGCCGTTTCAGTCATTTAAACCAAAGATTGCCAAACAAAAACCAAACCCATAAAGATGTATCTTCAGACTCTCATACCACAGCAAAACCAATCCAGGATGGGAATGTCAATTTTGCTGATGCAGGCTCTGCACAAAATATGGCAGATTTTGTCTCTTCCAGCAGAAACACATGTTGCAAACCACATACCCTACAGGGCACTCTACAGTGGCATTGAATCTCTGGCACTAAGGTATCCAGATTGTCAAACTTAAAAACTACTCTGGCCACTCAGGAAATGTAGAAGCTGAAAAGGAAGACCCAGTACAAAAAAACTCAGCAACATAAGAATGCTGTGGCAGGACCAACTGCAGATGTGTCTCTCAGGAATATAAACTCCAGCCATATTCCAAATTGTTCTACCCAAATCTAGAAGTCAGCTGTTAAAAATAATCTCTTCTTGGCCCTCTCATAATTGTAACATTACCTTAATCCTAAAAAATCCAAGTACCTGCTGCAGCATGTAGCTACCTACAAGGCAAATAGAAGGCAGAAAGGAAGAATGTGCACTAAGAACCAGGATCAAAACCTGGGATATCAGAAGGGCTCCTACAGAGTTTGGTGTGCTTGAATCAGACCCTAAAACAGTTTGCAACATCAACAGGGGCAGAAAAACAGAATAACTCAATCTTGACATCAAAATCACTTCAAGTTGTCTTTAAACAGTAAGTGTTTCAGAAGACAGCATTAGATGCTTTTTCATTGGTCACCTTCCTTCTTGTTCAGTTGCTCACCATCAGAAAATATCTGCAGATGTACTCAGGGCTTTCCTGCAAACTTTAAAGCTTTTAGAGCACGGAAGATGAATGAACCTGGCAGCAAGAAGAGGAAGACAGTGATAAATAGCAATTTTGTGCTGAGAACACAGCAGGTGGTAGGACACCAGATAAAAGGAAGATTAGTGGAGAACAAGTATCAAAGGCTTCTTTCCTTTTAAAGTCTAGATGGATGCACAGTGGTATTGGATCTGTAAATGCACACTTGTCCTCCTACTTCACAAAGTAACTTCAGGATGACAAAGCCTAGGCTGGGTGACGCCACCCACCGCCCTTGGAGACGTTCACAAGTGGTTTCAAACAGTGCAACATCCCTTCAGAAAACACAGATAGTACAAGTTACACAAAGAAAAAGTCATTTCACTGCTCGCTGCTGCAGGAGGGACCCTAAAAGTCTCCACCAATCACAGAGAAATACACTTTTGGCCCTTTTTTTTTTTTGAAAGGGTGAGAAGAGACTCCAAGGTGTTCATGATATAACACAGGCTCCTCGGTCAGCCCTGCCATCGACACTCCCCTCCCAAAGCTGGATTTGTGCCTTGCCCCTTGTTCAGGCAATTTCATCTCCCAAAGCTGGAGTTTCCTAAGGGAAAGTGGGGAATGACAGTGCCTGCATCATGGCCCGATGTTTATGTAGAGCGCTATTTTAGTGCAATGAATTAAGAGCAGTCAGGAACACAGCGAACCGGTGACAAGCTGGCATGGATTTGTGGAAAGTTACACAAATTCAGTTACACAAGTTTTGCCTGGCCTTAACTATCCCCGTTTTATAAATAGATAAAGAGAGAGGGGTTAGGCAATTTGCCCAGGATCAATTAGCAAGTCCTGAACGACTTAGTGAAATCTCAATCTACTCCAACTGCTTGGCACCACGGCCTGGCCAGGCCATGGCTGACACAGCGGGCACCTCTCGGGAGCGCGCGTTGAGAATCCTCCGGGTTTAAATCCTGAAGAGATTGTTATTGTCTCCACAACCACAAAATCCACACAGGGAGGGATCTGTGCCTCTCAGCCTTCAGCAGACACTTGTATGGTCACATTCAATCTCAGAGGAGAGGGTGGCAGCATTATTTAATATCCCAGTGGATAAAATCAGGGGGGGAAAAAAGATTCAATTTGCATTCAGTCTCAGTAGGATGCTCGTGCCATGGCCAGAGAGTGGCTCCTTCTGAGCAAGTCTCATGCACCCTGGGAGAGTTTCTCCTCAGCCTCTCCCATCTCTTCCCAATCTATCAAGACATTCACTTCATTTCACAGTAATTTATAGGTCCTGCATAATTAAATAAACTGACAAATGCAAAGGCTTGCTTACTGTGAGAAGCCATCTCCTGGTTTATGCATCAATACTGGTGCCAGTGCAGTTTTATGTTGGCAGAGTGTTTTTATCCGTGCACTTTTAGCCTCCAGGGAGCTGATAAATGCCAGGGCAAAGAGGTTTTATGCTCTGATTAAGAGAAATTAAGTAATTGCCATGGAGAGGCTGGAACACAAAAGAACAAGGCTATCTCCATTTCCATTGCAACCCCCGTCAGCACAGCCCAGAACAATGGTATCTGGGAAAGAGTCCTGCTCTCTCCAGAAGAGAGATTAATCCAGTGGCAAGGAGAACACTTCAAACTGAGAAAGTGACACTCTGAATTGTAACAGGCTTCAAAACCTTGGTGCCAAGCCACAAGCCCGTGCCCTTGGGGAGAAAAAGAAATGTTAAGGTAGAAGTAAACTGCCTCACTTTAGGTCTCGCTGGTCAGCTGGATCTGTTAAAGGCAACTTTCTCCTTGGTTCAGTGGAGGCACTTTTTGAAAGCCAAAGGAGCAACACAGTTAAAAATAGAGTCACAAGTAAAAATAAGACATGGGGAGGAGTTTCCAGCTGGGAATTTGTGCAAGCCATTAGAGGAATTTTTAGAATTCCCACTTCTAGCAGATGCCCCCTGAGCTCACAGATCTCTCCATCTCTACATCTGCAGCCACCTCAACTCACAGTGCTCCCACAGTGCCTTTTCCCATATGCACCAACACCAATTCAGGGCTACAAACAGAACCTGAGAAATGTCTGATACACCTTCATCAAGCTGCCTTTTCTGTTCAGCCTTAACAGAATTGCACAGCCCAAAATTCACAAAAAAGACTTTAATTTTCACTGGTTAGAACTGCATAACTCTGCAGCAAAATTACTGCCATGAATTCCATACAGTGAAAGTTCCAAGCAATTAAATTCACTGACACTTTGTGGAGGTACAGTTCTGCAGTGAGAGGTTTCCACTCAACTTCAAATGCTTTTTTTCCCCCTCAAAGGATTTCCAGACTGAGATGTACATTCCTCATTTACATTTGAGAATTATGTTTCATCTGAGATAAGGAACAGGAATTGTGTCAAGCAGTAGGAAATGCACAGGAACACAAGGTCACAAAAGCCAAAGATTGAATAAGACCTTCTTAACTGTTCACAGGCAGTTGGGATGGAGGAGTGGCAGACTAGAAGGAGTCATTATAAAAGAATGGAAGTCTTTCTTTCCTGCTACATGATTTAAATTCTTCATGTACACCAAACCAGCTCTTTGCAGGGAGGTGCCCCATTCACTCCAACCCTCAGGCTACATTCCACAGCTGATCAATCTTTTGTTTTTTATCTCGTGGTGTAACTTTCCAGCGAAACTTAAGAGCCGTTTGTTTCATGGGAACGAAGTGATGTCATCCAGCTCATAATTGAAGCACTCAACAATCAACAGAATTATTCATAATATGCATTAATATTATTGTCAAAAGCAAGCGCTTTGATCTCGCTGAAACAAATCTCATTTTATTGGGATTGGTTTGCTTCCAGCATTTTTTCCTCCTCAAAAAATTCCCCAGAAACTCTGCTACTTCATCCTGGGTCAGGAGGCAAGGAAGCTTAAGTGTCAGAAATTCCCACAGAAACAAAAATTTCATGTTATGACCAGGTCAGGCTCTTCTCTATTATTCATTCATTTATTTTCATTTCTTTCAAGTCATCAGCTGCCTCCACAGAAACGAAAGTGCTTCCTGCCACTGCAGTGAACCCTCTGACCTTGGTCTGGTGGCCCTGCTGTGGTTGATGAAAGGTGGCAGGGTTGGTCCTTCTGCATGTCCAAAGAAAGAATTTGCAAAGAGGACACTTTGCACATCTCGAAGTGCTGCTTTCACAGGATATGCAGAGAGATGAATTTCATCATTTAAGTGTTGCACATATTAACCATGAGTAGTTCAGTCTAGGCAACATGTACAATCACAGACAAATCCTCTGAAATGCACAGAGATAAGACCAGTCAACCCCAAATCTATTTATCAAGTAAAAATTGCTCAGTAGAAAAAACAAACGAACAGGTACCTATTGCCAGTGAGCCTTAATATAAAAAAGCCAAGCCCTGACAGCCTTGTGGAAGAGAAACACAAGCAGCTCTCTCTCTGTAGGCTGGCAGAAACACTCGAGTTACAGCTTTCTGCAGCCTCTCCCAAAACAGCATCAAAATCTCCCTGCAATTACAAATCCAATGTGTTACATCTCGGTCCCATTATGGAAAAAACTGTAGGATTTCACTGGATAAAGTTTGCTCCTTTGAGCACTTTAGAAGCCACTCCCCACCTTCCATCAGCTGCCACATAACTGAATTATTTACACCTCATTAGAAATGAAACAGCAGGCATTAAGGGCACCAGAAGACTTAAAAAAGAAAACAAAGATATTTGGCCACAGACAGAAATAGGTGTTATGTCCTGTAAAAGGGCTTATTGTCCTCTGCAGAGAGGAGAGCTACCTATAAAAAACTGCATTGCAACAGATTCTACTTCCTGGTGGAAAATCTACACCTTTCATTTCAGGATGCAAAGCCAGGCATAGATACTCCAAAGGAAGAAACAATGCCACAGGCACTTCTCCCTCACACAGCAGTCACTGCCTCGTCCCCAAACTCCCAGCACACTGCTGTGACTCTCCCAGCAGGACAGGACACTAAAGAGGCCATGTCACACACAGGTATGGCTCTTCCCAATTAAATATGGGATTGGAAATGTTACACAGGTACAGGGATGTTTGCCAAGCTGGCAGGACACGAGCTCTGCTCCCCAGCTAGAGGTGGCACAAGGACAGGGAAGGCAATACAAGATCCATGGGAATAACACAGTACTGAGGGAAAGGAGAACTGGAGAAAAAACTGTACTCAGGATAGGAAAACAGCACACTGGGAAAAGAAGGAAAAACAAATATCACAGGTTCTAAATGTACTCTCCAAAAATCTTGGCTTACTTAATAGTCTGCAATAATAATAATCAAAACCACAGAATAGTTTGGATTGGAAGGGACCTTTAATGGTCTTCTTGTCCAACCCCCTGCCATGGGCAGGGACACCTTCAACCAGAACAGGTTGCTCAGAGCCCTGCTCAACCTTGAATGTTTTCAGGGATGGGGCATAATTCTTGATTTGTGGAAAGAAGAGTGAAGTCTGTAGGAACATGTAAGAAATAAAATATCAGAAGAGCATCAGGGGGAGCAAAACACTGCACTCAATACCCCCTTCCTCATGGTCTATGCCCACCCAGGACTGTTTGCAGCACAGCTCTGTGGCTGCAGCTCATGTCAGCAGTGACTGCAGCAGACACCTCCAGGCACATCTGTATCAGCTAAAGCAACTGTCTTAACAGTTTTGCTTTGCATGACTGCTCCCAAGACTTCCAGCTCACCCCACTTTGGGCTGGGCCAGGGCAGCCACCCTCTCTGCCATCCAGCTCAACTGAAGCAGAGCAGGGAGCATCCACAGGAGCAGTCTGACCAGCTAATCTCTCCTGAAATGGCTAAATACCATCAGATATCTCCCATTTCCTCCTGATGGATCTGTCCACTTTTCACCAAAGACCTGTGCAAAACCACCATTAACGTCAATGATAAATTGGTGAGGTCTGTGCACTCCACTTCCAGGCCTATAAACCTGCTGATGTAAAAATCTGACTAGCTCCTGCCAAGAACTTTATCTGATCTATTGATCCTGAGCACTTCACAATCAAGTGATTTATATCTGCTGATTGTCACTATTCCAAGTAATAGTATTTTAAGATAACAAGATGTAATGAACTCTGGGTTGGCTTTTTGTTTTGGTTTGTGGTTTGTTTATTGTTGGGTTTTTTGGTTTTATTGCTTTTGTTTTATGAACTGTGAGGCTTTTTAAAGCAAACATTTTTATGCAGGTTTCTCTTTGATCACTAAACTATTTCTTTGGATATGCAGTTATGCCTAAAGTTTACTTAAAGCTATCAGGAAAGTTACCTGCAATTTGCACTGAGCCATCTTCTCCAAGAAGAATATTTCCTGCTTTCACATCCCTGCAGAAAGATAAAGCAACAATAAGTGGAAGTCATTAAATCTTTACTTCAACCAACAAAAATACATCAAAAGGTTATTACTTCTTATACTTTGTTTCTTATATTAGTATTTCTTGCCTCAAATCATGCAGAAATAGGGACTAAATTGTAACTTCAGTAGACAGGCACTAAGGAGTATTTGTACAATTTCTATTTTAGATACTACACACAGAGAAGAAAAATTACAACTTTGCAGAAAGTACCCTTAAAAATGCAAGGAAATTGGTTTGTCCCAGGTTCTTAGTTAGCTAAAAAAGTGAAAAGTGAGCCTAGCACTGGTCAGACACTCCCCATACCTATAGAGGAGAGACTTCAAGAGAATGAGTTGATCTGGTTCTCCCCCAGCCCCACATCTCACTGTTCTCCAGCCCTGGAGACGTTCCTGTGCTCCCTCAGGAAATCAGTTTAGCCCCATACACTGGTGAAAATCCAGAGAGCAGAAAAATGTTGTTTGCTCCCGGCTTAATGAGCCTGGTCAGTGAAAAAAAATTCTCCCTGTTATCTTTTCTTTTAATGAATAAACACACAAGAACATCCAGCATGTGCTATGGATGTTTTGCACTACCCTCTTTCTAGCCAAAAGCTCTGGTTTTCAGGTTAACAGCAACACTTTTCATCCTTGAGGAGACCACTACTTTCACTGCAAACACTTTGAAGTTTTCCAGTTTATTTTCACAGGCTGCTCCACATGCCAAGCCAAGAGAAGCACTTCATAGTTGACATCCCTGCTCATCAGCACAGCTGCTAAGCTTGTACTGCCCAGGAATCCACGTGGAATGGGAGCAAAAAGAGGAAAACAACCCCAAAACAAGCAGATTTTCCCTCCACTGCCTCTGGCAAATATTTCAAATCCTTTCACATACAGAAAGGAGTCCAAAGCTATTTTTTCCTCTCCTCCCTAGTGCATCATGAGAACAGAACTGGTGTGATGGCCTGGCCAAAGAGCCCCAGTCAGGCCCTGGAAATCTCCTCCTTCCTGGCTTTGCTATTCTGAAGAGGAGGCTGGGTCACTGCCAGTTCCAGGCCAGGATAATTTTAAATACATCCTCTCCAGCACTAGCATTTCTCAGACTCTTCCCAATACCCAGTCTAGGACATGGCATGACAAGGCTTTATCCCAGCACACAGCAGAACAAAAATTACTCAAAAGACAGTTCCACTAAAGATGAACAGCAAACTGCAGCTGACAGCACCTTTAGCCTCCAAACTGGTATTTCAAGTCGTGCCAAATGTACACCTCTTGCTAGCAGTGCCCATCCTGAAGCCTAACTCCAGTTTGGAGCACAGGTGTGAGAACAAGTACAGGAAAAATTCTAATTTGTTTTTAGAATGAAGATGGGTCACATAACTTCAGTGTTTCATACAGATCTGACAGTCTCAGGAAGCTGACTTTCCCTTCCAGAAGCATGATTTTTGTTTTCTTCCTGCAACCAGCACCTGGTAGCCATTGCAGACAACACAGCATCAATGGATGCTCAAATACATGAAGGACCTGAAGGGATTCAATGCAGAATTAAGCAGGTGGCTACATTACCCCCCTTAGCAGCCATTGGCCAAATCCAATATGTTTGGTGCTATTGAACTAAATTGCCGTGAGAGACACAAACCTGGCTGAGCCCTGCATTCCCACAAACTGCTCATGGTCCATGACAAGGAGGAATGGAAAAGCTCCCTGCCACTCTTTAGGTACAAGATGCCTTTGGGATCCAGCCCCAGGAGCACACAGAGCCACTGCTGTGTGCTAGGTAAGGAGCTGGCTCAGACAGCATGAAATGTGCTTGGCACAGGCACAGCCACCTCCAGGAATCCCCCTGCACACCAGCACTAATTCAGAGGGAACGTTCAGGAAACTCTGCAGTCGTACTGGAAATGTTTACCCACAGCTGATTCTCCAGTGACAGCCAGGATGCACGAGGCCCTGCCAGCTCCAGGTTATGGGGAAAGGAGCAGCATGCACGAGTTTGCCTGCTGATGTTATTAATTCTCTTACTGGAGTAAGAGTAATTTCCTCTTCCATCTGTACTCCAAGGCACTCCAGGATGCTGGAGCACTTCCCCAGTAAGCTGGGCCATGCAGCATTGTGCAGCCTTTCCAAATTTCCCCTCTGGCAGAACTGCACGTGTGGCTCACCAAGCCCCCACAACACACCACAGTCAGCCATGAAGGAAGTGCCAGGGAAGATTTTAAGCAAAATTAAGGATGACATCTCAACTATGATACACTCCACAATCCAAAACAACTCAGGCAGGTTTCACTGGAGCAGCAACAGCAGCCAGAAACCAGCAGGCATTCCCTATCACCAAACCATCCCACCACAGCAGAGCAAGGAGGCTTGGCTTGGAATGCAAGGAGTAGTGAAAGAAACACTCAGATTGAACCCCACAGTAAAAATGAGCCAAAGGACTCCAGGCCCTTAACCCCCCCCAAATCAAGAAACTTGTTTTCTTTTTAGCTTCATCTTGGATTAATTAAAATTTATATATTTTCTCATTGGAAACAAAAGTCAGTAAATATGATACTTAAAACTGGTTCAAGAAATTAAAACAAATCATGGTCACAATATGAAATCCAGGAGGCCAAAACAGCCACTGCCAGATATCCAAGCCAAACTACAGAATTAAATCACCACTTCACATGGCACTTCCTCACAGTGACCAGCCCTCTGTGGAGGCCATCACTCACTCCCCAGCCTGGCACACTCCACCCCAGAGCAGCAAAACTGATGGGGCAGCAAGATGTCTGGGGAGTCACTGTTTCCACTGAGGACTCATTGTTCCATAGAAGCAAATTCCAGCCTTCCCATTCTCCACCCCAGAGAAACAGCTTCATGTGAACACAGAGCAGCCTCAGCACTGGGTGAGCACAAATCCCTTCCTTTTAGCATATACTGCAGCATCTTTGAAGCAGGTTCTCCTCTAAAATCATATTTAAAATTGAAGCAATGAGGCAGGGGAAAGACGATCAGTGCTTTCCTGTTTATGTTCATCAGGAGATGCTTATAAACTTGGGAGCTGAATGGTGAGAAGTTTGTTACTCCAGGATATAGTTATTGCCAAGTGTAACAATTTGAAGGCATTTCCCATTAATGTGGTAATGACCATATCCTGGGCTGATACGCTGGGAATAAATGGTGCAATTGCTAGAGTGGAAACAGGAAGCAGCTTTAGCGTAAACAATAATTATATCACAATTTAAATACAGAAGGCTGGAGTAAACTTTCTTGTCAATAGATTAAAAAAATGCTACAGTTGTTCTGGACACTCTTGCTCCACAGCTGTCATCTTCCCCTCTTCAAAAGCCTTCAAGAGCCTTTCCACAAAATAACACAATGTTTTTATTTACCTTGTACTTCACAACCAGAGTGGGAAGAGAGGTTTGGACTCATTCCAGTGCAGAGCTGGATTCTCCACATCAGCCTTGAAAGGTTTCACAGCAGGGCAGAAACCCTTCTTCATCTGCATTCCAAACTGGTTTAGCTTCCCAGTTTGACCAGACAAAAGTTACATCACAACCCTCCAGGTTGGGGCTGGGCCCTAGGCATGAGGTGCTGTACAACCAAATCTCATCCCAACAACAAAATCACAGCTGAGCTCCAGCTACAGGAAATTTGGGAGCACAGGAAGGCAATGAGATGATGCTCCCTAGTTTTAAGTGCTGTATTCCCACATTCCTCACAATTTTTCAGTGGGCCACAGGGAAGCTACATGAACTGTATCCTGGTGGCTTCTTCCCACTATAAAGCATCCTTAAAATCCTGCTAAATGACCAGATCCACCCTCACCTGCAGCCCTCAATCCTTGGTCCCACCCCACTGTGGTTGTTACAGCCACTGCAACCACAACAGAAGGGACCTGAGCAGAGATTGTCACCCCAGGAGCTCTGCAGCCCAGCAGTGAGAAGAAAACTGTCACAGGAGAGAGGAAAGAGGCTTATCGCCCTGTTTACTCTGCCTCTGCCCCCAACCTGCTGGCATGTGCCTTTAGAACACAAAGCTGGCTGTAAGCACAGCCGTGAGTCATTTGCCCATTAGATGCAATTTACATCAACTGCAACAATAAATTTTCATGGACTGAACTCTATAGTGCATAATTTGGCACGAGGAAGGAGTGGTTGGTCCTGCCAAGTTTCATTTAAAAAAAGAGAAGGTGCAAGATGCAACAATTACTATTTTCTTTTAATGGTAATGAATAACTCAAAATATTTATGCTGAATGCGACCAATTGCTGGAGTTGACATGTTCTGAGTAATTTTTAAAATATTTCCAGGACAATATCTCTACATACAGTTAAATATGAGGCAATCTGTGACATTTTGCACCAAATGAATGCTATTGTCCTCTACTATCAAACATTCCCTTCAACAGCATGCCGTTACCTGTGTCACCTCTTTGCCTCATAAGCCAAGATATAAAAAGCTGGTGATAGGCAGGAACTTTACCATTTAGAGCTGCAAAATGTAAACTAGGCTGGGAGCGTGCAGCCAGATCAGTATTTTTACCCCCTCAAATGTCAGCACATTCAGTACAACACAGGAGAAGGCATTCAAGGCAATTGCACTGGAAGTGCTGTACACTGGCAAATCCCTGCCCTGCTCAGAAAAGCTGTGTGCACTAACATTTTGAAGTCCCAAACTCTCAGGTGAGGTGCAATTCCTGCCTGTCCCAGCGCTGTACTGAACTGCAGAGCTGGACTCAGAAACATCTCCCAGAGCTTGAAGGTTTTCCAATGGCAGAGAGCTGGCAGAGCAGCTGCCACACTCCCTGCTGAGCCCGGCAGAAGAGGATGGAAGAGAGGGCCAAGTCCACAGCTTGCTCCATCCCTGCTCATCCACAGCCCTCTCAGCAGGCCCTCGTGGCCACTGGCAGCCGGGCCCAGCGGCAGCAGCCAGGCTGCCATAAATTCCAGCAGGGGACCAGCCCAGTGACATGCTTTATTGCCCAGGATCAGGGCAGCACAGCAACTGCTGCTTCCCCCTTCTCTGAGCTGCTCTGTCAGCTGCTGGGCTGTGGTAAAAGACCACAGCCTGGACACGGGAGCTGAGCCAGCAGCACAAGGCAGCTCATCATTAACTCCGAGACTCAAAACAGTGGAAGTATTTTTGAAGCTGCACCTTCATGGGGGGCTACGTAGGTGGGAATAATTAAAATCTTTTAAATTATCATTGTAATGGCTGGAGAAAGTTAGATGAATAATCCAGTGTTACCAAGAATTTTAAAAGTTTTTTTGTTTTGATTTTTTTTAAGCACTCTCAGGCAAGGTTTTGAAAGGCAGAAGTGACTGACAAGACACACTGTGGTTTTGCAAACAGAGCCAGCCACGTGAAGACAAAGCCCACTGGAAAGGATTGTGAGCTTCCATCACAGAGAGCTTTAAGAGTACAGCAAATACTTGTTTTCTCCTTGCCCCACCCATAAGATCCAGGCAGATCAGTCTGAGTGCAGTGAAAACCTCTTGGGAGAGACAACTCCATCCTGTCACCTGGCACAAACAGAAACCCCAGTAAGGGCTGCATGAGAAATTAAACTCCCATTGCACTTCATTGTAAAAACATAAAATATCTCTCAGAGGCTCCACAATGCACTTACTAGGTATAACCCTTCTCAATTTTCTGCCCTCCAGGGCTGCAGAAGTAGAGGGATTGGGGCCCAAGAAACCATGACTCAAATTTGATTTCTTTTAGGTCAAGTCACTCTGGCAGCTCAGACAAGGGACAACTCACTAAAGAAGGCTGCAGGAGATCTGCCTGAAATTCACTGTCATCTTGCTTGTCTGAATAGCTCCAGGGGCTGGGAAGATGCTGAGGCAGTAGAGTTGCAGCTCATGGGCTAACTCAGTGCAAGCCTCTATTATGAAGTGAGACAGGCAGCAGTGTGTCACATCCCTCACCATGTCCCTGTCTGTCACACAGCCACCGTTATCGCAGCGCCTGCAATTTTCCTTTATCTCAGCAAATCATGTCCAGCTCACACTTCTCATTCCTGTGCCAACTCGGCCTCTGATGCTTTGGTGCTCTCATTAATTCCTTCTCTTCCCACGTGGTTCAAGGCTAACAGAGGATTAACGGGAGGTGCAGTTCAAGGACAGATCCTGCCTGTCTCAGACTCCACCTCCCACCCTTGGCCAAGCCTCCAGCCCTGCAGCAGTGCTCAAGTAACCTCAGCTGCACATCAGTGTGGGGCAAGTTGCTCCAGCTAAATCCAACCCCTTAAAAAACAGTTTTCAAACACATCAGCTCCTTCAGCCAGCAAACAGTGCTACAAGCACTGGACCTAGGCCTGCCTCCCACCATGGAGATGATCTAACCCCATCCCAATACTCACAGCCCCACTTCCTCCTGCAAACGAGGCCTTTGCTCCACACATTCACCCCAAGGCACATCACTGCTGTAACATCAGCTCATGGCAAGGAGGATTTGCCAAGCAGCCCACGCTTCTGACAACCTTCAGCAGTTACTGCCAGAGAGAAGCTCCATCTCTGACTTCATACACCACTTTTGAAGCTTCCCCTGTTCTGGTTTCTTCAGGTTTCTTCTCTTGTACAAGTAAAGGACTCTGCCCAGCAGGCTTTAAAATCAAGCTTTCATACATTGAACAGCAGCTAAAAATGTAACAGGATTTCTTCCACAAATTCATCTATTCAGCCCATCCATTTCCTGATCCTACTTCCTAAGGACTGCAGTGGGGACCAGGCACAAAGACCCTTTAACAGCTGCTGCATGAAAAGCAACACAGAGTGAGCTGTGGAGTCACAAGGTCTCTTCCTACCCATGGAGGTCCAGATATTTTTGGGACACCCTGCCTTAGTCATTGGAAGCAGAGGGAAATAGTCAAGTTAAAACATGGTCTTTTTTCAGTATTTCATGTCAAATTCTTTCATGTGGAAGGAGGTGGCTGTGCTTCACGTGGCAATACCAGTGACACCACCATGCTGCAGTATCTCCTGCATGTCAGAATATGCTCCTGGTGCTCTCAGAAATAGGAATTTCCAAAAAATTACCACGTGTACATCACCCCAGTTTGAGTACAATCTGCATCAGGTAGCAGAAGGAACAGGAATGTCAGTGATTCACACATCTCCCTGCCATGATGGAAAGATGAGAGGTCATCCTGGCAAATACAGAACCAATTTGGATCAAATTAGGCCATTAAAAATTGGCACAGGGGAGTTCAAAAAGGTCTCAATTTCCCAAAGGCACTAAGCACCCAGTCTATCTACACACAAGGTTCAAGGTATTTCCCATGCAGCCAAGAGCTGTCCCCATCTACAAAGCCACCCACAGCTCCTGCTCAGCCACATCTGCAATGTGACACAGTAGGAGAAAGCCAAGACAGCCAGGGTTCACAAGAAACCTGTCAGAAAGGCTTCCTTCTCCAGGAAGAAATCTCTGTTTCATCCAGTTATTCCCATAAAATGGAGAAAGCAGTTCTAAAATCAGGTATCTGTACAATGGAAACCAGTCCTCTCTGCACTCTCAGTCTCACTTGGTGATACTTTCCAGGCTACTATGAGGAGATAGATTTCTCTGTGACAGTTGTTTGTTATCCTAAATGTGTGTGGATTTTGTCTCACTTTTGTTTTTGAAAGTATTCACTTTACTTTTTAATATCAAAGTTTTATTAGAACTCTGCAAGGCAAGATACAATTCAATTTAGTAAATATTAAAAAAAATCTGATGTAGCCTTGCAAAATTTTCAAGTGTGTTTGTTAGCACACAAATCTAGCAAGTAGCCCTCTTCTGCTATAGCATAAGACATGAATGAAAAGACTGCAATGGTCTGAATAAACATTTAAAGCACCTCTACATATGCATGTTTTAGGATCTATGAAGACCAGAAATTCTGGTGCACCAAAACAGGGAACAATATCCAAAGCTGTCTTTTTGAAGTGAGTTATAGTCCTGTCATGTATCATCAGAGTAGAACAGATGAACAAGACAATTTAAACAATTACTTTGCTGCTGGAGAGATGCTGCAAGAGCCTGTATTGTGTGATCTAGTCTCAGCAATCTACACCAGATGAAGGCAGTGACATGAGAAAGATGTCACAAACAATGTTGTACACGTGTGAATGGCACCCGGTTTCTGCAGAGTAAAAGTTACATTTTCACTTGATCCATTGAGTGCTGCAGACAGTGAATGATTATTCCCCCTGGAAACACATCAAATTCAAATACTCCTGACAATTTGAGAATTGCTAGAAACCACCATTATTTGAGTGTACAACTCAGTTATGGATCCTTGACCAAAGCCTGTCACTGCTGTTGAACCTTTAGGAGATCACCCAACCTTTATTCTCCCACTCTTCATCCTATTTTTCCTGCTTCTCATCTCCATGTAGTGAAGCAGAGAGAAAAACCTAAAAACTTTCTGCCTTTTATAAAAGGCCAGAGTAGTTTTACCAAACAGTTGGGTTTTCCTTTGGATTAAACCAAAGTTACTTTGAGTGACTGCAGGACAGCCAGTGACAAAATTCAGAGGCAGCCCCTGGGTGTGAGAGGGCAAACACCTGATGGCAGCAGCTGCTCCTTCAGGCTGGAGCTCACCTGCACCCTGGTACTGCAGAGAGCTCCCAAAAGTTGGGGCATTTCCTGGAGCCATTGCAGGGCCCCCAGCACCCCTGTAATTTCACCAGCAGAGGTTGAAATCCCAGGTTTTTAGACTTCAGAGCAAAGACTTGTCTTTATCCACTTTGGGGGAAACTGCCTCCACAGGAGTTGTTGTTTCTGGCTGTCTCCAGATTTGGGATTTACATCTGGTTTGTATTCTCTCTGTGCAACCACAGGGAATTTTCTTTTTTTTTTTTTTTAAAACAATGAATTTCTGGATGATGCAGTGGAAGAAAAAGCCACTAGGAAAATGTGCTGGTTTGCCAAACCACCACAATACACCCCAGTCTGACTGTACAGAGTGGGGGTTCAGTGGTCCTTGGGCCCTGCACAGCAAGGTGTTTATTTGGGGAACAAATCACCCAGTACAATCTAGAGCAGCCTCTTGTCCTCCTTCCTACTGAGGCACACAAGAGTAACATTTTTATTCTTCTGGTTTCTGAATCGTTTACAAATCAAAGCTCTAGAATTTCTATTAACTACCAGCTCTAAAGATTATTTCTACCCATCTCATACTGTAAGAGAGAAGAGACCAAAGTGCTCATCTCTGAATTAAAAATTGCACTTCCCACAGCTGAGCAATAGCCAACTTTCAAATTACTGGTGTCTTGACTTAAAATCAAACTGGCAATTAGAGGTGGAAAGGCTCCACATCTTGTTATCCATTCCTCAGTCCTCCCCTATCAAATTTTCACTTCCAAACACTCCCCAAATCAGCATTACAGCACTGCAGAGAGGGGGTTTGAAGTTCTCCCACAGTATTCCTACAGAAACATGAAAGTACAGTATTCCAGAGGCACACTGGAATCCAGTTTACCCACAACATCTGCCAGCATGGCCAAAAATCAGCTACACGAAAACTAAGCATGAATCCTGTAGGACAGCCAAGTTCTGCCAAAATATATCCATCAGCTCCATCTTAAATCAAAAACTTGCTGCTGGAGGTGAGCTCCTGCAAAATCCCACATGCAAGTATTGGTGATGTGTATGTGCAGATATATACCAATATTTCAGAAATTATTTACTCTTAGTTTGGGTAAAGAGGCAAAGAATTAAATTTTGATTCCCAGTCAAAGCCATCCTAAGGTTAAAAAAAAATAAATAAAATAAATTACCCTATCTAGCATGAAAGCACAGCAAGAATATTGTTTCCAGGGTCTCTTCAAAGCCACATTCAAACAGGTGTCCCAGCATCCTGCTGCCCACATTCTGATTTTGAAAAGACACCAAAACCCCCCCAAACATTTTGTATGGCAGCACAGGCTGATCTACCTCAGCATATAAAATGTGGTTTTGCTCCTCTCACCCTGCAAGAAGTAGAGCAGCAAACAAACTAACAGCTGCATTGCTGCCATGCCAATAGCTCAAGTGCATGCAACTCTAAAACACTTCCCAGGCTTTTTTGTTTTCACAAAAAAACAGGACAATATCACATTTATTGTGCTGCAATAGGAGAATCTGGTTATATTTGAAGAGTGTATTATTTCACCTGGACTAACTAAAATATTCAGTTACACAACAGCTAATCATGAACAGAAGATAAGCTCAGAGATAAAAATAGGGAGAAAGACAGAGAGACCTTGTAACAGTTAATCAGCATGATTCATTTGTCAGCCTGCCATACGCAGCACCACCTGAAAAAGAAAGCCTTGAAGTTGCCTCCAATAAATCTTTTTAAGCAATAAAACCTCTTGGGTTGGTTTTGCTTTAGTTTTATTTCTAAGTCATTCATCAAACTCCTGCTAATCCCCAAGTACACAGAGGAATCAGAGTCCAAATGGGGAAGAGGTACAACATACCCTGAGTGTCACCCAGCCCAGATTAGCCTGGCAGCGACCCCTCACAGCACTGTCAGTCTCGTTTGACTTCCAGAAAGAAATGTGCCCGAGCAGATTCCTGCAGGACAGCTCCATCCCAGGGCTTCCTGTGTGGCCCTCTGTCCCCAGGGCTCTGGCTGCTGCCCAGGTACTTAACTCACTCACCATGAGCCGGATCAGGGCCACTTCAAATCCTCACTGGGATCACTGTGCTGCACAGGGAACTGCAGCAGGGCAGGGGCAGCTGGCACAGGAGAGGGACAGGGACAGGGCAGGCAGGCACTGATGATTTTGGGGGAAGATGGGGACAGTTTGTAATCAATTGTTACTGTGGTATTGAGCGTTCGTGA
Organism: Thryothorus ludovicianus; assembly: GCA_013397245.1. Classification (NCBI taxonomy): domain Eukaryota; kingdom Metazoa; phylum Chordata; class Aves; order Passeriformes; family Certhiidae; genus Thryothorus; species Thryothorus ludovicianus. The sequence continues at coordinate 188,443 of VZTB01015772.1, forward strand.
AAATAAAACTGATTTTGTCTTCTCCTTTGTCTTTGCCATAAGGCCTCAGACACTTCCCATCAGCCCTTGCAAGATGAAAGCAACAAAAAAAAAAATCACTTTGGGCAATGTGAGAGACTTCAGCATTTATTCTTGAACAATGGTGTCTATTCAAGTCTCAGACTTGCTCTAGCTGTTAATTAGGAAAGTAAACAAGAAAAAAATTATAATTTAAGCCTTCACTAGATATTTGGCTTTCTAATCTCCTCTAGAGAATACTGTCAAACTCCTCTTCTGTCCAAAGCAGGGATTTACACTTCCACACCAAGCCAGCTCCCCAGACCTTAACTGGAAGTGGCATTAAGTTCAAGGCAGGCATAAGCAGAGCAGGATTCATCAGCAGCAAAATTTCATTAAGCCAGTTTCTCATGTGTTAACTTCATTTACCCATTTAAGATGATGCATAATTTAGAAGTATTGAGCAGCTCCACTGACAGAAATATGTTCTCTGATCTTACTGGTGATTTACAGCCCCACTTCTGGTCTACAGTGCCCACAAAATTACATTTGGGACCCAATATTCATCTTTTGGGCTGTGCCACTGGCCTGGCTGTCCAACTTCAGATGTGCTAATTACAGTCATTCACTCATACTGTGTCTCTAATTTCATCAAGTTGTTTTCTCCAAGGTGTAACAAGAGGAGGGTTTGGATATTTAGTGTAACCAGCTGAACGTTTTTTCTGCTTTGGGCTGGCTGTTCCAGGTCTTAACTAAAGCCCTCCAATTTTGACCCTCCACAGCTGATGTTGCTCTGGCCTGAAGTTCACCCCAAGTACAGCTGCCCCACACTACAGACACAATATCTGCAGTTCAGCCATCACTTGATGTGCTTTCCTTTAGAGCCAGATACTTTAAGCTGACCCAGGGGACCAAAATTCAGTTATTTTGGACACTTCCTCTCGGAGCATCTCAGGCACGGCTGCAAGATTTCCACCTGCCCTTCCCATCAGGCATGACCAATATTATGACCCCTAGCATTAAGCAAAATGGGAAAACCATACAGACATTCCTAGGGATGAGGAAAGGTCCCAGCTGCACTACAACTTTGAACTGTCTTTTCCTCAGCAGCACACACACATCTGGATAAAATGGAACACAGCATGATGAACTCCATTAAGGAAATATGTTTCATCCCTCCAAGGCATGTCAGCTTGCCTTCTGCCAACAGCCAGAACAGCCTTGCAACACAGGTAAGAAACCACAAAACTTTCCTTCTGTATCCCACTTCTCCAAATTTCCCAGACCGCAGTGCCCAGCACAATGGGATAATCCAAACTCTTTTCTGTGATAAAATATTACACAATTTTGGAGCAGCCCCAAAATAAAGGAATGAAACGCATGCAAAGGGGCTGATGCACAACCACAACCTCAAGCTGCAGCAATGACACAGCTCTGATTTCTTTGCTGAAGTTTGGGTAAAAATGCTTCAATGAGCAGGATGGGAATGGTCACAGCAGGTTTGATCCAGTTCACTTCCAAATGATTCAACATGAATCATATTTTCTTCAGACCAGCAGTTTGAACCTTGTATTTTTGCTGAGTGCAGTAAAAAAACCCCACACCACACACAAATAAATTCTCTAATCTTTACCACATTTGCTGGTTTTGCTTTTCCACTCCAGCCAGCCAAATGGAGAACCACCTCTCTTCAATACATAAAACATTATGCAGTATCTTCTGAAAAACTGAGATTTAAGAGCTTTCTGCTGCTTTAACAAATATATTTCAATTTCATGAGACCAGAAGATAAGTAAATTAGCCAAGCAAACCAACAGTAGGTCACAGATGAACACAGTTCTGTCAATTACTTATGGCAAAGTGAAAAGTTGCCATGAAATTGGCAAGTAAGTTGGTTTGTTACTTTACTTTAAATTCCCACAGCTTCCTCGAGTCTTACCTCAAAAAACAAAGTTAAGCTTTAAGCAACCAGCTATCAAATTAAAACTGTCTCCAATGAAGACAATGATTCTTGTTAAATCAGAATTTTAGTTGAGACTGGAAAGTGAAATTTGAGACTTCTTTCAGAGAGAAGAATTCCACCTGAATTATTTCCAACTCTTTCTTACCTTCTAATTCAAAATAACCTACAAAAGCCAGTCAGATTGATTGAAAGTATGAATACTTTGCATTTTCTAATTAAAATAATGTTTTGGCAAAAAAATTACTTCTTCTTGTGCAGCTATAAGAGGCCAGAAACTTACTCCAGCACAGCAGCAGCAATGCTTATAATGGCATTGTACCAGAAGAGAGGCAAGCTCACAAAATTCCCAAGAAAGAAAAGGCTGTTCCAGCAGCAGGCTGTGGCTGGGATCGTGTATATTACCCACAGCAGTATATTCTATTTTCAGCACATATTTAGGATTGCAAATCTCAGTCTTTTTAATACAGACCAACTTAGCATCTTCTCCTACTGAACTACACCACACCTTGACACCAGAGGAGAGAGGAAAATGTGATTTAAAAACACATCCTAAACAAGACAGCAGCAAAGAAGCTCATGAATTTCAGTCATCTGTCAAATCACAGGCCATTAGTTAACTGGGCTTTGCCCACAGAAGTTTTTTCCATTATTTTTATTTCTTTTTTTTTAATTAAATTACTCAAATTCAAATTTCATTATGTTGATCTTACAGTTAAGCTAAAAAAAAAAAATCAAAGCTGGAAGGATTTTTTATTAAATTGCTCAACTCTGCCTATGCAGTGCTCTTGGTAATTTCTAGGCTCTGCAAGAAACAAAACCAGTGGAAGTTTTCCAGCTTTCCATCAACTACACTTTGCAGCTGAATGTTGACATTTAGAAAGAGACCCCCTATATTAGAACTTTCAACACCCCAAAATTTACCCAAATTTGACTTAGTCATAGACATAGTATATAGAATAAAAACACTTGAATTCTGCATTTTAATTCAGCTTTACTTTCCTCCCTTTATGCCCTCAGCAAGTTCCAGGATAAGACTGTGCTCAGCTAATCTGTTTCAAATAATATTTTATGACAAAGTGAGAAAAACATAAAATACCTGTGGATTTGCCCGTTTTTATGCAGGTAGTCCAGTCCCTCCAGCACCTCCTTAAGGATTGTGGCTATACAGGCTTCATCCAGGACACCAGTCTTGTGCTCTCCTTTGGCCACAATGTGCTTGATAATATCCAAAACAGAGCCTAGAGAAGAGTCAAACATCTTAGTTCAAAACTAGAACTGATTCACAGTTAAGTGTAATGTATCATTGTTTAATATAAAAGTACAAGAAATTCACTGATGGTCAGGATCAGAATCAGAAATTGAAGCCTCTGCTGCAGGAAATGCACCCCTGAGGGCAGAGCCTCAAGGTGAGCTGTAAACCACCTGTGAACACAAGCAACTGAGAAGTTATTTGAATGAGCCAAAATGTAAAATGTACACACACAGGACTCTTGGAAGGTTTCTAAGCAGATGCTGATGCTGCAGCTGGCTTGGTGCTGAGAAGCTGAAGGGGGAAATGGAAAAAGCAGAGGGCTGCCAGGATTCACAAACTAAAGGTAACAAGTTTGATAAAATTAGGCACTCTTTTTCAGCTCCTACAAATTCCGTGCAGAGGAATAGCAGGAAAAATCTCATTGGCTAAGGGCTGGTACAACCCTAACAGGGAAAATAGTGGAAATCATTAAATACAGAACAAACGAGGCTGAATTCTGACAATAAGTCCCTTCTTCACTGTGTACAAAACTGGAACAGCTTAGCTCCTTCCCTAGAAGCATGTTTAGTCTCTCTCCCTAGCATGGTGTGAATTACATCATCTGCCATGACAAACCAGGCTTTGGAGAGCAAACCACTTCTTCAAAGTGCACCCAGAATGAACGGAACCAGTGACTCGCACCCGGCCTCTTGTGCAAGGCCCTGCTTTCCACACTCTGGGCACTGCCCTCTTTGCATCTGAAATTTAGACACTTCTCAGAACTTTTCATTGATCCAGCATGGGATGGCTAAGCCTGTTTTCCAAAGCCTGTGCCATTTAGCCCCTTCCAACTTGTGTTTCTATGGTTTAATGACTGGATAGGGACCAGTAGGGTTTTTACAGCTATGGACACAAAGCAGTGTCAGCAGTACTGGGAAGTTCTCAAAGGATGAGAAAAGCAGGCACAACTGGAGAGCACAAACTGCAGCTGTGCTTGTCTTTGAACAGGAAACTTACAGGGAAAGAACATCCCAGTACTAACTCAGCTACTTTAGAAAAGTTGAGTTCAGTTTTAGAAAAGTTTAGAGAAGTTCATTCTTCCTAACTCATAACCAAAAAAGAGAAAATTATTTCTGGATCTGAAGAAGAAAAACTCTCATGAATCTGGTCCATGGGAGAATTAGAAGTTTCACCTTGTAAATTCCTGAAGCAAATGAAAAACACAATGGAGGATTTTAGCTTGAGTTTCTTCTCACCCTTCAGGTTCAGGGAGACAAAAACCCCCTTCTTTAACATTTATTTTATTAATTACCCCAACTGAATTTCTCGGCCAAAACAATTATGCAGATCAGTTTTCACTTAGGGTATTTTCCTTTTGGACTCTCCTAGGAAAGCAGAGGCTGCAAGGTTTGGATACAAACACCATGTGAAGAGGCTCATTTTGCACAATTCAAACTGCACAGGAAACAATGACATAGGCACACAGTGTCCCTTGGTTGGTGTAGAGCAGTGTATGCTGAGCTCCTCCAAAAGCTTGCTGCAGCCAGCACAGCCACTGTTTCTCACTTGCCATCTTCTCTGCCCACTGGCACCAGCTTCACCTGGACACCAAGACATCTAGTAAACCCAATGGAAATAAATTGAAGGATAAATTAATTGCCTTGAATGGCACCTTCAGCTTCCTCTTAACATAAAAAACTTTGCTTAGTTCAAGGTATTTGCAGAGGACACAATCTTAAGACAGAAGACTCTAACAAAAACAGAAAAAAAAAAACAGAGGAAAATGAAAAAAGTATAAAGTTACATAATATTGCCCCAACATTTTATGCAAGAATACTCAGTGTTGAGCCTTCCTTTACCTCATCCAAGCAGAGAAATGTTTACTTCTCATATTATATGAAAAAATTACGTTTAGTGAATTTTGACACAGGCCTTCACCAAATGTTTCACTCAGATGTAACTTTGGTTCTTTTGGCATACATTGGACTTCCTGCATCAGAACAAGATTATCTTTACTGAAGAAAGCATAAATTTCAGATAGTGGAGATGAACTCCACTGAAATCTCACCTTCATGTTCTGAGGAAAGGATCTCCTGTTGTGTATCAGGACTCACCTGGCCTTCAGCCTATCATGTTTGCCCATTTAAAGAGTACCTGTTTACTAACTTCTTATTCTGGACAAGACTTTTTTTGTGCCATCAAAAAAAAAAATTCCACCAGAAAAGTCCCTCCACATGCACGGTTCAGGTTTTTCCTCTGAAATGTGCCTTAATCTGGAGAACAAATTGTCACTTGTTTTAGAAGTCCAGTGAAAATATGTGGTTCTTCACGTACTCGTTTTGTCCTCTTTCCACCCACAGCTCCTTTAGCAGACTTTGTTCACAAACATTTCCCTTCTCCTGCAAAGGGCTCAGGGAACATGAGGAGGCAGATCATATGGTGCTCAAATTCATTTGGTCAAAAAATCCTCTATTTAGCCAAGTTAGAGGTTGTATTTAACCCTGAAAGGGGGGTGGAGGGTAGACAGACAAGAGGGCATGCACAGAGCCAGCCCTGGTTGTGAAAAGGCTGATTCACACCCAGGCTATATCTGCTCCCAGTCCTGCCTGACACTTTTTAAGCACATTTATTTTAAAACCACTTTCACATTGAGATGTTCATAGAAGTGGGGGAATTTGCCAGTTCTCTACAGAAAGGGGAACAGCAAAAAGGGATCAGTAAAATGTCCACTGCAGGAAACAGCAGAAAATCAGCTCAAGAGGCACCTTTCTGCTGGGGAAAGTGTTCTTAGGATCATCCCTCTTTGGCTGCTCAGGGTTTGGCCACTGGCACCACAGCACCATGGAGCTGTGATTTTTTTCCAACTCACAAATCAGTAAGTTTGGGAGTTGGTTCTGACTCACAACTCAAGGACAACTTCATTAAGCACAGCACCAGGGAATACAAAGAACAAAGGCAAGCTGCATTTCCCAGCACTGCTCCATGCAGTGTTCCAGCAGTCTGGCTCAGGAAGCCTAGCATGAGCAACAGAATAACCAAATCCCCAGACAGAAACCCAGGGCCTAGGTAGGAGCTACTTTGAAAGGAGAAGTCATGGAAATTTCACTGTCAAGGAAAACAGCTCCCTCAAAGGCCAGGACTGGATTGCAGCATCAGGCTGATAAATTCAATGCAAAGCTGATCCCAGGGGTCTCAGTTACGTGTGTGACACACTCACCAGGGTGAGACCTCCACTGCCTCAGGACACACACAAATTCCCACACCAACTCCATCAGACTGGGCCAAGAAAGATCAGGGAATCAGAATCCAGAGGGGAAAATGACTGTTTTGCAAAGTGGCCTGCTCCCAATCCAGCAATACAATAACTGCTAAAATTAACTGGAAACTAATCCAGCTGAACTGGAACCAGGGCCTAAACCACAGCAGAGGATGTGCTTAACAAACTGACCACACTGCTGGGAAACACCAGCACGACTGCAGAGACTGCCAGCTTCAAACCTGTTTAGGAGTAACTGGGGAAGAGAGCACATCCCAACACAGCTGAATCTCTGCTGAAATGCAGTTTCACTCTGGGTTTGTGCTCCGTGTGCAAACTGTTCAATCTCACTGTTAGAACCTAGTGGCCAGAGGATGAGGTTCACACTGGAAATAAGGCACCCTGCTCTGTATTAACAGTTACAAGATTTTCAAGGAGAACGCAAATCCACTACAGTGTCTCCAGAAAAGAAAAAAAAATAAATCTCTGACTTCTCCCTAAAATAAAACCACTCTTTTAGATAATGCTATGAAGCACTTTGGTGTGTATTATGGCATTAGGCTTGATTACAACAATTCCCTCATGATTTTTCTCATTAAAAATTCACAAGTAGCAAGTACAAACTCACAGTACAGGAAGGTGAGCCCTAAGTCAGAGAAAGGAAAAAAATAAAGAAATTAAATTTGGCTGAGGCTGACTGGAAAGCTCTTCCAAGCCCAGAAGGGCCACATACCAAGAAAAAACAAAACAAGACACAGAGAAAAGGGTCAGAACTGGAGTCTAACCATAAATATAAATAATGCTGTCATTAACAAGGATGTTTAAAGAAAGCTAGTGATGAGCAACTGATCTCAAAGCCCAACAGAAGACAAAGAAAAGGAGACAACATTTAGTGATTGATACGGAAAAAATGCAGCTAAACCAAATTCCTGCCCATCAAATATACACTGTGCAGCACATCAACAGGAAGCCTAGAGATACTGTGCAATCTGATAAAGCATTTAGCATGACTTGCCATTCATCATCCAAGTGTCTCAGTGTACTCTGACACCAATGGTCATGGAAATGCACCTACTTTGCAAAGAGCAAGCTCCCAGTGCAGACTGCTCAGCAGCTCAGAGGGAAGTGGTTTTCTGCTCAAACTCACAATCCTCCCAGTCTGCTCCAAAAGCTGCCAATGCAGCAGCTCCTAAGGACAGCACAAGTAAGGAGGAACCTGCACACAGACTCACCCTCAGCTGAGACAGCCCAGCCTGTAACTACTTGTCAGAGCAGGGTATTCAGGGTTTGGATATGGACATCAGGCAGACCATTTGCAATGGACAGTCTTGGATCCCAGCAAAAGCATTCCTGACTTGTACTCCACACATATCCAATAAAACTGACTCTTTCAACACCATGAATTGTGTGCTACTCCAAAGATACCAGGTTACCTATGGCAACAAAATGGTATTAAAGTTGTGCCCCTGCACCCTCTTACAAAGCCATACTAAAAATTGGGATCACTTCAGTAACCAGAATTCCAGTTTTCCAGGCAGGGTGGAGACCAAACAGCCTGGAACTCTTTAAACCAGCTTTGCTGCTGAAGAAAACTTCTGTGTAATCACACCCTCGGGGCAAGGAGCCCTAATTGTTCCACTGATTCACTTTCAACAGCAAACCACCACAAACACTGAGGCTTCCTGTTCCAAATGCAGAGCACAATTCCTTGACCTCACCTACACGAGCAAGCCTGTGGAATGGCGTTTAGGAAGCCTGTTTCTGACGTTTCTCCTCAGCAGAGGAAGAAAACATCCACAGTCATCAGTGACACTGTTTAGTGCTTCAGCACACTGGGGCTGAAGCAGAGAAGGGCATGAAAACTTGAGGAGAAAGGAAAGCTTGCTTGGAACAAGATTATAGATAAATGCAGGAGTATTCCAGCTGGAATTTTACATGCCCCCAGAGGAAGAAAAAATGTACAGCAGAGCTGGTTGCTATGGGAACCATATCTTGCATGTTATATTATAACTTAAGTGACAGAATCAAGACACACTAAGTTAAATGCAAAGAAAACTCCTCATTTAACTTTGTCTGGGAAGTAGAATGGGAAAATTTAATTCTCTAACTTCCAACCTGGGGGGAAGAAAAAAGCAGGTAACAGTATCTACATTGATTGGCCATTTAGAGGCCTGGCACAAACAATGCTGAGGAATCACCACACAACTCCATGAAAACCAAAACCTGCCCCAAACCTGACAAACCCTGATGCTGAACACGCTGAACCTTTGAGAAGGGCGAGTTGCAGATTCACTGCTGCTTCTCTAAAGACATCTCAGCATTAGCCAGTGGTTTCAGTGAGCCTGGCTGTCATTAGAGCCAAAAATTAAACCTGCACCTTGTCAGTCTCTGGCAAACAGATGAAGAAAATGCATAAGGAAGAACTGCTTGGATTTAGTACTTCTGGGATTGAGGAACACAGACACAGCCAGAGAGTAGCAAAGTAAAGGAAACAACAAATTATACAAAACAAAGGAATAGACTTTTAACCCTGGTCAAACCTTCTCAGAAGGAAAGCTAAGGAAACATCCACTTCTTGCCTCCTTCCCCCCAGGGTATGTGCATGAATGCAGAAGAAATATGGAAAGATTAAGGCAGAAAACAAGATAATGCAATAAAGGGAGCAAAGCAGACTATTGCTGCTGTGATCAAGACATTCATAGGAGAAAATAAGAAGACAAACTAATTTTTCATTCTTTTCTTATTACAGTTAGCAGTGGCAATGTATCTACATACTTTGCATTCTGAAATCATGTACAGTCCCTGCCATCCTCTGCTTCTGACTTAGCCCAGCCTTAATTGTTTGAAATTAAGTTGTGTTTCTACAAATAAAATCAAAACCCCTCCAGATGAATTAAAAATAGCGTATCTCTCTCCTAAGAAAATAATTCAACATAAACACGAAGATTTCTAAGGACCTGTGGTTTATGCTTTGATCATAACTCTGTTAGAATTAGGAGGGGCCAGATCAGAGATTAACACAGCAGAAGCAGAACAAGATGTCCTAACTCCCTGGTGGAGAATTAAGCCTTGTCTACCTCTTTTGGTCTGGCATTCTGAACTTCAGATCAAAGGTTGAAGTAAGAAGTTGATTAGCTAATCTTAAAAACTTTTGGAAGATAGAAAGTTTAACTATTTCAATACATCAATCTCCTTAGCAGATTTCATCAGGAACCTTCAAGAGGGCAGAATATCCAAGAGCCCTACCTAGAAATGTTTCAATATTTAAAGGATTTGCAGGGTTTAAAAATATTTTGGAGTTTTCATCTGCTGCAAGCTAGGACAGGAAAAATTGTTGTGTGATGGAGCAAGTCACCAGAGCTGGCTGTTTCATAGGTACAACTGTTTTATAAAGTTATCTACAGCCATGGGTCACCTGTGAAATTAGAGCTCTTGTTAAAACCAGGGAGAATTAAGAAGAACAAGCAGGTCACAATCAGTAAAAGCACAAGAACAAAAGCACAGCTGCTCCTCTTCCTGCTAAAATGCCACAGGAGTTTGAGAGCAGGACTGGGCTTCAGCAGGCTTTAAAAAGGCACGAATAAAATTCATGACAGGAGAATGCCAGGAAGGCAAAGAGCAGGTCAGCAGTTGTCTAGAAATAGCCATTGGATTTTAGTTTGGAGTAACACTGGACTCAAAGGCTGAGGTGTCGAGTTCATGCTGCTAAGCTTAGAACCCTACAGAACTTCCATCCTTAGAGAAAAAGTCTGCAATTTCTACTGAAGGGAACAGAAACAGCAGCCACTTGCCAACCCTGCCACATGAGCAGAGCTGAGAGAGGCTGTCAGGAACTGCTCACAGCAGCCCCCCTTGTCTGTACCAGCTGCAGCTCATCACAGCCACGCTTCTGCCATCAGCAGCTCCACACCTGCTTTGGGCTCAGAGGGCTCTGGCCAGGGGCTGCCACCAGCCTGGCTGGGCTCTGATTCACATCAGATCCCCAGTGCTACCTCCTGGCTGCTGACAGCTACAGAAAATATAGAAATCTCCAACAGAGCACTTGGGGAGACAAAGGTCTGTTTCAGTGACAATGTCAGTCAGGTAATTAAAGCACCTTTGAGTGCACCCTCTGGTTGTCAGATGAGCAAAGCACTGTTAGACAACAGCAATTCTTGGATTTAGACTTAGAGACATTTTTGAAACACTTGCCTGCATGACCAGGTTAGGATTTTAACAAAAGACTGCAGCCAGAAAATAAATTAAACTGCACTTACAACAACAACAACAAAGGCTTGCATTACAGATTGGGCTGTCTTGTGGGCTGTTTATCAAATTAATAAGGTCAGTGTTTGTAGGCTGAAATTAAAACTAGTTTCAGCCTGAAATCAGCCACCAGCATACACTGACAGAAAAGAGGCAATAAAATTCTGAACTTTACCCAGAATAAATTCTCAAGTAGAAGAGCCATGGTCAAGATACAAAATACATTCTGATGTCCATTCTGTATGTACTTACTGGGATGTACAAATCTTTTTGAACAGCTAAACAAAATCAAAGTGAAAGGCTGTACTCTGTTTTGGGTCTGTTTTGGTGGAAGGTGTTTTGTTTGCTTGCTTGTTTTTGGTGTTGTTTTGGGGGGGGTTTCTTCTTTGCTTTTGTTTTCTGGTCTAAAAACCATCTCAAAGGTTTTTCCTTTTTCCTGTTGAGAAACTCAGATCATTATTTTTCCCACTGGCTGACAGATGACCACAGAACAAGCCACTTTATTACTGATAAGAACTAAGCTCAAAGGAATGAGAGGCAGTTTTAGAAGTGTCTCTTGTTACATAAATCACTCAGCCTAAGACCAACTGAAAATAGACTCATTAAAAGTGAATGAAAAAGCTCTTCAGTCAGAAAGCTCCAATCACAAGTTTCTTCTCCCATCCTTAAGACTGTGCTGTAGGATTTGCCTATGAGATCTAATATGAGTTTCCTGAAGCTATGATATAAAAAAGTATGAACCAAAAAGTCTATAAAAGAAAACAGCTGAAAAATACCTCACAAAGTATCCTCCAGCTCAGAAAGTGACAGGTCATTCCCAAATCTATTTACTTCAGCAATTCCTCCAGCTTTCAAATGATTCCTTTTAAGTGAGAAAATTTAACACTGACTCACAGAAATGTTGGGGAGAGGGCAGAATTACACTCTTACACTGTCTTCTACAGTATCACCCTATATGCAACAACATATGCAACAGAGTAAGATGGAGGGAGATTTCCTGGCACTGCAAGTCCCCCACTAAATGCCAGAGCTGCACACGGGTCAATTATCAGGCTGAAGAACATAAAAGCCCATTCAAAGGAAATATTAAATGAGAAGCAGGTCATCATTCACACCAGCAAGAGGCTGGTTCTGAAGCAATAATTATTTTTCCAGAAATTTTCCAATGTAGTCTTTACATCTGTGGTGCCTTGACAATGATGGGCTGACTTTTCCCCAGCTTAACACAAAAAATCAAAAGAAAAAAAGAGCCAAAAATCACCTCCACATAAAACTGAGAAAAAACAGAGACAACATTTGGAAGTTCAAGGATGAGCCTCGTTGTGACTCGGTTCTGACAGAAAACTGCTGTGAAGGGATGGAGGCAGCTGTGCATTTTCTTCAAAGAGGTTGTGTACTCTCCTGGAAAAGGCCAAACCCACGGCTGCTGCCTCTCCAGCACCCCTGAAATGCCATTTCCTCGTGTTGTGGAAACTTTCCCATAGATACACTTTTGATACACACAGCAACACTGCTTGCTCTGTGTTGGCAGGGGATTCTTTTCCACACACAGTCACCACATCTTTAATGACCTGCTACGTGTCTCTCTAAGAAAACAGGGTATAGCTTAATGACACAGGAGCACATGGGACATTAAAAACCCTTTAAGACAAACTTAAGCTTGGCATGGGATTTGATTTCCCCCAAGAGAACTGCTAAAATTCTCTAAAGAACACCTTCACAGAGACATGTTTTATGGTCATTGTTGAGCTCTTGTGCAAAATGCAAACAGGTTTAGCCAGATTTTTCCACATCATCTCCTGGCATTTTAGAGTCTGCAAAATTAAGCCAAGAACAGAGAAGCCAGGTTGGGGATTTTTCAAGAAAATAAGGAATTATTTTTTTTTTTTCAGTTTTCAATTCCTGTTCTCAGCAGTGCCAGGAAAATGAAGTCTTCCTAAAGACAGCCCCAGGATTTAGCAACAGCCCTTTGTGTTAACATCCAGAACTTGATTCCGTTTCTTGTCTCAACTGTAGCTTAAACAGGGATCCTGGAAAATATTATGACTTCAAATAAAACATTACTGATAGAAAATTTTCAAACTCACTCTTTCAAAAAAAAAGTTGTTTCTCCAGTGTCTGAGAGAATAAATGCAGAAAAGGGAAGTTTCCCTGGCTCTGTGTTAACCAAGCAGTGAGTTTGAAAAGTCAGTTAGGTGTTACTACTGATGGACATAACATGAGAAGCTATTTCTGAGCTGAATAGCTTACAATTAAATATTACTACTCATAGAGATTGGCTGGAGAGCTGCCCGGTGGGAAGGGACCTGGGGGGGTTGGTGACAGTGGCTGACCATGAGCCAGAGCATGGCCAGATGGGCAAGAAGGCCAATGGCACCTGGATTTTATCAGCAATGCTGTGGCAGCAGGAGCAGGGCAGGGACTGTCCCCTGCACTCAGCACTGCTGAGGCCACACCTCAAATCCTGGAGTCACTTCTGGACCCCCCAGGACAAGGACACTGAGGGGCTGGAGCAAATTCAGAGAAGGGAACAGAGCTGGGGAAGGCTCTGGAGCACCAGGAGCAGCTGAGGGAGCTGGAAAGGGGCTGAGCCTGGAGCAAAGGAGGCTCAGGAGGGACCTTCTCACTCTCCACAACTCCCTGACAGGAGGGTGCAGCCAGGTGGGGTCAAGCTCTGCTCCCAGGGAACAAGCAGTAGGACAAGAGGAAGCTGCCTCGAGCTGCACCAGGGGAGGTTTGAATTGGATATTATGAAACATTTCAATGGAAAGGTTGTCCAGCATTGGAACAGGCTGTCTGGGGAGGTGGTGGAGTCACCATCCCTGCAGCTGCTTAAAAGACACATGGATGTGACACTTGAGGACAAGGTTTTAGTGGTGAACTTGGCAGCGTTGAGGTAATGGTTGGACTTTCTGATTCTAGGTCTCTACAATTCTATAAAATGTCTTAATTCACAAGTGGGAACCTTAAAAGGTGAATAAGGGAGAGAGTAAGGAGAGAGGACAGGTTTTTATGCTGCCTTTAGGGTAAAGAAATTGGACCACTCACCTCCACTAAGTAACTTCATCACCAGCCAAAGCTCATCTTTCACCACAAATGATGTGTAGTAAGATACAATGTTGGGGTGATGGCACTGACTCATGGCTTGAATTTCTTTCTGTAGAGAAAAATAAAACATTAGCAGTTGGACACAGGGATAATAACTCCTCAGGCACAGAAGTTATCTTCCTCAAGACACAAGGAGGGTGCAAAGAAAAAGGATACCTAGAAGGTAAATGCAGAAAATCCACAAATACTCTAAACACTCAGGCTGCATCATACTAGAGCCAAAAGGTATTTTAGGGTGTTCTTCCTGTGTGTCTAGAAGAAGAAAAAGTTGACCAAAAAACCCATGGCAATGCCAAAGTGGTGGCAATCAAAATACCTGCACGTGGCTACAACAGAATATTCCCAAAAATTCACTCTGGTTTGTGACCTAGGAAGTTCAATGCTGACTTCTCCTTTCAGTAAAACACTATGCAACAGATGCTTAATCTGTTGAAGGCTATCTTTTGGATGAGAAAAGGAAATATTGGCCTCTGGGGGGAAAAAGGCCTCTTATTCCTAATGTTTCTTCCCAGCAGGAAAGCAGATGGCTTAGCTCAATTAGGTTGAAGGCACAAAGGACAGCTGTATCCTTTGTCACACAGGAAGAAGAGAGATCACTTTGAGATTAGAAAGTTAGTAACTACTACCAGATCAGGACAGTATGAAATACATTGAGATATTAAATTGTTTTGAATTTTGACTGTACTTAGTCTTAGTTTTGGTTATGGATTCAGGGTGGAGGTTTTTCAGGTTATGGTGGGAATAACACCAAACATTGACTGATTTCATTATGCAAATGAAGAGAAAAAAAAACAACAAGTCACCAGTTTGGACAGAAAGACTCCCAGTTTCTTGGCTGTGCATAGACAAAAGCCATGCACTGAGCCAAGCCTGGCACCCTGCACTGCACCCAGCTGGGCCTCTGTGCTTCAGCCAAGTCCCCCAACCTGACAAATCCCCACCCCAGACACTCATCCCCTCAACTTCTGCTCTCAACTTCAGCATTCCTTCACAGGACACAAGGAAGGAGGAGCACAAGGCCCCTTCCCTCCCTGAACCTTCCCTCCCGGGTAAGGCAAGACTCCTCTGGTGTGAAGTACAAGAAAGAGCTCTGAGCAGAACTCACTCTTGCCCAGGACACCCCACAAATGCAGCACATTTTCCTCCTGCTCCTGCACAAAGCTCTGCTTGTGACTGAGTCCAGGGTAAAGCCACTGCTTCCCCTTGGCAAGGCCTGAGCTGGCAATCACAGCTCCAAAGGAACAGGCTCATGTTGATTTATCCACTTAGTCCTGCTTTTCAGGCAGTAGGTGCATTTGAGGAATCCAAAGCAATTGGTTCCTCTTTCTGTGTCCCCAAGAGAGGCACCAGCTTTCCAGGAAACTTAACAAGCAGATTAAAGAAGAATCCTTCTAAACAGGAAAGGATATTTGAAGAGTGGGGAATAAGCTATTCATCTCCATGTAGTGTACTCTAAAAGGCACTCTGTGAAAATAAATACAGCCTAAAACAATATATTTTGCTTACTCTGACAGCTCCAGCTCCCTTCCTTGCAAACTTTCACTTGTGTCAAGTCATTTTTCACAAAGGAAATAAATCAGCAACTTTGGAGTTTTCTGCAGTTCTTTCTGACAATTAAAATATACTACACAAGATAAAATGGCATGAGAGGAAACCAAGGTGGAAATCAGCAAGCAGGACTGGTAATCCATCCCATCAGTCAGACCTGCTCCAAACCCAGCACTCTCAGAGTATCTAGAGGGGTTGGCTTTATATTTTCCCAGCTAGACTGCTCAAAATATTTTGAAGCAGTTCCCTGGGAGATCAAGAGAGTAATATGAGAAATATATACAAACATTGCATATTTAATATATATTTGTGTATGCTATTGGAGTACAGGAGGCAGTGAGGCAAAGTCTGGACCAAGTTTACTTCAGATCCTAGATCAGATTTTTGCCATTTAAGCAGCCCTGTACTACAGAATTTTTCAGGCATTTTGTGACACTTAGTTATCATTTTATTATTATTATTTTCAAAGAACTTCCTCTCTCATTCACTACCACAATCTGCTCCCTGGGCTGGGAAACACAGCTAAAAAAAATAGCTTAAGTCTGTCATGTGCACCAAAGCAGAAAGAAGGAAAATAAATAATCACAAACCTGATCTGTACAATTAAACACCTCTGTCAGCCAGTGGATGTATAATACAGGCAGATTAATCCATTTCTCACACAGTGTAGCACAGCTCTGAATAATTAATTGCATCACAGCCCACGATTTTCAGTGCTTTTACATTATTACCAATCAGAAGGAGCAGCAGCCAGGCAGACTTTCTCTCCCATCCACAAACCCCCATTTCATTTTCAGCAGTTTTCGTGGCTAATCTCACACTGGCTACATCAAAGCTTGGTTCCTGTTCTCCCCCAAAGAGGGTACCAACATCCTGAAAGCTCAAGCCATACAATTGTTTTAAATGATAGTGGTAAATCACAGGGGCTTTGTGGTTAAAATGCTTCCTGACATAACTGAAACCAAGCCAATTGTGCCATACACCCACAGTCTGCTCCAGCAGTACAGAGCAGGGGCTGAAGGGCTGCAGCTAAAGCAGGAATCCCACTCCAGGATCACTGGGCAGCTCTGCTCAAAAGCACACTTGGACTAGGAAGGGATGAAACACAGCAACAGCCATTTTGTGTGCAGTAAGCTCAGCTTTAATACTATTATACTATTCCCAAAGCTTTTGGGAGAGCTTGCTGCTCTTCAAACACAACAAAGTCAGAGGTAAAAGCAGTAATGTTCTCTCTCCATCTCCCTAATAAGACTACTATACCCAGATAACAGAGCTACAGCTGTGCTTCCCATATTTTCCCAAGCATCAAAACAATATTGGAAGACTGCTAATAAAAATCTCAGTGATTTCCACACCTCTGTAATAATTTATTTGGGCTGCTCTATACAAGTTTGAAGGTGGAAAGGCTTTATTCCCTCTCTGCCAACAGCCATGGGTCACTTGACACAGAGTCCCAAGCCATGCACAGATGCAGTGGGTGATAAGCAGCTCTTGCACCCAACAGCCCTCACACTCCATGGCTCCAGGGATGAGAGACAGCCCTCCTGCCAATTCCCAGAAATTGCTCTGCTTTCTGCTCAGCTATGGAGAATCAATTCCCAACAAAAACATGTCTAGACACAGGCAATGGTTTGGAAATGGTTACATGCTCACCCTGGGTGAGATATTAAAAATATCTGTATTGTCAAATACCAAAAGCAAATAAACTGGGATTAGCTCTAAATGCCTCCATGGCTTCCATTAAGGGTACTGACAAATGTTCTCACTACTTCTACAGGCAATAAAAGAAACATTTTAAGGCTTGCAAAACAGTAATAAAATTACAGTGAAGTATAATCTAGAATTATAAGCAACCTATTAGTCTCCTGTAAGTCAGATCAGCTGTTTTGGATGAGGGTTTATTTACCCAGTGACACACAATTGAAGTTTGAATTAATAGGAGCAGGTAAGGCTGTGTTTTAGCTACCAGCTCCAGTTTCTTAATGGTATTTTCTTTTCACATCATCACCTTTTACTCTGTGTTTATCTGCCCCTGAGGTTTGCTTCAGAGGCACTTGCTCTCAAATACCAGGATAAAAATTGTGCTTTATTTAGTTTTATTTCCTACATGTTGACATGAACTCGAGAGATAGAGCACAGCAGCAGTGTGCTTTCATGTGGCTACCTGCAACTTCAGAGGAGTGCAGAGAGCTGCCAGCGTGGCTACCCTCTTTGAAGGGATCACAGCCATAAGAGAAGTGGGGAGGGAAAGCATGGCTGGGGCAGAAATCAAAGCAGATCAGCTGTGATCATCCCTTGAAAACACCAATGCTTCAACTATGGCTGGCAAAGATTCTATACCATGAGATTTCAGCTGAGAGATAAGGCATTAAAGCTGCTCTTCATCCTTTTAAAGCAGGATTTAGAGCTCCAGTCCTACAGGCAGCCATAGCCATTCACATTCTGCTTCAAGTTGAACTTTAATGGTTTAGCTAAAAGGTTGTAAAATTGACAATAATAATTCATCTGCCTTTTGAGGTGGCAACAAAATAAAAATCAAAAACAAATCCAAACATGTTGTTCTACCAAAATTAACTCAAGAGATATTTTTTAAGAATGTGGGGGAAAGTCACAAAATCAGAGATTCTGATTCAACTCCCACTCCTTGGATTACCCAGTTCAACTCCTTGCCTCAAGTAGCTACAGGAGCTAAACTGGCATGAGTAAAGAGGGGCTAGATTAGCCCTACAAAAAAAATCAGAATAGTTTCTATTCTGAAAGGGATAAACACAGTTCTTCCATTAAGTAATCTTCAGTGGTGAGAACAAAGTAGTCCAGTGGCAAGTCATTCAGCAGTTGCCCATTTTAATGGCTACTCTCCAGCCTCATTCAGTGGTCATTCCCTCTTTCAAAGTCCTCAGCATCAGTGCAAATGTTCTGAAGGAAGCAGGTGTTTCTCAGCTGCTGTGGTGCAGCAATTCCTACATGGCCGTTTTTAATTGGTTTCAGCCAAAAAGCAAATGGGTGAGTGACTGCCTCCTCTCCCAGACACAAGCCAGCTTTACCCACATCCCCAGCTAACCTATCATTGACCCTTACATTTGTTCAGATCAATACCAGTGCTTACAGCTCAACAATGCTGTCCGTGTGATCAGTGCCCACAGACAGCTGCAAACTCTCTGAAGTTCTTTACAGGCACCGTCTCCTGCTCAGCCAGTCCAAGTGAAGGAAGACATTTGATGCACAGGATTTCACTCACCATTAATTCTCACGTTCATAGCAAATTTTATAGAAAAAAAATAACACAAAAAATCAAAACAAAACCTAACCACTCCAGTAATTAAGACTTCTGTTGTTTGATATTTGATAAACAATACAACTAAGCTGTACCCTGCACAGGTTTAAGCCTTAAACTGCAATCCCAACATGCAAGGAATATGTAACACAGCAGACCAAATAACCATGCAGAAACCATGTATCATTTATCAGACTCCCTAGCACTGATACTCGGGGACTTCTTTTCTCTGGAGCAAGTGTGAAGGTCCTCAGGCCTGGAAATGAAATTATAATGGCAATTGCCATCAGATGACAGGCATGGATGAAACATCTGTACTGCTTCCACAGAAACCTGCTGCTTTGTTCCCAACAAACTCATACCCTGGTTAATCCACTTGTGTGAAGTGCTCCATCAGATCAAAGGCAGTTCAATATCCTGCCCAAGTCTTCAAAAGAAGGTGCAAAAACCTTACAAAAAGCAGTTACACAATTATCTGCCCAGAGGGTAGACTTCTGACTAAGCCTGGGCAGTTAACAGTTGGCTTATGATTTAAACCAGGAGAGTTCATAATCCTTTTTTTAAATCCTATCTAATTTAACCTTCTCAACTATAGGTTGATTTATTTAATCTCATGCAATGTTTGATCTCCATATTGGCAAGCAAGCTCCCTGGGTTATTTCCATGAAATTTTAAAGGACATTTCTGTTCAACTGCAGTTCAGCTTTTTCCCTCAGCCTCCTTAACTGCCCTCTGGCCAGAGCACTGAGAGTAATATCTTCCCTTTTTGTGTGCAACCTGTCAGGCCCAGAGCCATCAGCCCCTGGAGTAGGGAGAATTTGGAATCTTTCTAGGAACAGCAACACCACATCTCCCATGCTCTTTCCTGAGCCTGTCTCTTGTTGAATCATCTTAGGGAATAAACAAGGCAGCATTTCACCCTAGCTGGGAAAGCCCAATGTGAAATATCCCATAGCTTATGTTTCCCTCTCTACTGTTCAACATTCCTGGTAACTGCTAAGCTGACAACCCATGTCATCTGCTACTCATGGAGAAAAAAATCTCCATCTGGATGAAACAGAATTCAGCTTTAATTGCATGAAAATGGAGTAGAGTTTGTAGGACAGAGGGAGGATTTAAGGCCTTTTAGATCAGTAATTCTTTAAAACAAGAAAATACTTCTACAAGTAAAAGGCTGGAGGCATGGTTATTTTGAGGCAGATGTTACACCACTGTTTCAAGGATTGGCAACAGCAGCAAAGCATCCAGCATCCCACAATGAAAGGAGCAGGAGCAAAACACAGCTCTGAATGGTGTGCAGCTGTGAAATACAACACATGAGCAAGCAGACTGTTTGCAAACCCACACCAGTGTGATTGTTAACTACCATGGGTTGCAAGACAAAAAGTGGAACTTCAGTAATGAATCAAGATGTGCAAGATTATTTGTAGGCAACACTGTATTTGACCATCTCTCCTCATTCCACTCCCAGTCACACCTCTGAGCAAGAATCATTGTAAGCTGCACTGTACTTCTGTCAGCTGAATCCCACAGGCAGACTAGGAAAGATCTCAGAGCATTCAGAAATGTACAGGGAAAAAGATAAAAATGAAGCATGGAAATAAATCACCAAATTCAGTAGCTAGGTTTGAAAGAGGCCCATCTCTGCACAGCATTACTCCTGCTGTCTACATTCTTTACAGCAATTAGCACTTGAGCTGAAGTGCTGAATGCCCTTGACTTGGCTTGCTCATGATTCAACAAAACTGGCCCTTCCTGCATTTCCCATTCCCCACAGCAGCAATAAATAAATCCAGTGCATTAACCTAGAGTGTCACACAGTATATGCAAAGTGTGCAGTTTATTCCTGACCACCCACACAGCTCAAATGTATATTGAGATAAAAGGATCAGGATCAATACTTTTAATGAGCCAAGTCATAGCACTTACTCTAAGCACAGCATCTCCAAAGCAAGGACACAGTCCCAGATTTCCTGGCCTCTGGTCATCTGTAAGCTAAAGGAAGCCCAAGGCCACTCTTCCATCCAGCTGGTGACAGAGCCACTTACTCTGCACTTCCCACTCCCAACTAACCTTCCTCTTCTCCTCCATCCCAAGAACTACAAGTGCAAACCACTAAAAGCAGCACAGACATTGAAAGAGGTGTACAAGAACCAAATCATCTTTTTAAGGATGGCAGTACTCCCTACCCTCTCCCAAGCAACGTGTGGCTATGTAGCTTCTGAGAATAAGGAAGCTTGATTCAACAGAGAAGTCTACAGGTCTGAGGCACTGCAGAAAAGTAATTATAAAATTACTAAAGCACTATTTTCCCTTTGCTATCACACTGCCCAATGAATGGGCAGTGCTGTAACCCAGGAGCACTCTCCTGACCCCAGGCAGGAAAGCAGAGTTCACCATAAGCTGACTGCTGTGCTCAAATGCCTTTAGAGCAACAAAAGGATAATGGAGCTCATGAAAGCCTCAGTTTGTGATTTTAACTGCCCTGGGGGAGAGGAGAAAGCAAGGCAGGGACAAAACATACCCCAGTGTGAACTCATCATATTTGTCTTTGCATTTGCTTCTTAAAACAACTGTAACCTGCAATCATCTACAGTTACTTTTTTTTTTTTTTTTGGGTAAGGCACAATCCTGCAATATGAAGTAGTTGCTCAGAAAAGTTAATAAAACTAATTGGGAAAACTGCCATGCAGGGAGACTACAAGACCGTAAAACTTGAGAATATTTACTTTAGGGTAGAAGCAGATGTGGAAGCAAGATAAAAAGAAGTGAAGGTAAGAGCACACAGAGCTGGGAAATCAGGAACTTCCATTCTTTTTGCTCTTGCACTGAGAAACAACACTGGTGATCCAATAGACTGAGAAATTTAGAATAAACACAGGGAAACACTTTCTCACACAAAATTTCTTCCTCAGCAACCCCTGGCCCTGGAAGCTGCTACAGCTCAGAACCATCTTCGTGCTCCTCCCCCTCTCTATGACTTTTAAATTCAAGAATACTTACAGCTGCATACTCAAGCCCAGAGAAGGACCCACACCAGATCCAGTCACAAAACTGGAAGCTCTGGACAGCTGACAACAGCAATACACTGCAGGCCCACCCATAACAGGAAAAATCATTGTGAGGAACAGGTCAGCCAGAGACTAAAAATGTGCAATTAGAAGTACTTATCTAAAATTACACATCAAGTCTCTGCAGTGTCTCTTTCTGAACCTAATGTTTTTAGCCAGAATTGGCAATTACTCAAAGAATCAGAGTCTCAATTAGCACATCCTGACAATGCAGTCAGGAATACCACTGAGGCAGGGTAGGATGGGCAAGCCAAACAAAAGGCCTGAAAAGGATACCAAGGGTTGGTGTAAGGACAGAAAGACAAACTGTGAGAGGAGATCTTGAACTCCTACACTAGCATGAGCCATAAGAGGATTTGAACACAGGCCATCTTGAGTGCTACACACAACCCTCCACAGGAGCACTGACTGACTGAACGGGGCCTTTCCTCTTACCCAGGGCAGATTTGCTGATACCCATAATGACAAAAATACCATTAGACACCAGATGGAAACTGGAACTGTGCTTCAGGTGATTTGCTGGAGATTTGTACAAACGTAGTGATAGCAGGACTCCCAAATTCCATTTCTGTTCTACCTTCTAATTGCAAGCACCGAAATAAGTGCCTGAGGTGAACCAAAGAAGCTGTTGAGATTCAAGGGGAAAAAGACAAGGCAGGATTATAAAAATCCCAGAGAGGTATTTCAGAAGAAAAGACAGTACCAGGCCTCAATTCCATAATGCCAATATTTAGTGTGGGAAGTTTTGCCCCAGAGAGCTTTCTCATTCTAGTGGAGACCCCTCAATGTTCACAGGAATGTCTGTGTCTGCCTGGCTTAAATTCAGGGACCTTCCAGATGTGAGGTGAATGAGACAACCACTGCACTGCAGAGGCACCAGCTCCCACACACAAAGGGGAGAAAACCAAGCCCATCAACACAGGAGCCCAATGAGAAAAGGGAAATTTCAGTTATCACATCTACTGCAAAAATCTGTTTTTCATTGAGACAACCTTGAGAAAAGAGGCACAGAGCAGCAGAAAATTACACTGCTACAGCTCCAAAGGACTCTGTCTCCTGTCCTGAACTCAGAATTACAGGGGTTTCCATATGGCAGCCTGCAATGTGTCAGTGATCCCTTCAGCTGGCATCAGTACCAGAGAGAGATTAGGAACAATGGCCAATTCATTCAGTTTTTCTCTTTACAGGTGAAGGAAAAAAAATGTAAAGAACTGCAGAAAAGAAAAGAAAGCAAAGCCATTCCCTTAAATTTCAAATATTCTGAAAGCATGTAGCTCTGGATCCCCCTCGAACTTCAGAGCTCTTGTGGGTACAGCAGAGCTTCACACTTGCACATTAACTCAGTTCAAAACAAAGGGATTATACAAAGTGCTGAGCTCTAAACAAACAGTCTGAAGTTTTGCAACAGTTGATCTTTTTAACATTTTAAGTACCACAACCGGGACAACTGAGCTGCCTGTAATGAAGTCAGTCGAGTTCCCTCACCTTCACCCCACCTCATGAAAGGTTTTAAGACACTTTGCAAGAAACAGCTGAACTAGAGCTGCCCAGACAATTCAGATTGCATACCAGGAGTTCGTCCATGCTCGTCTGACACTTCTCCAGGTTGATCCGTTTAATCGCCACCTTCTCCTTCTTGGGAGCGCAGAAAGCCGCCTGCACCACCGCGGTCGCGCCACTCCCTGGGGAAAAGAGAGAGTTACCAACACCGTGGGGACTTCAGCACGAAGGGAGGGAGGCCAGGCAGAATCCTCAGGGCCAGGAAAGGCAGCAGAGCCAGATAGAACCCAGGGAAGGTGCTCTAGGCACTTCCCACTGTGCAGCTCCATGGCTTGGCTCAGCCACCACGTGCAAGTGCTGGGCAAACTGAAGGAAAACAAGTGGATCTTTATGATCCCTTCCAGGGGTCATTACAGCTCTGCAGACCAAAAACCAGACTCCAGTTTCCTTTTATAAAAGAGTGTTTCTACTCATGTACTGTTAAAAGATCTGAGGTTACACAGACTTTAACCTGATGTGTTCACTCAAAGTGTCAAAAACAAGCCACTCTTTGCTGTCGACATTAATGAGATTTCTCAAATATTTCTATGCAGTAATTACTGTTCCCATCTTTCCTTATTTTATGCAAAGACACGAGGTGGGTTTCAGTGGAGCAGGTTCAGCTCCAGCTCTCACACTGCCTCAGTTTCTGGGCTGAAAACTGCCCCAGAACATTTAAATTCCAATAGGGAAAAAAATACCACATTTAACATACAGTCCTGCAAACTGCTGCAAATAGGGAGTTCTGGATTTAAACTACTCAACAACATCAAATTCTTTGATATGAAAGAGAGTTTGCAGTAGTGAGACTTAAAATTTATTTGATGTTAAGTTCATTTTTGTTGGTCAGAAATTGTTGCAACATTCACCTCTCATCAATAGGACACCTTGTTGCTTCACTTTCTTCCTTCACCATGGCTCCCCACAATTACACACTTCACTGGAGAGCAGTAAATCCACACATTAATAAAAAAGTGGGTAGGATATGTGGAAAATAGCTCAAAGGTTCCTATTGCAAATACTTTAAAAACACCAATAAAAATAGAGATAAATGAAAATAACTATTCTGCATTTTGGAATAACACACCTATTTTAGCAGATTCTCCTATTTTTAACACTATAAAAACTACTTCCAGATGCTGCAGTTCAGGTAAAGCACATTTTTGCAAGCTTTGTGATTTTCTTCTAGTTCATTCACATAAACTGGGAGCAAAATCTTTCATTTTCAAACAAAAGCTACTGACATTCCCTATAATCACCATCAAGAGTCTTCTCACACCAAGTTGCACCAACTCAAAGTTCCAGGTGAGAGAAAGAGCCCAGCCCTGAAAGAGAGAGGGAAACTGCTCCACTAAAATTCATTGAAAAGCTCTGAACTGTGGGACTCTGCTCCTCTAATCTTCCACCAGCACCTGCTACAGGACTTTGACTTCACCTTACATGGCATGGCCAGTGCACCCTGGACATCAGCATCAGCTTGCCAGGACTCCCTGTACCCAGTTTACATTTTAATGGCAGAAGTGTGCAGAACATAAAATGCTAAAGCTTTATTATTTCCCAAAGCAAATGGGTTTTTAAGAAGTTCAAGACTGAGGCCTTTTATTACTTGCACATGTATTGTTTTTCAGAGACTATTCATAGCACAAGGCAAAACAAATTTATTAGGAAAAGGACAGCAAGAATATTTACAAGGGGCTTTGGAAACAAAGTTTGAGTGCTGTAAGCAGGTTCCTGAGCAAATGACAGATGATGGAGGGGTCTATGCAGATATTTAACAGAAAGAGCAAGAGTGGGGGGAGGTTTTGACAGCTGAGTTTGGTTAGACTGGCAGGAGCAGGGCTGAAACACACAACATTAAGCACAGGACAAACACCCAAAAGCAAACCTCCACATGCACTCCCTGTAGTCATTCTGCCCAGCGGGGGCAGGAATCCAGCATGAAAGCAGCAGCCCCAAATGAATTCCCACTCACTGGGAATCCTGGTGGCACTGACCTACTCCTCTCCACCCAGTACCTGCTTCTCTTATTTTGTTTCTGCTTTGGTGGGGGAAACAAAGTAAAAACAAAAAGGCTCGAGACACAGAGAGCAGCACACACAGAAGTGGTGACAAAAGGCAGAAATCAGTTTGCACTTCCTAGCACTGTTGGTCTCCCTACAGCAACAGCCTTTTGGAAGTCAGAACAAAAAACAAACACTTTATCAGTTCTTTGGAAAGACTTAGATCCCAGAAGAAATGTTGCTGCTGACACATTCAAAGCACCAGTATTATGATTTCTTTCCTTGGGTGTCTTGGTGCATAATAATAGAGGCTGAAAACACAAGCCAGATGCTGGAAGAATATATGACTGTGCACCTCAGAGGATTGTCTTGTCACACAACCCTTTTCACTCCCCAGTTTGTTTCTCAGTGTGTATTTTTACCTCTAAAGCTACCTGTCCTCACCAGCACAGGTATCTGTGTTCAAAGACTTTCTGGATATCTCAGACACTCAATAGTGTCAGCAAACCCCTGCTTCCCCCCCCCCAGCAGGACATCCCAGGATTCCTGTGCCAGTTAAACCCAGTTTGTGTAAGCACAACTGGCAGAGGTGCTTCTCACAATGCAGATGCAACATCATTACTGTGAGCCAAATCCTACACAAGACGAAGCCCACGGCTTTAAAGAAGTCACCACACAAAGCATAGCTTTGTGTTTTATTCTTTTGGGATGTTACTGCCAGAAACAATAGATGCAGCCTAATTAAAAGCAGGAGTACTCATTCTACAGCTCCTTTCCAGTCCTTGAGTCTGTGGAATCAATGCTCACTAGGACTTCAGGGCAAAAACTGCTTTCCACTAAGTGCTGGACAATGCCCCAGCCTACAGGGACCCGATCTGTTATGAGTGTATGGCATTATTTGAACAGTAATGAAATCCCAAACTAAATCCTTCTGGGCACATGGCAGGGAATCATCTGAACTCGAGACTCCTCCCATTTAATTCCCTGCTGCTCCTACTTTTCTGGCAGCTCTCTTTAGTTCGATCACCACCTGCTCTCCCCACTCCCCCCTCTCCTGCTAATTCGTCACTTCTTTCAGCTCCTCTGTAGCACTAATTATAGAGAAACAATGAAATCTCAAAAGCGTATCAAGTGAGGATTAAGCCAAGCTGCAGCACGATGTGCCACAAGCAAGCTGCTCTTTGGTGGCAGCAGCAGCGTGCCGTGCTTCTGGGACCAAACAAAGACGGCTTTCCGTGCTTCTTTGGAGAGTTCAGAAAACATGGCAACGTGGGCACTTCAGGCTTTGCAGCCACAGTTTGTTTATTAAATGCCAGGGTGGCAAGAGAAAGAAAGGAGAGAAGTTGCAGCGAGGATGCTGAACACATCGCTAAGTGAAAACAAGCATAGGGACAGATGACACCAACAGAGAGAATAAGAAAAAGCTCATCAAGGAAATTTTTTAAAGTTTAAGAGCGGGTAACAAATATATGAGCAACAGCATGAAGAGAAGAGATTTCCTCGGCTGCTATGAACAACCTTCACTGAGAAAAACCCCAAGGGTAGTTTGTGCCAGGGTAGCACAACTTGGACAAACCAACTCCCCCAGCAGTCACAGATCTGCTGCAATCCTGACAGCATGGGCAGCACGGGGTTAATGTTCCTGTGCTGGGTTCCTGCTCACTCCCCACCTCAAGACACTCTGATCAAGGTCAGTGCTGAGGCTCTTCCCTCTGCCTCTCTCAAGATCAGCTTTCGGAGAAAATTTGCTCCCTGGTTAATCTGTTCCAACATAACGGCTTAGCAAAACAATGAAAACCGGGCACAGCCAAATGCTTGCTGCTTTATTCCTGAAAAGCAGGAGATCATTTTGTTGAAGGATGATGGGGAGGAAAGAGACCCCAAATGGGTATTAGGATCTGCTTAATACCCTGCTTTTGCCTCTGTAGGATCTCAGATATAGTTCCAACCCTTAGGATAGCAGCTGCAAAATTCCTGCATAAGAGGGTCACGACCTACTTTAGAAAACACCGCCTTAAGAGGAAAACATACCCTTTCTAACCCCTACTTCTTTCATGTTTCTACGATTAAATGGCTCTTTCTGAAGTAAGACCAATCTCTGAAAGGATTAAAATAACCCAAATAGAAAAGTCCCCAAGCACTCAGTTACTGAAGCCTGATTTTCCAGAATCCCTGAATCCATGGTCCCTGTACCTTCAGCATCCACAGCTCCAGCCTGAACTCCCCATGAAAGCCCAGCAAAGGAGGCTGGATACCATCTCTTCTACAGTTCCACAATTTTTGCAAATAAAGAAGCCTACTCAGAGATCTCAGCTGAAGTTAATGGAAACCAATTATTTCAAGGCTAATTAGAGGAGTGGAAAGGCAGGGAACTGACCAGAGGACACAGCATGTTCCTACACACTTTGTCTCCAATTTAACTGAATCTCTGCAGCCACATAAGGACATTGCAGCTCTCCCAGTAAGACTGGGATGCATTGCACTGATGCCTCTTCCCAGGCAAATGCAACTGAGGCCAGAGATCCTCTTGGCAGAGAGGTCTGCTTAAGCAATGGAATAGTCATGCCAAATGGTCACAAGACAAGCATCAAATCCTGGCTCCAGGATGGTATTCTCAACCACGTGCAAAAGCAATTTGAAGTAGTTACATGGAAGGAGGACTCACAAAACAGTGCTGCCCAAGCTTTAAATTTACCTCAGGCACCCTGAGAGAAGTGAAAGTTCCCCTTCACTGTAACACAGTTGCTCACAAAGCTGTTACAAACAACAGGGGATGTGTTCCATAACAGTCTTGGAGCACCAGTCCTTACCCTACTGCAGCATCAAAGCCCCTCTGCAGAGGAAATACTCTTTGCCAGGGTCAAATGAACACTACAAATTGTTTAGGTTTGAAGGAATCTCTAGTCCACCATCCTGCTGAAAGCAGGATCAAACTCCAACTTAGATCAGGTTCTTCAGCAATCTAGTTTGGATTTTCTTGAACAAGAATTATTTCTACAATCTCTTTGGCTGTTTCTGTGTTTCACCACCCACGTGGTAAACTTTTTTCCCCTCTTGCTAACTAATCAAGACTTCCCAGTTTTGCTCTCAACCCTGGCCTTCCACCATGCACCTCTACAATTCAGCTTCACCTCCCCTAGAACTTTCCACAAGAGAGCTGAGGACAGCAACAGCTCCTCTAAGGCTGGGAAATCCAGCTCTCCACGCCTGTCCCCATAAGTCACATTCCCAAGTCTCCTTCAGCATGGGGCAATGCCCAGCTGAACACCTCCACACAACCCTGCCCAGTGTTTCCACCCTTCCCTGCACACACACACGACCTCTCTATTTTTAAGCAAGATCTGGAATCCATCCTCCACTATCTGGAGAGTGGTGCCAGAAAGCCGCTTGTGACGCAGGCTCTGTTTATAATTGTGCCCCCGGGTTTTCCTCTTATGAACAATGCACACAAAACACTTCCCTGCAAGGCTGCTCTGGGCTAAGCAATGCCTCACAGGTTCCAGGTACCCCAAAGCCCGGGAGACCTTCAATGCTTTACAACCCAGGCTCGGTGTTTGTGTCTCTGCAGGCTCACTCCATCTCTGGATGCTTCAACTCTTTGACAGCCTCATGCCAAAGAGCTGTGGGAGCCCTGCTCTGATTACTCATTCCAAGGACAATACAGCAATAAAACAAGAAGCTACAAGATTGGGAATAGAACTTCTTATGTGTTCTTACAGAGCACAGGACAAATACAGATCTAATTAAACCAGAAATTAAATACCGGATTGCAAATTCAGACCCATCTTGCATTGTTTGGTCCATTTCCTATGAAGGCAAAGTAATGCCTCTATTTTCTGCTTCTCATTTGAGGCTTCTGGTGAAAAGAGTCCTCTTGCAAAGAATGGACTGCTTCTAAAAACAAGCTAGCAAAAAAAAAAAAAAAAGCCTACTCTTGAATTTCCAGCCAACTCAGCATGGGGTGGGAATACTCCTTTCCCCAAGCAGGACTTGGTAACAAGAGTCCACTGGATGTCAAAGTCTTGCTGGCACAAACCCCACGATTCAGGAAGAGTGAAGTAATGCAATGTTAATGATCCTCGAATATGTTTTTCAAGCCATCTCCCCACTATGTCACATTCTTACTACAAAATGGAAGATGCAGTAACAGCTGCAAATAGTATTAATAAAACAAAAGGGAATTCATAACAGGACTTGGACATACTCTGAGTATTGCCACAGAGGGGGCAAAAACTCTGCTTACCTGAGGAGAGGAAAAAGTTTCCACAGCAAAGTATCATCTGCTCAGTACAGGACTGCAGGAAGAGTGTTAACAATTCTCCAAGTGGAGTTATAGCCCCAAACCAGCAGGAAGATCACCTGGGTGCTTCTTGCACTGCTCAGAGTGAGCTCCAACAGCAAGCTGGCTCTGAGTACTGCTACTAGAGACAGTGGGAGCAGCAGCAAAACCAGTGAAGGAGAATTCAGCTGGGTTTGCTCTGTGCCTGGTTGGGACACCTGTGGTAAACTGAAGCAGCAACAGAGCAATAATCCAAGGCAATGACAAAAAAGTTACAAAAGCACAGTTTCCCTGCACAGCAACACAGGAGTGCAGACATGCACCTACCCCCAGGAAGCTCCCAGAGCTCTGCCTACACAGCCACAGTCACTCCCAGACACTCCACCACGATTCATTCCCAACACAGATTTACTGTGAGTAGTATTGCCTATTGAGAGAAGAACCAGGGCTTTACATTTCTTTACAAGCTGAAGAATGACATATCCACAGCACAAGCACCTGTTGAAAACCCTGGTGGAGACAGTAAGAGGCCAGGTTTAACTCTGTGTGCCTTCTCTCAACTCGAGTCATGCAGTGTTTGATCAACAGCAGAGATGGAAAGATACTGTGTAGAGAAGAGGGAGAGAAACACTTGCTAATACAGCACAGGGAAGAAATAAATCAGAGAAGCATAAGCAAAGGCAGAAAGCAAAAGCAGATTTAACTGGAAAGTTGTGAGGGAGCCAAATTTAAAGCCCATATGGGGGATGGAGGAAAACCAGCAATCCCTATGGACTACATAAGTACACACTACATATGAAGACACCTGCAGTATGTGCATGCAGCAGTCCTGTGAGCAGTGTAACAGCTCAACTCCCACATTTACAAGACAGTGCAACCCTCATTTCTGATGAAAAGGCTTTAGTAACAACCCTGGCTTAAATAAATAATAAATAATTTTAAAACTTAGCATTTCAGTGTGGTCAATGTCAAAATGTCACCCCGCCCTCCGTCTAGCCTAACTGCCATCACTGTGAGCAGCAGGTTCATTCCCAGTTCAGGCTCACCTTGAGCACAGCCCAGTGCTGGGAACATGCAGCTGGGTTCAAGCCAAAGGTGGCTGCAGGTACAGCAAGGCACAGGGCATGTGCTGGACAACACCCTGAGAAAGGGCAACCATGGGGAGGTAACAAATCCAGGCAGAAAAATTAAGACTTAAATACAAGTTACTTAATTTCACACCAGCACATCTGATGACTATAGTCCAGACCTTTTGCTAAAGAATTGGAAGGAGGAACAGGAAAAAGCAGTTTTCACTTGTGAATTCCTGTTTGTTGCATTTAAATTGCAGGTGTACCACTTGGTAATGCTCTCTGATCATTTATTCCAGAACAGCCAGAGCTCAAGTATTGAGATTTTGTGCAAGTTTTGAGGCCAAAGATTTCAAACAGTACTCACAATACAAGGGATTTCTGTTATTAAGACACCATTACATCTTTCTCAAAGCCTGAGAGTCTTTGCTCAATTTATGCCAGCACCTGCAGCGTCCAACAGACAACTGATGTTCCAGCATTAATCAAGCATGCTCAAAGAATTTCAGAAAATAAAGAGAAACATATTCTGAAGGTCTGTTGTCCAATTAGAAACAGAGCCAAAACATTTGAACAGCAAGTAAACTTGCTGACAGTGAGTTATTCACCATCTTGACAAGAGCTCTCCCAGTTGAGAACACCACTGAAAACCACACATCGTGGCCAGAGCTCAGAGGTTTCTGCCCATGTAAGACAATGTATTTCTCAAGATTCCCAGAGCTCCATGTGCAGTGGGGAAGGATGATAAGCCAGCAATGCTCACACACTGATGCCAGCACTTGTTTAAACACGCTTCTCCTCCAATGGTCCATCAATACAGAAACACTCAATGCTGCAGACTTTTGCCCAAGTCTTTAATTCACGTCTCAGATTCAGAGGGAAGAATATAAACCCAAATCTAATCATTTGTAAGAAGTTCAGTATTATTTTCAGAGCCATCAGCAACTGATGGGTGATACTCCAAGCTACACACACCTCCTCATGGCCCCACTGAACTCTAAACTATAAATAAATGACATTGATTTCTAAGCTGGAGAGAGGTTAGCTACTGTAATCTAAACGACTCAACACCAAGGTTTCTGCAGAAAGGAAGGGGAGTCTTAAGGAATTTTCACCCCACCCCACACTGCATTGTTCTCTCAAAAAAATCTTCTCATATCTCTTAAGCCCTGACCACAGAAAAATGTCGTCTGTTTTCCACCTTCAGCAAACATTCAGTTTGAGAATCCTCCCAGACTAAGCAGGGAAGTGACAGGCTTGGAGAGAAAATGGTCAGCCTGTCAATATAAAACAGGCCAGGACTGGAACAGAGGGCGAGGAATAGTGTTGGCCGTGCAAAGCATGTCAGCAAGATATGTGACAAAGTTGTCACCGGGTCACTTTCCTGCTTGATTTCATCTGCAGCCACCAGCCCACGGCGAGCTTTCCTCTGCCTCCCTATGCCAAAGAGCTGCAGCCCCCCAGCATCAGACTCGACACCAGAGCAAGAGATGCAAGAAAA
Organism: Thryothorus ludovicianus; assembly: GCA_013397245.1. Classification (NCBI taxonomy): domain Eukaryota; kingdom Metazoa; phylum Chordata; class Aves; order Passeriformes; family Certhiidae; genus Thryothorus; species Thryothorus ludovicianus. The sequence continues at coordinate 220,525 of VZTB01015772.1, forward strand.
AAAAAAGAAAAAAAAAAAAGACCAGGGGAAAGCCACTGGTCACAGAAGGTATCAGAAGAGGGAAGGATTACCAGGGAGGAGTATCAGCCCATCTGACAGTCCTCCAAAATTTCTGCTGCAAACACCAAAGCACGGAAGTGAGGGTGGCAGAGGGTGCTGCCCTTGGCTGTATGCCTAACCTCCCACAACCCTCACGATATCCCAAATCAGTCCAGACTAGCAGACATTCCCATCATGCCTTTAACAGAACACCCTCCAGCTGTCCAAAGCACTCAGGTGATTTGGGAAACACCTCTGAGACCATTTTCCCCATGGCAGTAACTACAGTAAGCTCCAAGGGCCAGTTACACAAGTCCTGCGTGACCTGCCACATTTACTTAAGATGCTATTAGCATGCCTAAATTAGATTTTTAGTTTGAAACCAATTATATTTATTTGATTTTATGCCAACAACTCTGGCTAATTTAAAGGGCACTGCAGCTATGCAGTGTTAATTCTACACGATGGAAAGCAGGCTCAAACATCTCATTTCCAAACACAGCAACTTCAGTGGAGAGGGTTCATCCTTCCCTTTTAATCACTGTCAGTTGCCTTTATGGTATATGCAGCAATGCAAATATCATGCTGGCTGTCATCAGGTATTACCAAGGCTCAAAAACACAGCACTGGTACAGTGGCCAAGCCAGTGTTCTCCTTTCTTCCCTCCCAATCTTTATCTCTGAGCTCTGTCTCAAATGTAATTGTCAGTTGTAGAGGATATTTTATTTGGCCGAGTTTCCACTTAACAGAACAATCTGTCTGCTTACAGTGCAGATGTTTGATAGTACCGTGGTTATTTTAGGTAAATAAGCTTTTAAGTATCAGATATATCCTCTCTCAAAGGCTATTATCCTTTCTTTTCAGCAAATATCTTGATCTAGTAAATATTTTCTGCATCTATTAGTTCAGCACACAAGATTAGCCCACTAGTTAAAAATTACAGTCTTTGACCAAGAGTAACGAGAACCATCCTGAGCCTGAGGAACTGGACAAATAACTGAGCTGAGGCTGCCAGTTCACCAGGCCTCTCAGCTGTTCAAATAAGATTTGCATTGGTGAGCTGTTCAACAGGAAAACTGTTCATGCTCAAGATGCTTTTTCCAGTGAAGTACAGTTTGCTGCAAGTCAATACCAAGGTATTTATCAGCTGTTAATACCAAGCTATTTATTAGACAGTAATTGGCATCCTCAATGACTATTTTTACTTTAGTGGAAGGATGGAGCTCATGGCTTCACCTTTCATTGTTTGCTGCTCCTGGGGGGGACCTCATTGCCCTCTACACTTCCCTGAAAGGAGATTGTAGCAAGGTGGAGTCAGCCTCTTCTCCCAGGTAACAAGAGACAGGATGAGAGGAAATGGCCTCAAGTTGCACCACAACAGGTTTACACTGGATATTAGAAAACCACCTACACTGAAAGGACAGTCATTGGAACAGGCTGCCCAGGAAAGTGGTGGGATCACCATGCCTGGAAGTGTTCAAAAAACACTGGATGTGGCACCTGGGGACAGGGTTTAGTGGTGAACACAGTGGTGCAGGGTAATTGGACTTGATAATCTTAAAGGTCTTTTTCAATCTTAATGATTCCATTACTCTATGATTTTATGACTACCTCACATGGTGAGAGAGAAAGGCTCACAAAGAAGTGGCCTAGAAAGTAAAGACACAACACATCGAGTTTCCAAAGAACTCCATTTCCATTGGTAGATCTTGAGGAATCACAAACTGGAGACATTTGTACCAACACCTTTAAGGTTTGGAGACAGCATAAACACCAAGGTTCAGCCTTCCTACACCTTCACAGGGAACTGTCCTTGCTGATACAGCCTGAACATAAAGCGAGCATTGTAAGAAAACCACCAAGCCTCAGCCACTTGCTACGAAAGACAAAACATTGTTACTTCCCACTGTCGTGGGGAATCCATGAAGCAGCTGTTTCATCCAGCAATGACAGGGTCACAGGGAGGTTTGAGTGTTTAATAGAACGTGTGTCAGTAATTCCCCCATGTGCCATTTCCAGCACAAGCATTCATTAATTCGGTATAGGGATTATACAATTTGGCATCAGCCAGAGCAGGGACTGAACTCTGTGACCCTGGGAGTCCTCACCAGCCTTGTGTCTCAGCAAAGTAAGTGACAGGAGCTTTCTGGTTTTGTTCTGAAAATTGACATAATGAAATCCATCTCTGTGATTTTGCAGGAAAGGTGTTTACTCCACAACAAGAAGCGTTGTCTTTAATTGATGAATTTTCAAGAAATCCAGATAACCCAATATTGTGTTACCTGTCTGAAGGTGGAGACAGCCCAAAATTGCCAACTGCAGTTTCACTGCCCCACTTACCTCAACAGGTAGCAGCTCAGAGCACAGCTGAGCTGATAATTTTTTAAGAAAAATATCCTGTAAGTGCTCTCATCCCACAGCCATTAACATGCCCTCTCACTTTTCAAATACCATCATTTTCCAATACCCTCTGCACTGTTTTCAAGGCTTCCTTTTCAGAAGAGCTGGAATGAACCCCAGAACCTAAGGAAATGCACTTAAAAATCCCCTGAAGACTGCAAATGAACAAGAGCCTAACTCAGAGAGAATCAAAACTGAAAACATACAACCTGTCCAACAGTAACTATGGAGCTTGCATCCAATATTTAGTAAACCATCAGTTTTACAAAACAAACATTGAACTGCCCCTAGATGCAATAATCTCACACCCTGCCAGAAGTACAACACAATTCCACATTCACAAATAGTTTTTTAGACATTTTCTTACCTGACAACACCCTCCCCTCTAACGAACTGTAAAATTTGTCAATTAGCTCTGCTCCAAGGCAAAAGGCAGCTTCAGTTCTTCCACTCAACAAGGCAGCAGAGGATACCCCTGGACCAGCCACGTGCTCAGACAGATCTCACCAGAACTGAGGTGGGTACTCAAGGTCAAATTTCCACTCTGCAGTTTTAACTTAATTCAACTCTGTGGATGGATGAAATGGGAACAGCATCCTCCCACACAGCTTTATTAATAGCAAGATGCTAGCAATAAGAGTAAAGTTTGTCCTTAAATTACCATTCATGACTATAAAACAGTAAAACTTTGGCAAAACCCAAGGAGAATTTACTACAGTAAGAGATGATCACTGAAGTATTTCAATTCACACTATTCCTTAACAGCTGCTTGTACCTTTTCTTTCCAGAATGAATTTACATGGGCTCATTTCCTGCCCAAAGGAAATATCCATTGGGGAGAATGCTATAAAGCCAGTCTCGCATACAACAGTGAAATGAAAGAAAACAAGAATTTTTTCTCTCCCCCGCCCCAAACTCTCAAGACAAGACAGTTGGAGCAGAAAATTGAAATCTGGCAAAAAATTAAAACCTCATTCAGAAAAGCTTTTCTGTATTCCCTCACAAATGCATTTTAATTTGACTGAGTTATCAGACTTTGAAGGTGTCGTTTCACAAGCACGCAGTACAAGCTGTATAAAACTGTAAGGGATGGGAGGTGAAAGGAAGATTTGCCTAAAATGGTAATTTGGTGAGAAAGTGAATCAGGCTTCTGAATTTACTGTGTACTTCATTCATGGATGCAATCTGTGAAGCCTTTAAAGGTGGAAGATGATCATCCCCTCCACACCTACCAGTGTGTAGAACCAAAGAGGGCTCAGAAATCCTGGCAAGGCACATTAGACTCTAGTTTTGTGGAGGTTGATACATAATCAAATATTTTTTCCAGGATGGAGTTTCTCTTAATTACAAGAAAATTCACATTAAGCAAAAAATTGTGTGCAGTGGTGCACACCAGGAAACAACAATCTTTAAGAACCTTGGGGAGTGGTGAGAGAAAGCACTTGGAAGAAAAACTCTGCTGGTTGTTGTAGCTGTTGAGTAGTTGAGAAAAGAAGTACTGGATTTTTCATTTGTGCACTTGTACCACCACAAATCCCTACCTGCTTGTTCAGTGTGACAGGACCACCCAATAAGGTTAAAACCAAGGAATATGCAGGCTGTGATGAATAACATGAAAATCCCACTCACGAGCAGTGTTTCAAGGCAAACAACACGCTCACACAAGTTAAGGGATCAAACCTGGGGCTGACAGAGCACCACACTGAGGTCAGTCCCTGCATTTATGTTCATGCACACACAGCACATGAGAAATTCTCCCTCAGTGCCATGGACCCAGTCAGGCACCTGCATCCCTGCTGCCATTTAGTTGTAATTACACCATTTCTTGTCTTACTCAAACCAGACAAGTTGGATTTTGTTCTGAGTCTGGCTGCCTTCATTAGTACATGCCTTATTTTGCCTACCAGAGCTTCCCCATCTCTTCTCACACACCAAGAACCTTCTGATTAAGAGCTTGGACTGCCTGTCCAAGGGACCTAACCCTGTCTCCAAGACTTCCCTGTGTGGCTGCCAGGAAGAGAGACAGAGTTTCACGTGTTTTTTAGAAACGTCAAAGCTGAACTCCCTTAGGTGAAGTCACAGGAAACTGCAGCAACTTTGAGAGCCAAGACCTTCATATCTGCATCTCAGCTGTTTGATTCTAAAGGGAATGCAGGATAATGGGCTGAACTTGTCTGGAAAGCCCCAGCATCCTGATATTTCAAAGACTTTGCAATGCCAAATTCCACTGCTCCAACAGCTATTCTTCTACACCCACAAAGCCCTCAAGTCTGTCTCTCCCTATTAAGAAAGTTTAATAATGCCAAGTTTACAAGCACTCCATTAGCATGTCCACAGCTAAATTTATTGCTGCAGAAATCTACTATGGATATTGTCCATTTTTGGGGAAATCTTCCAAGAAAATTTGACCAAGACACAGTTTGTTGCAACACACTAATACAATTAGCAATTAGTGTTATTGCCATCACTTTAAAGAGCTCCATCTTTTATTAAAAGATTACATCTCTAGACTCTGGCTTAGTGGGCAAGCTGCTAACACTCAGAAAGAAAAAAAGATGCTGCCAAGTTTAAACAGACAAACATTCTGGGGAAGAGTTGATTCTCTTCAAGATTTCATCAGCTGCAAAAGCAAGAAGCCTCCCAGGCATGCATTCATCAGGCAGCATGCACATCCCTCAGGTGTGCTCAGGAGCACAGCCACAGTCCCCAGCCCCAGCCAAGATATTTGCATTAAACTCAAACTATTTAAATGGATTCTTGAAACGTGGAAGAGTTAAACATTAATAGCCCAGGTACCTAACAGCACTGGAAGCAACTGCTACATAGGAAAAGTGTGAACTCTTCCACATGAAACACCCTGCATGTTTTTTTTTCCCTTAATACCCTGGAATAGCTGAAAGCAGCAGGATGTGTCTCTGCTCTCCCCTCCAAGCAGCAGGCAAGGCTGACAACCACGTATTCTTCCCAGCCAGCCTCCTTCATCACTGCTTGGCTTTGTAAAGCTCTCATTTTGCTGCCTTGTGCATTTTATCCTCCTTCCTATCAGGGCACAGACAACAGAGGCACTAAAAAAAGGCACATGCACAACCCAACACCTTTTGCTTTCACTTCCCCAGAGGTGCAAAGCAACTCAGTTAAGATCTAATTCTAGCAGGGCAATGGTATCAAAGGTCTTAAAGAAATGAGATGTGTCAAGCATCCAGAGGAAAGGCAGCCTGGATGCAGGAGTAGCTTGGCTATTCTGTTGCACTCAAGATCACACAAGCTGCATTTGTGTACATCCAAGCAGCAGAGAAACTGCTACCAAGCATCACCCACCTCAATTTCCAAGCAGGCTAAGTGCTACAAATGACCACTCATTTTTAAACCTTATATTAAATTAACGTTGGGCAAATGTAGATAAGTTTTAACATAATATAAAACAACTAAAGCTTTTCATTTTCAACTTCATGTGGAAAAAATGAGCACACAAAGAAAGTCTTCATATGAATTAACCAGCCTGAATACTGGGAATACAGTGTAGGAATCAATTTTGCTCAGCAAAGCTGGGGGGGAGGAGTGGGAATCCACGAGGAAATGTTAAAACAAAACATATGGCACCAAGACTGAATCCCAAACACTCCACTTAGAGCTCAGGCAGTTATATTTTGTACAGTATAACATTTTTCTTGAATGGGTTTTAAATATCAGGCGTGTGAAACTGCCTGCAGTCAGCACACAGGCACCACAGCTAACAATGAACACCAAAAAACCCCAACCCCTGAAGTTATCACTGGACAAGAGCCTCCTGTTCAGGCTGGTTTTTACATCCAAAGACCCCGATGGCTCCTGGTCAGCACCTCCAGGCTGCTCTTCTTCAATGGCTGTGATTTCTCAGCACAGGAGGTTCCTACACAAGCATCAGACAGATGAGCACTGACATCTTGGTAAAATTTGGGAGTGCAGATACCTTAATTCTAAGAAGTTCCTCTCTACCCACAAAAAAAAAAAAAAAAATCTCCCACAGAGGTCTGGGATGAACAAAGAAATCTAAATATTCGGCCCCAAAAGATCAACATGTTCACAGGCAAAGCCCAACTCCAAAGCTACTTGAACCACAGTCATTAAAAAAACTAATCACTCCTTAAATGGTGACTTCAATTTTCAATTTAGGCTTGATTTCTGATGGGATAAGAAACTCCCACCACATCTGTTCATGCAGCCTGTGCTGTCCTCATTGCTGCAAAGGAATCTGTCAGGGGGGAGAGGGCACAGGAACAGAGCCTGGGAGCACTCCCACCACTAATTTATCTCCTGTTTCTGGCACGGGCTGTTTGCAGCAAAGGGGATGCTCCTAAATCAAACAGCCACAGTCAGCACGGCTCTCATCTTTCCAAAAAAGTAGCAAAACGAGAATGACCCAGTTGCAACCAACTTCACTCCAGCTACCAGCATTTCCAAGAGGAATTGTGAGATCCAGGGGAACCCGCATGTGTGAGTATCTGATCAGCACAAGCAGCATGAGGTCGAATTTTTTCAGGCTTCAAAAAGAAGACTGCAGTAATTTATATGCAATCCACGCTCAGAAGACCAACCACCTTCACAACACAGCACAGACTGTATTCTGCTTTTTAGATAAAAATTGCAGCATCTCCAAAGCCCCTATTCACCTGCAGAATTCTCGCTGCTCTGGGGGTACATTTCACTGAAATGCTTTTTAAATTGCTTCCTCTACCCTACCTGCATTTCATCCTTTTTTAAAAATGAAACCAGGTTCTCATCTGATCAAAGTTCTTTGATTCAGTGCACCAGAAGTTATTTAAGCCTAAGGAGGCTACTCAGCAGTTATTAACACTAACCAAGCATAATCAACACGGATATTAATCCACACCTTTCTAATGGCATGACTCAGCCCCAGTGCTGAGTAATCCTTTTTTATTTATATATAGTATTAGCCAGAACTGGGGGGGGCAGTTTTACAGGAGAGGTTCTTTTGGCAGGTAGGAAACTTGCTTTTTCTTTTCCTCCACTTGAGTGGTATGGAACCATCCACATGTGATAAAAGCCACATATGGCTATTTTCAGACAAAAACAGTGCAAATTAAAGAACTGGACTACAAATGGATTTGCATGTGAAAAAACAGCTGAGCTGGTAATATCAAAATTTACTCTAAATTTTAAGAGTAATTTTTTTTTCATCAGGAAACAAGTTAAATCCTTTAAAAGCACCGGTACAAGGTTCATCTCTTTCCACACCAGAATATCTCTTTGTTCCGTGCTGAAGAACCTTTACAGCTCTTCAGTTATAAAGAGAGCTCAAAAAAAAAAAAAAACCAACAAAATCCAACCAAAAAACTCTTGAGGTTTACAGGAGACATGAAGCAGGAGGCAAGGCAGTCCAGCTCAGTTAACACAGTGACATTTTGTCCCACAAATCATATACGTGCTAGGAAACTTGCGTCACATCTCCATCCAGGCCGCTGGCAGACACACCAGTGTTTGAAAGGAGTAAAAGGGGGGGCAGGGGACAGGAAAGTTAAAAAGAGAAACCATATGTTTGCAATATACACATCTCAGTGTACGCTCCATCACATGCCAAAATGCCAACACAACCTTTCAGTGAGCGGGCGACATCCACAAACTCAGTTTGCAAAGGGACAGGGAAAAGATACAGAAGAAATTAAACATTTTTTCCAGATTTCCCCCCAAGTTCTGTCAGTTAACACGAGACAACACATCTCTGTGCTCCTCCCGGTACTCTGAGGCTGTGGGATGTGCATCTTCAGCAGCAAGTTCTCCCAAGAGCAGAAGAATATTTACATTCCCTTTTGTTCCCATCCCAGCCCGCTCCCCTGCTACAAAGAGGCATTTGCTCCTATCCTTGATTACTCAGGTCCAAATCCTTGCTTTGTGCCACCACAAAGCATCCCCTAGCAGGCTCTCAAAAGAAAAGGAAGTATTTCCTACACAGAGAAATTCAGTTCTCTTTCCCCAGGAAATGGGTGGCATGTTCTGCCCCTTCCTCCCCACACCTGTATCCCCTGCCCCTCAGGGAGGCTGAGCATCCTCCAACCCAGGGCACATTTCCCAGAGGAGATTTCAAGGGTTGGTCTGTAGGATTACATCTTCCCTGTCTTTACAGGGAATTGGTTTCCTTCCTCAAGCACTGCTGCTCCCTCTGAGCAGAGAGGACAAAGCCTGATCCCACAGACCAAAAGGGATTTCCAGAAGGATTTCCCTCACTCCACAGCTTTAGTTCCTTCCTACTTTTGAACAATGCTAAGAATTTAATCTCTTAGAACAGCATTTTCACAAACTCTCCTACCCTCAACAGAAAGCAAGCCTCCCCACAAGGCAGGGATGGAAAGCCTGGGCATGACAGTGCTACGTCATCCAGAAACTTCAAATAAAAGCACTCCACAAAGATTACTCAAAGAATTAACCTCCTTCCTAAAACCCTTTGGCCCGGAGCCTGCCCTGCCACTCTCCTGCTTCAATCCGAGCCTCCGGAGGGTGAGACGGGAGGCACTGACCTTAGAGTCACCTGTGGCACCACCTCTGATGTGTCACACACTCGCCCTAGAGCGATATATCCCTCAAACACACCCCAACAAAATGGTCGAGACAGCCCATAAATCACTACAGCGGGAGGCCCTTGGTAACTGGGCAGTTTAACGCCAAAAGAGAGTGAAGAAGGGACAAAAAAAAAAAAAAAAATCATTTAATGGAGAGAGCAAGGGCTGGGGCCTCGAGCTGAGGACAATGAATGAAAACGCAGGGCAGCAGCAAAAGCCCAGGGTAAAAGGCTCGTTCGGCGGCTCCAGCAAACCCTCAGTGCAGGAACCGCGGGCTCCGAAACTGCGGGGAGCTGCGATGGCCCCAAAGGGAACGGGGGTGCCCGGGAAGGACAGAGCCCACGCAAGCTCTGGAGTTCACTCCCGCTGACCGCCTCACGCCCAGCACATCCCAGAGCACACCCTGGAGGGAAGAAAATCCCCCCCAAAGCGGATCCCGTCCCACCCGCCCCGACACGAGGGGACACAGACCCTGCCCAGAGCAGCGGGCAGAGGCCAGGGAGGAGCCCCCGCGACCACCGCAATCCTCTCTTGGCACGGGGCAGACCCACAGCCCCTTCCTGGGCCCCACACACAGACGAGGAAGGGCAGCAGCCTCAGCAGAGGGGTCCCACAGACACCCACACGGCGAAGGGGACAGATCCTCTCACATCCTTCCTTCCTACGTGGCTGCAGAGGGGCGGTCACACAGCCCCAGCCCGTGACGGGGGGTGCGCGACGGGGACCCCTCCCCGCTGAGGGACACCCCAGACCCTTACACCCCTCAGTGGGGGGACAGACCCCTCTGAGCCGAGGGGTCCCCCAGACCTTCGCACAGCTCAGTGTGGTGGAACGGACCCTCTCACACGGCTGAGGAAGGGGGAAGCCACACAGTCCCAGTCTTTGCGGGGTGTGTGACAGGATCCCCTTCAGCTGAGTGGGGTCGGAACCCCCCCCCTTCCCTCAGCGGACTCACACCCCCACATCCGAGGGGAATCCCGCACCCCCCTCGAACCCCGACGACCGCTTACCGATGACCTCCTGCAGCTCGTAGTCATCCTTGTTGATGGACCAGGGCAGCGCGCTGGGCTCCTCGGCCATGGCCGCGCCGCGCCCGCCGCCCTCCGCGCCGCGAGGGGGAGCGTCCCCGAGGGGCGAGGGAGCGGAGAGGAGGCGCTGCGGTGTCCCGGCTGTCCCCGAACACCGGCCGAGCCCGAGCCCCCTCCTCCTCCGCCTCCTCCTCC
>VZTB01015772.1:230770-252525 GCA_013397245.1 Thryothorus ludovicianus
CCCCAACTCCGGCCGCCGCCACCTCCTGCACCTGCCCATGCCCGGAGCGCCTAACGTCCCCCGCGCGCGCCCCGCCCGCCGCGGCGGGGACCCGCCCGCCGCCATCTTGAGCGTGGCGCCGCCACTTCCCCGCCCGCCTCCGAAGGGCGACCACGCCACGGTGTGCTCGGTTACCACCGCCGGCCCCCGGGGACGGGCCGGTGAGGGAGGATTCCGAAGCGAAGGACGGAGGAGGAGCCCCTGAGGAAAGGGCGGGGGTGCCACACACAAGATGGCGGCGGCGAGCAGCGTCCCCGCCCTCAGGCACAGGGCGGGAGCGGGTGCCGGTTTAAGAGCGGCGAGGGCCGCGGACGCGCTGCCGGATCCGCCGCTCCTGTTGGTCGGGCCGCTGTCACTCACGGGCCGGCGTTCCCCGGGTCCCTGTGCCCGCAGGGCCGGGCCTGATCCTGCCCTGAGGGGATCCAGAGCCTGCGGGCGGCAGCGCGGCCCGGCCCAGGCGCCCCGGGGATGCTCATTCCGTGTTTAAAAATCGTGTGTGGGTGTGAGGGATCGGGAGGCCTGGTGTTCTCCCGAGGGTGGGCAATTCTCGGCTCCACGCTGCAGTCCCAGAATTCGGGGATATGTCCAACACCCTCATGGAGATGGTCCCGCACGCTCATCCTGTGGTTTAAGGCTCCGCACCCGGAGCTTTTTTATCTGGATGCATTCAGGAGTACATCTGCTGGTCATTGAGGAAAAGAAATTAGAATTTAAAAGAGTGAGGAGTACAAGGCTGAGTGGCACCATGCGCTCACGGAGGTTGATGTGTCTCTCTAATATATATACATTTAAATTGTTTGTAGTTCGAGGGCTATTTTTTTCCCCAACATGAAAAGAGATAAAGCAGCGTCTCACTACTACAATGCAGGACTGTGTAACCATCAGGATAACCGACTTGGAATCTCAGTGTCAGGTTTCATCCTTCTTTGCTGGTCACTGTTCTTCTTGTGGCTTGCTGTCAGGAACTTCTGTGGGTCAAAGAACATCAGTTACATGTATTTTTAGTTTATTAGGACAAATTCCTGAGATGCCTCTGGTGAACCAGGCTTTGTGGAGGGGCCACTGCCAAAGGCATGGTCTGACCGCAGCGCTTTCACTCGTGCTCTAATGCAGGGCACCAGCCAGCTCCTTCCTTCTCCTGCTTTTTGTGTTCTGCAAAAATCCCCACAGCCCCATCTCGCTCGCTGCCGTGCAGGCACTCCGCAAACACTGTCATAAGGCAGAACCTCCAACTGAAAAGCTGTTTGTTTTCCTGCTTGTCTGTGTTAAACATTCCCCTGCTGAGCCATTTTTAATATTTGCTAAATATGCCTTAATTACTGCTCGGAACAGTTTCTGTGATCTTTTAACCATGTTATAAAATGAGTTTATATTGCAATTAAAAACAGGTTTTACCCCAGAGCAGGCACCGGGGTAGCCAGTGTCGTATTTCTGATAGCTAACAGCATGTTAGAAATGGATCTGAGCCAGGCACCAACAACAAAAAGAGACTTATACACTTAATTTTGCCACATGATTTTAAATTCAGAACCATCTTTTGGATTCTCTTATTTTGGGCTGAAAATCCTCTCCCTGAAGGCAATGCTAAAACTCTTACTGCTTTAGACCACTGAGGTAGGATTAGGTCCACAATGTGACTTGCTCTTTAAGAATAACCACAGGCTTTGATCAAAATTAAAATTTAAAATGTTCACTGGCAAGATCACTAGTGGCCACGTGAGCCTAGAGAGATGAGTGCTACATTTTAGTTTTCCAGCTCTGCCATGAAAAATGCATTTCCATATTTTTAAACCCAGATCTCTCATTCACCCGTAGACTCCATGTCTCATAAATTTTGCATTATTTTTTTAAATGAACTCAGCATTTTGAGTCTCCCAAAAGTCAGGGGTTGCTGTTGCACTCATTCATTTAGTGGGTTGTTCCAGCCTGAGTCTGCTGAGGGGTGAAATCATGGAGCTGGATTCCACAAAGCTTTTATTCCTTAGCCAGCTTTAGACCTCCAAGCTGCACCTTCTCCTCTTTCATCACTTCTGCTCATCCTCTTTTTCCTGATTTGCTGCGTTTTGCCTGTCTCGTGTAGGCTGTGAGCTCCTCAGGGCAGAGGCAATGCCTCTATTTATAAAATAGCTGTGAAGTGGTGCTGCTGAATCAAGTGCTCTTTTGTAATAACAAGAAATTTTAGTGGAAATATGAAGTGGAAAAGCAGCTTCCTGGTGTATCCACCTCCGCTCTGGACTGGGCTTTAGGGGAGACTGAGAAGTGGAAAAACTTCAGATGTCTTTCAGGTGGGAAGGCTACAGCCTGAGAAAAAAAAAACAAATTCCCTGAGGAAAAAGAAATTCCAGAGCTGGGTTTCCTGAATTTTTTGACTTCCAGTAAAACATCACAGATCAGAGCAAGCAGGACCCTCCTCCTCCATTGATTCTGCAGCAGAATGGAGGCTTTCTCCTGGCTCCTGCATTTCCCTGGTATCCTGGGGCTGGTGTTCCATTGCCAAAGCCTTGGCACACCAGGCACACAAGGCATGCTCTCACACAAAATGCTCCCCTTCTCGTAAGGCACATGGTTTCCTGCCTTTCTGGGCCAATTACTTATTGTTTCAGTGAAACTTACTGGCACTGTCCAGCTCTTAGCTCGGTTTTTCCATCCTTGTAATATTGTAAAAATGACGTTTAATACCCAGGTTGGGTTTTGATGCTCAGCACACAGACATTTCTACCTTTAATAACTGGAGAGGGTCTTTGATGGGTTTTGTCAGCAGGTCAAGAGATTCTGCCCCTCTACTCCAGTCTAGTGAGACTCCACCTGCAAAGCTCCATCCATCTCCAGGGACCTAGCACAGGAATGACATGGAGATGTTGGAGCAAATCCAGAGGAGGCCACAAAGATGCTGGAGCACCTAGGCTGTAAGAAAAATGGAAACAAACTTTATAGCAGAGCCTGTTGCTATAGGACAAGAGAGGATAACTTTACACTGAAGCACTGTCAGTTTAGATGAGATATCAGAAAGAAGGTTTTTATCTTAGGGGTGGTCAGGCACTGGCTCAGGTTGCCCAGAGAGGTGGTAATGCCCCATTCCTGCAAATATTCAGTGTTGGGTTGGATGGGGCTCTGAGCAGCCTGTTCTAGTGGAAGATGTCCCTCCTGCTCATTGCAGGGAGGTTGGGCTGGATGGCCTTTAAAGGTCCCTTCCAACCCAAACCATTTTATGATTCTATGATCATCATCACAGCTGTGAACATAAACGAACTTCATTTACGCCTGGCAGAAAACTGATTTACACTCCAGTTTGTGTAATGAAGCCCTGCAGATTTCACCTTTCTAGTCATGTAGCCTGTCAGATGCATAATTTTCTTCTTGTTAGAGTTTAAACCAAAGTTACCCTTTCAGCACAGCCACACAGAGACACTTGCAGTCACAGTTCAGCGGTGTTCAAGGCCGTGGCATTTGTTGCCATATTTATGGTTTAAGGCTCTTTAAGGCACCATAAAGCTCTGTGTGGCTGCCAGGGCTGCTGCCAACAATGGCCTGTGGAGTTAATGTGCCTGTGGAGCTGCCTGGTACCAGCCTGGGCTGAGGGAAGCCCAACAATGCCCATTTCATTGCCTTCAGAGCTGGGCAAGCCCATGTCCTCGAGCAGAATGCCTGACCTTGTTCCACTGCAGAATTTGCCTGCTGTTCTCTCTTCATGGAAACACTTCCAGGTTTATTGAAGGGACCTTACTCTATCAAACTGCAGCTGATTACTTAACTAAGTACAAGGCAGTTTCCTCTCCAACAAACAAAGGCAGGCACTGCACTTGGTCTCCAGGGGTTTCTCCTGGCAGCTTTGCTTTGGAGAAATGAGGTGAGGACCCTGCAGTGGAGGAAGGAGCAGTGATTTCAAACCCTCCTACTGGAGCAAGCTTTTAATAATAGTTGTTTTCAAACCACGAGCTAAATTCCAGTCTAAACCACACCAGCAGGTTTTCCTAAGTGATCCCGTGTGCTACCCTGTATCTCCACCCCGTCACTGAGCCATTTTAAATTCAGCTCTGAGGTCACTTTGAAGTCAAGTAGCTGAAGGCCCGGTTTTAACAGGTGAATTCTGGTTCTCACAGGGTGTTTACTGAAACCAGCTTTCGCTCTGCAAACACACTTCTCATCCCAGCAGCCTGCCTCTCAACAGAAACTCTGTGCTGCTCTCTAACTTCCTTCACTGAAAATATCCCCCAGATTTTAAGCTCCAGGAAACAAGCAAAGAGTTTATGACCAAGACAAGCTTTTTTTTCTTACTCTTTTCTTCTAAGTGTATGATTTTTTAAAAGTATATAAATTGAAAGCCATTTAACCCTCTCTGTAACAAATTAAAGGTTAGCTGCCTTCTTCCAATCTAATATAAAATCAATGCAGGGCTTGAGAAATAATATTAACAAGATCTTGATTAGCACATACCTGAACTACCATTTAATAATAAGCCCTTGTTCTGCTCTGGTTTACAATAATGCTTTCTTCATACCTCTTTGTCTTTACAGAAGCCAATGAAAGGCACTCAACGTGCCTGTACCTCTTTTCACCCTGGGAATGTCACAGCTTCTGAGGACAGAAAGGTTTTCCCACCAGCCTCCTCTTTGGTGGGTAAATCTCCATCATAAAGCATTTTCTAAGCAGCTGACCAGGGCAGGGATGAGACTGTGTTTCAGAGCTTTTCCCCTGGTTCTTGAAAGTGCAAAATAAGCCTGGTGGAAGCAGCCAGACCCTGATGAACAAGTGGATACATCTGGCCTGACTGTTCTGCAGCTGATGAAGAGTGGCCAAGGACTGTTGGTTCTGACACAAAGCTTTGTATGTGTATTTAAGACCATTTTGATATTTTATTATTCAACAAAACTCTTCTAGAAAAATCTCAGTCTGGACATAACCCCTGACAGATCCTCAGGAGACTGAAGTACCCAGGGATACTTGGGACTTCTCTGCTGCAAGAGCAAGTAGCAGGGAGGGTTTGCCATGGCAGGACTGAGCACAGAAAGCAGCTTTTGGAGGGGACACTGCTGCTCCCAGGTGGTACAGCATGGATATTCTCTCAGCTAGGAGTGCTTGGACTCAGTTTACAGCTGGGCAAACTTTGAAGAAATCAAATAGAACTTCTTTTGTAATGTTACAGTGAAGTAAGAGGAGTTGTCTTAAAAGGCAATGAGAAAAGAAATCCTAGGACTAGAAAGTTAGGATTGAATAAGATTTCGTTCACTTCTTGCCATCTGGGAATAAAATTTGTGAGGGAATACTGTTCTTATCCTTATAATTGGGCAATATCTTCTCAAACCCAGCAAAGCAGAGGGCAGGCAAGGTTTATGGTTCACATTAGCAGATTCTAGTGACATGAGTTTACAATAATGGTCTAATAGTTCAGTGTAACAGTGACTCATGGCTTATTACTGTGGCGATAGGAATGTAAAGAGATCTCATTTGAAAAAAAATATATTTGGATAGTTTACATCCTTTCCTCCCTACTCATGAATTCCTGTGCCATTGACTGCTAGCTGCTAAAAATAGGATCCTTTTTGTGTATCTAAAGGAAAACCTAGAATCAGAGAGACAGTAGGAGGGGACTAAGGTCCTTCCACACAGAGCCTTCAGGAAATATTTGTAATGAAAGCCCTCTGAGAATGCAGGAGTGTTTTTAAAAAATGGGAACAATCTCAAAAGTTATCTTGGAAAGAAGGAGAATTAATGAATAGCAGTTGCCAGCTTCGGTATTTTGCACCGTAGGGGTGGGAGGTACAGGATGAAGCTGCAGCTTTGTCTTGGAGAAGCTGTTCCACTTCAGCAGCAGGAAGCTCCAGGGAGCAACCCAGGAACAGCCCTGTGGGCTGATGAAGAGCCAGAGAAGAGCCATGAGAGGAGACTCACCAGGAGTCATTTGAAGTTGTACAAGTCCCTTAAGTTCAGCAACAGGAAAGAGGATCTGGGAAGACATGAGTAAGATATCTGCAAACAAAATGGATTATCACCATCACCCCTTCAAAAAAGAATAAAACCCACGTGGCACCTCAGAAACAAACTGCTGAAGTGTGAAATCTTGAGGCAGAGAAAGCTGCCGTAGAGAATCAGAAATTGATTTAATAGACACAAATTGACTGCTGCATGATTTGTGCAGATTGCTGCTTGCTGAGAGGGAGAGAGATCCACAGCTCTGGGGAGCTGAGTGCAGGCACCGCCTGGCAAAAGGTGAGGAAAGCAAAAATTTTGTCGTTGGTAATTGTGTACTGAAAGCTTCCTTTTCAGTAGGGAACAATTAAAATCGATGGCAGGATGCAAGGTAACAAAAGGAAATGACTGATCAATATGCATGTCTTGGAGCTGAAGACAAGCCTGTCTGCCAAGAGCAGCATGCTGATGAGGTGAAATTCTGAGAGAAAACCTGAAAAGCTTCCACTCCTGATGCTCCAAAACACAACACAGCTGAGCAGATGCCAGGTGCAGTGCTAAGGGAGGTGAAGGAGTCTAGAGAATAACTGTTAGGAAAAGCAGGGAATATTAATTTTGAGACTAAATAGATTTAAAGTAAAAAATGTGATGCTTCTCTTCTTTGCCTTTCTAAAGATCTCAAAAGCCCTTTACTGATATTGAAAAATTATGGTCCTTACATACCTGTGCAAGGTTTTAGAGATACTGAGAGAGTGATATTTTAAGGCAAAGGTCCAATTTATTCCTTGGCTCAAAGCACTTGAAATCTCATTTCCCTGTATATTTCACTGAGGGAGGTCTCTGTCAAGTGCTACCAAAAATCAAATACTAAATCTTCCATGATTCAGTAGTTTTAAATCTGTCACCCGGATTTCTGAATACCTTTGAAAATGTTGCTGTAAAGTCGACTGCAGGGTCTGCCATGGCTCCAGGGGGACAGGGAAGAGCACTTGGAACTCCAGGTTTGCTTTGTCAGGTTTTCCCCTCCTGAGTGGTATTTGTTTCTGAGGCAACAGCCTCAGAAAAGGCACATGAGCAGTTAAACACCTCAGGTCCTGCAGCTCACACATCTCATTCTGCTGACACAGACAGAAGGCGGACACAGCTGAAGATTAGAGCCAGAAAAATGCTGCAAAAACTTTGTGAAAGTTCACTTCATGGTAACCCCACATTTGCCTGAACATATTCCCCGTGAGTTCCTGACTAGCATCCTAAACAGTGGATAAAGACCTATTTTATCACCTCATGACTTTGATTTCATTAAGAAACCACAGAAGATTGGTGCATTGAGGCCTCATGTTCTCACTGGGCTTGGAGCAAGGGTTCTCCTCGTGGTTCTGCATCACTGCCTTTTCTGCAGAGCCCTCCTGCTCTCTTGGCACAAGTGAATGAGCATCCACTCCCCTTAGGATCCAGCAGGACCCAGTGCATCTTTCCCTGGAGGCTGGCACCCAGCCAGACACTCCACTTTGCTCTTTCCCTGCAGGAATGCATGGAAGGACTGAGAGCTGTGCAAAATCTGTCTGGTCCGGGGAGGGTTTGGATGCTTGACTGTTGAAGAAACGTTGGCATGTTCCTCCCACTGCCTCTGTGCTCCCAGCCATCTGCCACCTGCCTCCTCACTGGGGGTTCTCCGTGTTTGCTGAGAAGGGTAGGCTTGGAAGCACAGGATGGAACAGCTGTGCTGTCCTCATGCTCAGCTGGACACACTGCACGTTGTCCTGCTCTCCAAGGCAGTGGGAAAGCATGTGCAAACAGGAGGAGGACAATGTTCCAAGCAACCTTTCGTAGACAGCCATAGTTAAGTGTTTGATGGACAATACAGATACATTCATCCCACCCTTCCACTCCAGCCCCACCAAAACCCACCCTAAGCAAGATTAGGAGCTGGGAAAGCAGGAATCAAAACCTCTCCAGAGTCTGCCAGGCAGGAGACACTCCATGTGCATCTGATAGAACCTTCATGCTCTGAACTGCAGGGATGTATCCCCTGCCTTTGTGGAAATCATCTAACCAGCTGAGACAGAGGGACCAGGCTGGCTGGTGGGCAAGGATAGCCCCAACCTCTGCCATGACATGAGCAGCTCTATCAGTGGGAACAGGATGAGGAAAAGGCACTGCCAAGCTGGGTTCTGCTGCAGAACAGAAAATGCATTGTTTGTAAATCAGACTTTGGAACTGCTTAAGACTTAAACACAGCTTCAATTAATTAAACTTTCACAGCGCAGCACAGTCCCAGAGTCAATACAACACTATTCAGTCCCCTGACTGCAGATTTTGTTGCAAAATAAACAAGTTTTTCCAGGGCTGGGCTTGATAGTGCTGATCAAGAGGTTGGGTTGGGTTCAAAGTCATCTCGAAGTCCTAGTGGGAATACAAAAATGGTTGTAACACCTAGAGAAAATTAACTTTAGTGAAATATTTGTACACAGCACATGTTGTAAAGCCCCAAATGGTGTGACAGAGGTGCTCTTTAATAACCTCTATGAGCTTTTTTCCTAGCACTGTGAACCTTGTGGGGTTTGGTTTTTATTGCCTTATTACAATCAGTTTCCAGGATGTTCAAGCAACATTTTTCCAGCTATTTTTTTATGCATAATTACTCTTTCTTCCCTATGCTAATTTTATTCCTGTAAATGTGCCCTCTGGACCAAGCAGTGCCTCCCTCATGACACAACTCTTGTCACGTTGGTGAAAATGAAGGATGGAATTTGATCCATCGAGGTCAATACTTGACCTCTCACCCTCTCTTTCTGAAGCTGAGAACATTCTGCAGCAGTTTCACCAGGTAAATGTTGTCCTCCAGGAAATGATGAAACAGCACCAACATTTCTGCACCAAAAGGAAACAGAGGACTGGGAATATTTCTTCAGCACAAGAGGAATGACAGCTGGAAGAGAGTCACTGCAGCTGGACCCTTCAACCCCACCTGAATCAGAGCTCAGGCTCAAACACAGAAAAGAATCATTAACTGCTCCAAACCATGGGACAGGGGAGTGTGTAAACTGCACTGGGAGTGATGGGATGGCATTTCTAGGGAACGGGACCCTCCTGGCAGGCTGCTCTTGCCAGCAGTTTCCATCTAGAATCATCCATCCGGGGATGGTTTCCATACTGCTGTCCATATGTTCATAGTAGCCATAGCAGAGTCACGACTTCATCCCCTCTATAGGGAACGTGGCCCTGCAAGTGGCTCAGGGTATGGCCCCTCCTATGGGGGACAGCAGCTCAGCCTTGACCTCCAGGAATTCCTTCCAACACTTCCATGATTTAGCGATCCTTCGTCTTTTCCCGTGGCAGGGCCTTGCCCTGACAGCTGCTGGGTTTCTAAGTTATTGCCCTGGCTTGGAGTGACTGCGAGCCAAAGGAAATAAAGCTGGCAGGATCCCCCGGATCACTGTGCTGTCATAACCCCTGCTGGGGCCCCCAGAAAGGGCGTGGAACAGGAGCAGCATCCCAGCAGAGCCCTGGCTCCATCCCCTCCAGCCTGATGGGCACCAGGGCTGAAGAAATCCAGGATGGCAACACAGATCACAAACCCATAAACAAGACCTGGAGAGGAACTATGTGTCTGAAGTACAAATCCTGGATAAATTTTCCTGCTGGCATGACATAACTCTCTTTCTCTCTCCCCCAGGCACGGCCAAGCACCCCCTCTGATGACATTTATCCAAAACATGAAAAGAAAATAAAGAACTATCCCATTTAATTCCTCACACTTCATTTTGAGACACAGTTTTATTCTTCGATGCCCACAAAGCAGATTCAGCCTGCTGGGTTTTCATTCTTTATTTTAAAATGTTTTCACAAGTAGCAAAAGTTTGGGTTTCTGAGGAGAAAAATAGAAACACTGTCTATTTTCAGAATGCCTATAAAGACAGATGCTTTCCCCCTTTGTATCAGGACGCAAAATTATTATAAATATATATGTCTGTATATAAATATAAATGATTTGGCACTAACAGATTCAACTAAGACAATTTCAAAGAGGGACAGAGACAAAATAGAAAATAACCCCTGTGACAGCACAATTGTAAAAATCCCTTTCTTAAAGGGGTTCAAAAATTTTGACCTTCCACTGAGCATGAAAGAGGGGAGAACCCCAAACGCCACTGAAATAGGCAAATGGTTCACAACAAGTATATTTTGTATCATTAACAATGTCACACTTCAAGTTACTGTGACAAGGCAGATATAAAAGTGTCAGAAGTGCATAAACTCGGGTTTACAGAGAAGACGATACATATTAAAAGCATATTTTATGTTTTAGGGCTGTTACCTCACTTTACCCAAAATAATTCTTTTAGTCTGCAAGATAAATAGTAACCTGTAATAAAGCAACAGCCCCATATCAGAAAGACCTTCCCAGCATCCAAGGCAAGCAGAGAGAAGGGCCAGGGTACCACAAGCAGGGTAGTAACAAGATCCCAACATCTTTCACCACTAACTGGCATATGGAACTCAAAAAATTTAGAAAGTCAGCTCCTCTCTTTGCCTTCCCTTCCAGAACCAGCACTTTCCCTGTTGGGTAATCACCAACATCATCTATTACAAACATCATCATTTTTCCTGCTGTCATTTTCCCCTCGCACAAAAAACACCAAGTCCCAAACCACCAGGACTCGGAAGACATCGCACGAGGTTCAAGCTGCCAAAATTCTCGCTGGTTCTGGTCCAGCTCAGAAGGGGAGCAAGGGGAAGAGGAGAAGAACCCACTTGTGTTTTTTCCATGCCAGACAGGGGTCTGTGCCCTGCTGGCCCATCCCACCCGCATTCCCTCGCAGGGTGCCAGCGTGGGCTATGGCCTCCCTCTAGCGTCCACAGCACGGGCTCCTCTGAATCAGCCACCAGAGCCCTTCCAGCTCTCCAGGCAGGAGGAATCTGCCTCGGTCCTGCGAGTAATGACCCATAATTGACGTTTATAGACTCTCCAGAGTATGAGAATTCACTGGAGCGCCTGGGGATCAAGCAGCCTCCTGAAGCTCTTCTATAATTAACATTTAACGATTATGCAGAATGCCCGAGGCAAGCAGCTGTTTCCACTCCTGCAGGAGAGGCCCCAGGGCAATAGGACACAAAGACAAACTATTCAGAAACCCCTCATCAACTTAACTTTCCTCCTCCCATGCCCACAGACTGCTCACTTGTTCTAGCAGGACAGGAAGGTGGAAATGTCACCTTGGCACGGTGGCAGCAGTTACTTTTGTAGAAGAAACACCCAGCTCCTGGGTCTATCCAAAAATGGCTCCTGCTGCCAACATGATGTGCCTGAAAGAGCTTTACCATGCTCAGGTCATGGGCTGCTGCTGTCAGCCAGGAGGAACCAGCAGCAGCACCTGGGCAGGATTTGGCAGCATCCTTGGTAAGGGATCATTCACTAACAGGGAGTGTGAGGGAGGGGGCAGGAGCACATTTCTGTCTCAACCCTGGTAATGCTTTAAAACAAAGCTAAAATTGAAAAAATAAAATCAGATCCAGATGCAACCTTAAAAATGTAAACTAGTAAAACATTAAGCTGTAAAATCAACATGAGTCAGTGGCTGGAGTAATGAACAAAGGGGCAGAGTTCAAGCAACTGCAGATACATAAGCAAGATTCCTCTCTTCCCCAATTTAAAAAGGTCAATATTTACTGTAAATCTGTTTAATACACCAATGGATCGCTTTAAACACTCCTTTGGGTAGAACTCCTGACCTCCACCCTGGGGCACTGATGAGATCCACTAGTCACGGGCAGGATTCAAGGCCAAGTCTAACAAGCAGAGCAGTCTCAACATTGCTCCGAGCCTTAGTCACGGAAATACAGTAATTATTGTGGCAGTTAATTAAATTGGGCTCTTTCCAATTAATGTAACATTCACCTCCACATTTTAAACAGCCCAAATGTCAATTTAATACACTCCTTATTCAGTGTTTAGCCCTGTGCCTTTGAGGCATCCCAAAAGCTGCTGTGTTTTGGAAGGTTTTTAAAGGTGAAAGCACTTGAGATGTGGATCCACTGAGTTGCAGACCTTGGTCAAATCAATGGGCAGCAGCAGCCCCTGCTTTGTGTAGTAAGGACACTAAAAAGATGTATTTTAAGACTGAATTTCTCCTGAAGGAGAAGTAAAAATTTAGTAGCATCTGGGAATATTAAATGCTGGCATAAAGTCACTGAATCAAATGTGACCTGAAGAGATACAGACCTGTCCAATATAGTAAAATCCTCCCAAGCCTTTATGCTACTGTAGCTTTTAAAACATTGACAAAACCTGCAGTTTAAGACTCTGAGGTCTTGCTATCACTTTTAAAATGTATATTTTCAGTATTTTTAGTGAAAGTTCTTACTCCCCAAATGCTGGATGCTGCTGCTCACTGACTTAACCTGGAACACCCGCACAGTTGCTTCATTTCCCCTCAGAGTTGTGACAAAGTGCTGGAAAGAGTTCTTTGTTCCCAGTCACAGGCTCCAAGCACGGATCCAGGTTCTGAAGTGGTGGAAGATCCTGTGTCAAGGACACCCCTGGTCCGAAGGCACAGCCAGGACAGGTAACAGGAGCACCCAGTTGGCATCAGGGCAGCATGAGGGATTTTGCCAGTCTAGTCCAGAACCATTTTTTGGTGCAAGGATTGGTGTAGTCACAGATTGTAATGAACCGTAAGATACTTGGAAACGCGTTCTTCATGGATTTGTACTTGACTGGGATCAGCCGTTTGTGACGAGCACCTGAAAGAGAGGTCACACAGGCACAGGGTTACAAAAAGCCACAGGCAGAGCATACAGCCATTCCCTGCCCACCACAGCACACACATCACACGATCCAGGTTTGCTCCTGATTGGGAATAGTCTGATTATATCACAACCAGCCCTCACTCTGGAGCAGATCTCTGAGTCTTGATTTACTCAGGCTGCAGATGTTCCCCAGTGAATCCTCCTGCTAACATGGAGTGCTGGTTTTGAGACATCATGAGGTGAGAGCAGCCACCTTGTCACTGTTGCTGCTTGAAGGAGCAGCTCTGCTACAGAGGAGTTTCTCCCCTTGTAGCTCTCCACAGGGACACCTGCCACCACCTGCACTGTGCCCAGCACAAGGCAACAACTGGCATGAGGCAAATAACCAAGATTTCATAACTGCAGCAGATGCTGGAGTAATCCATGGAACTCCCAGAGCCTGCAACAGATGCTGGAGTAATCCATGGAGCTCCCAGAGCCTGCCACCAAACCCTTCTGTGCATTACTAACACCCCACACAAACAGGTAATGCTGTGACTTCTCTAAGCCTGAACTTCCACCCGTGTTCTCACTGCCAGAGCTCAGGTCACTCCATACAGATGGAACTCCTTTTCCTGTTCTAATGGAAGGTGTGATGCCCACAAAAAACAGACGAAGAACTAAAAGGACTTTCCTACAAATCTTGATGACTGGGGGCTGATACAAAGTCCTGGCAGTGTTCAATGGATTAACTGATATCATATGAAATTAGTGTGTCAAGGAAGATGAAGTGAATCTCTGTCTCTGCCACCAGCTTCCAATCCAACCTCTGGCATATACTTTATAATATCATGTCAGATGCCTCATCTACAAAAGACACTTTATATCCAGATACTCTTCCCAATTCTATATATCCTCCATACTATTAGGCTGGGCTGCACTCACTCCCCAGCAACACAGACAACTGTAGAACAACTGCAGATGCTTCTCGTGGCTGGAGAAGAGCAGTCACAACAGACTTGGCAGAAGTAATTTGGTAGCTTTTCATTTCAGCACAAAATATGTAAAGAATTTCCCAACCTAAGTTGAACATTCATTTTATACTTTGTTTACCTATCCACAATACTCAAGGATCCCTGCAAGAATCATAAAATGCAATGGGCTGGGTGGGAAGAGGCCTTGAAGATCATCCAGTTCCAACCCCCCTGCTATGGGCAGGGACCAGACCAGGTTACTCAGAGCCTCACCTACCTCGCCTTGAAATCTGCATGTTCATTACCTATCACCTAATTCCCAGCTTTACTCACATCCTGCATTTATTATACTACTTGTCTCTTTAGGAGCAA
Organism: Thryothorus ludovicianus; assembly: GCA_013397245.1. Classification (NCBI taxonomy): domain Eukaryota; kingdom Metazoa; phylum Chordata; class Aves; order Passeriformes; family Certhiidae; genus Thryothorus; species Thryothorus ludovicianus. Next base: position 244,792 of record VZTB01015772.1, read on the forward strand.
ATTTTCCTGTATGGATCTGGAAGCTCTTCATAAGCCTGACATGCAGCTCTGACATTTCTGGAGCAGGCAGCATTATCCCTCTGACAGCTGCAGCAGTGCAGCACAGGCAGCTTCTTGCTCGTGGCCACGTGAGGAAGGTCAAGAGCAGGGCAAGGGACTGAGCCCAAGCCACTGCCTGCACAACCAAGTTATGAAGCCCTTGTTAGTGCCAGTGGCACAGTGCCCACTGACCTCAGCTGAAGGTTGAGATGTCACTGTAATAAAAATGATAATGTGAAATTGTAAATGGGATATTTGTGTGATCTTACCTGGGGAAAGACTAAGAGCAAATTTGGTCTGGAAATCACATTCATCACTTTCCAGGTAATCATCTGAAACAACAACCACCATCCTCCGACACCTGGAGATTTAGCAAGGGAGAAAACAAATAAAATGTCAAATGAGATGGTTTTCATTCCCACAAGAAGGAGCATGTACTGCTCTGAATTGCTCCAGTGGAGAAGGACCTGGCTGTTTTCCAGCAGGAATTAACTGCAGAGAAGGAATGACTGACAGACATATAGTGATGTTACACAGAAAAACCTGATTACAGATACACACTCCTATACCAAAAAACGAGGAAACTGAGTGAAGTCCAGACTGTCTGTGCAACCTTTATGTGATCCTGTGTCTGTGTATGACACACAAGGCAAAGAAAAGTGATTTAACATAAGAAGCATCACCACAGTGGCACCTCCCTCATGAACACAATGAGGTGACACTGGGGAATGCCTGAGTTGTCCTTCTTGAGCCAGGAGCATAAAACCAACCCCATTAAGACATTCTTGTGGATTTTTGCTGTTTCTCTGGCACCACGCTGCAGGCACCACTGTAAAATGAATGTAATGTTCCACTACACTCACAGCTGGCCCCAACAGCCACGGTTCACTTACCTCCTCTCTATAAGTTCTCCACTGATGGACCACACACAGGCTCCTGGCAGGACATCCCGATCAAATACACAGAGCTTCAGTTTGAACTCTGTTTGCTCCAGCTCCCTGATCATCTCCTGGACAAACTGGAGGTCTTTCTGACAGTAGCAGATGAAGGCATCAAATATCTCTGTTCCACTCCCTGAAACCATTAAAAATGTAGCTGTCATCTTCTACTATAAATGAAGTTCATTCCTGTAGTGAACTTTCAAGAGCTCCCACAGACTTTAACTCAGAATCAGGAGTCTGACAGAAAAGCTCTGGCCAAACTTGCAAAGATAATTTAGCGTTTTATTAGTCATGTTTCTTTTCAGCCCAAACTCCTGTCCTTAACAGGGCTGGCAGGAGGTAACACACATCAGTGCCCTGGCTGCTTTCACTGGCCAGGCTGTTCACACACACACCCACATTGCCTGGCAGGGGTCAGGGAAAGGAGCTGAGGTGCAGACAGGCAAAATCTGTGGAGGCAATAACATCCAGCCACAGGGAGTCTGGGTGGAGTGGGAGGGAGCAGAGTGCCCCAGGGGATGCAACTCAGAGCCCTGACACTGGGATTTCACTGAGAGTTTCACATCTATAATATCCTTGCAGCTCTGGGTCCTTTTTCCCTAGTTCAGCTCACAGAGATTCAAACTTTCCAACCAAAGCAGCATTCAGCAATGTCCTGCCGTCTGCTGTCGATGGAGCTGTGGGGTAAGCCTTGACATTTGGAGCCTGTCGTTTTTATGGCTAAGATGTCAAACCTGGGTACCTGAAGTCATATCCTAATGGGCATGTTTTCCAATTATATTAATGGCTGGCAGCTCTTGTTTATTTAGCAGTTATCCAAATATTAAAGTGCTGCATTTTAAGGGCAATGTTTCTCATAATTAAGTGCCTTAATGGATAGTTTCCAACTGTGCTATTTTTTTTCATATCAATGTCACTACAGATACATTCAATTTTTTATGCCAGTTAATGCCTACCACAGTGAAAAAATAGGTCAGCCTCTAAAAGCTGCTGAGGAAAGTATCAACCCAGCAGGCAGATTCAGCCCAAGAAGCATGCAGTGAAGCAGAAGGGGAATGTCTGCCAGGTCAGTCAAACTGAGGGTACTGCTGCAGGGGCACGGCGCCAACTTGGGGGTCACGTCAGGCAAAGCTGCCATGTACAAACACCAGAATATTGGTCTGTGGATATTTGGGGATGGTTAGAGGTGTCCACACATGCAGCAAAGGTGGCCACCTGAAGTCAGACTGGCCAGCACATACATGTGCACACACCTGGCTGCACACACAGAGCACCCATTTCCTCTCTCCACCCACTGCACACCCAGTCCTACTTCAAACCCACTTCCTTTGCACTCAAGGTGGTTCCACCTGCCAAAGACAGGCAGGGAAATCACCTCTGACACCCTTCTCCCTGGGCTCCAACCCCTTGAGCTTTCAGCAGCTGCTGCTCTGGGCCAGGCTGAGCTAAGGGACAAATTTCCATGAAGTCTCCTCCATGAAGTGTGTCCAGTAGTTCTGTGCCAGCCTGCTCCTGGGTGAAGTGTTCCCAGGGCTGCTTTCCCTCTCTGCTCTAAAAAACAGGAAAAATGAAGAAAGCATTCTGGCCTGAAAGTTGTGGGAATTATGAAAGCAAACAGGTTTTCTGCACTTCCCATGGGGAAGGAGATTCCAACAAGAGCTATCAGGCAGCAATGGGAGCACGGGCTCTTACCGTAGGGATCATCCCTGATGGTGATGCCCATCAGCTCTGATGTCTTTGGCACGCTGCTGTCCACTGCTGGCACTTGCAGAGGCTGGTTGGCCTCTTCCTGCTTCCTCTGCAGGTACTTCTTACAGTCCTCCTCTGCAAAAACACACAACCAGGGCAAGAGGCTCCTGTGACGTGGGTTTACGCTGCTGGAGTTCATTGGAACAGGAATAGCTGTTTCATGGATCAGGGATGCTAGAGGGAAACCCCCTGTCTGTTTTTTTCAGTATGTAGAATTTCTCTCACCCCTTTCTGAAGTCTTGATGCTGCCTCCACCACCTCCTCTAGCAATTAATTCCTGAAAATCACTCTTGATATTTTAAGAAGTACTTTCTTCTATTTGTTTCATTCTTCCTCCTCCCCTTTGCTCTACTAAATCCCAGTACACCTTTAATACCAGGAAAAGTGTACAGAGCAGGTCCCAACTCTGCTATCTGCTCTCATTGTTCTGCATTTTGGAGTATTTAAAAATCACAAAATAGCTGGGGAGGTTTTCATGGTGTCAGTCTTTCTGCCCATGTACAAAGCCATAAGACAAGACAAAAGAGCCTCAAGTTGCACCAGGGGAGGTTTAGATTGGATATTAGGGGACAATTCTTCACTGAAAGGGTGGTGAGGCATTGGAACAGGCTGCCCAGGGCAGTGGGGGTGCCAGCATGCCTGGAGGGATTAAAAAGATGTGTAGATGTGGCACTTGGGGACAGGGTTTAGAGGTGGCCTTGGCAGTGCTGGGTTAATGATCCTGTAGGTCTCTTCCAACCTTAGCAATTCTCTGCAGACACACAAGAGCTGATTCACACCCCCAGCCTTTGCCAGCCAGGACACCTGCAGGTGACAATGACTATCCACACTCACCACATACAGCAGGACCATGAAAAATTCTAAAGAGCCACTAAAGCAGCTTCTCTGTTATGCAACAGCAATAGAGATCATCTTATCCCAAGCAGAGTAGACATGAACCCCACCTTGAGAAAACTGAAAGGCAAAGACCTGTCACAGTCTGTGAACATCCCAATCAGGTCGGCAATGGACAGAGCTATTATAAACAGATTTGGTTTAAAAATAAATCATAAATCTAAATGTGAAGCCTTTGGAGAAGCAAAAAGAAACCCTGCAGCCTCTGTTACTCTGCAATTACAGAAGAACTGAAAGTAAAAGGAGATTTGAAAATAGGAATTAAGAAAATTAAACTCCCTAGCGACTTTGCCTTTACTTAAGATTTTAAAAAAAACCCAACACGTGTTAATCAGTACTGATCAGCTGGCATAGCTGACTGGAGCAACAGCAGAGTAAAGGATCCCTTGGAAATGCAGGATGCTGCTGGGAACCCAGTGATTCCTCCTGTAACCCAACCTGGCACAAGCAAGTCTGCAGGAGTCCCAACCTGAGCCCCCATCCCCTGCTTCTATCCCAGCTTTGCATCTGGTTACTGGATTATCTCCAATCTAATAAGGCTCAGATCTGATCAAAGCTTTTCCTGAGGCTGAGGCATTCCCAATCTGCCTTTCTCCTCCCCTCAGCCTCCCCAGTCCTGCAGAGGGATGAATCAGCCACATTCTTTACCAGCCAGAAGATTCAATTTCACATCTTTCCTCACTAAAGCCCTAACCCAGGTCCCACCTCTGCCAGCTGCCTGTTGCATGAGGTGTGTCAGCTAAGCCAGTATCTCTGAAATCATGATTAAAGTCACTCTGAAGTTGCCAACAGGTTCAGCAGTCTCAGAGGAAGGACTGGCACACAGCCACCACCTTAAGTGTGCCTTGGTTGCCTTGGGAGCCAGGTTCACAACCCAAAACACTGCTGAATAGGCAAGAAGAGGCAATTATTTAACAGCATTGCATAGTGCTTAACACAGAAATGTTCTTTTTTGGTGTATTTGCTCCAAGTCTTCTCTCCTTGCCTCTGATTTGGGATGGATCAGTCCCCAGCTGGAAACAGCACCTGATTGTACAGGTTAATGAGAGTGAACAAGGATCAGGGATGACATAAAGATAAAAGATGCTAAACAACACAACCAAGCAGCAAGAAACTCCTCCAAGCTGTCCTCCTGCACCGAGCACCTAACTGGACTTTACATTCCTCTGGCAGTCAAACAAATTCCCAAGGAATTGGAAAAAAAATAATAGAAAAATGAAATCTAAAGCACAAAATCAGCAGCATCATGAGAACGCAGAGAAAACAGATCCAGCAACTGTCAGGCAGGAAAGTTGCACTTCTGTAACTTCTTCTTCAGGGAAGAAACAAAAATCATTGAGTTTCAGCAGGAAAGGGCACAAATGTATCAAAGCAAAAAGCTTCACATCCCTGAAGATGATTGTACAGCAAAATAAACTGCTGAGGAAGATCACAGGCAGGGCAGAGCTGCTGGGACATCAATATTGATGTTTTCTGATTCTGAGGTGGATCCCACTGAAGAAGTTCCAGTGGTGCACGAAAATGCCCCCGGCATCAGGAAATACCAAGATGCACAACAGTACATGAAACGACTATTCCTTTCCAAGTGTAAATATCTCTGACTTCTGCAAGAACTCTCAACACCAGCAACAGGTCACAGGCCCTTAGAGCAGTCCTCAGCCAAAAATCATAAAAGATTATAGTCAGGCTGAAGGTCCACCTGCCTCAAGCCTCATCCTGTCTCAAGCACTGCACAAAACCAGATATCTGGGGGGAACATAAGAATAAAATAAGCTTACAGAGATATTTCCCTAATATATATATGTATACACATATATGCATTTCTCTAAAATCTATCTTTAAGGTATAACCTACAATCTATTTTGATAATCTATCTTTTGGAGTATTCACAGTTAAGGAATTTCCTGAGCCACAAACAGTATTTTTGTTGAACAGCCCTTAGTGGGCCCCTCTCCCAAGAATTTACCTGTCTCCTCTTATCAGCATGACCCAACTCTGGGTAAAATTTGTGATCTTCCTGCAGCCCAGGCTCTTCCCACTGCTTCTGCTCTATCCCAGCTCTGACAAAGCCCATCCACCACACTCCTTTCCAGTGGGACAGGTCCTGAGCTCAGGACCAAAACCAGGGAGATCCTAATGTTTTTGTGAAGCCCCAGATGTTTTGCACAGCTGGAAGCTCCCCCAGATTTGTTAGGAACCTCTGAGAAGCAGATCACAAAGCACACTGATGCTTTTGTCTTTCCCAAAACCTGGCCTTCAGACTGTGATCTTAAGCAGGAAGAATCACAGGGTCAGAGGGAGGTCCTCCATCGCTTCCTGGTCAGGCTCTACAGAGATGGATTTCTACATCTTCCTTTACTCCATGAGTAACAGGAAGTGAGATTTATTACTTCCTCCTTGCTAACTCAGTAAGCTCTATTACGCAACACGGGCCTTCAGGGAATTCTCTGGCTTTGGAAATCCTTTGGCAGAAAATTTCCCTTTCTGATGACAGCTGGGTTCCCTCTGAATTTCTCTGACCACAAAGAATACAAAGAGCTCAAAAAGAAAAAGTTATCAGAACAGCACAAGGACATTAATTCTTCTCATTGACCTGTTTCAACTTTTTTCAGTTTTCATGGAATTTTTTTCCTTGACATTATCCAGTTCCACATATCCCTCATCTCCCCCAACAAACATCTTCCCATCACACTGTATACACATATCATAATTTTCACACTATCTGGTGTCAGTGCAATCTGTCTCCTGGCTAAGAGCATCTTTTCACACACAGAAACTTTAATTGAAGGTTTATGATAAAACAGGGCTCAGGTTACTTTGCAGGGCTCTTGGTTAGCAGAAACCATGCACAGGTGTCTCCTGGAAGCCAGGTGAGAATTCTGTGAATCACAGAATGGTTTGGGTTGGAAAGGACCATCTGGTCATATCATTCCAACCCCCTGCCATGAGCAGGGACACCTTCCACCATCCCAGCTTGCTCAAAGCTGCATCCAAACTGGCCTTGAACATTTCCAGGGATGTAGGGGCAGTCACAGCTTCTCTGGGTACCCTGTGTCAGGGCATCACCACTTTCACAGGGAGGATTTTCTTCCCACTAGCTAATCTAATATCAAATCTTCTAATATCTAATCTAAATCTCTCTTCTTTTAGTTTGAAACCATTCTCCCTTGTCCTATCACTCTCCACCCATGCAGCAAGTCCCTCTCTTTGTTTTTATAAGCCCCCTTTAGGCACTGGAAGGGGCTCTAAGGTCTCCCAGGAGCCTTTTCCTCAGGCTGAGCACACCCAGCTCTCTCAGCCTGCCTCCACAGCACAGGTGCTCCAGCCTTCGCAGCATCTTTTGGCCCTCCCGACAACACCGAGGATGTCACTTTATAATCGGGAAAGGGCTTCTCGAGCGGGATTTTTTGCTTAACCTCACGTCCGCGGACAGAGCAGCCAAGACCAACACGAACAGAAAGACCAACACGAACAGCATCCCCTCCCTCCCCAGGCATCAAGGAGGCAGCACCGAGGGCCGGCTCCGGTCTTCCCCGGGCTATCCGGGATTCCCCGGGCCACCCCAGTTCCCGTTCCCCGCTCCTCACCCACGCTCCTGCCCAGCTCCGTCAGCACATCGTCGCGACCCAAGCGGCGCAGCACATCGAGGAGCTGCCCCACAGTGGCCCCGCCGGGGCAGCGTCCCGGCCACTCCTCCAGCAGCGTGGCCGTGGGGGCGGGCAGCCCCTCCAGCCGCCGGATCTCCAGGAAGCTGCATCCCAGCTCCTCCGCCAGCGCCGTCCAGTCCGCGGCCGCGGCCGCCCGCGGGTTGAGGTAGAGCCCGAGGCGGCGGCGGACGCCGTAGTTGAGCGCTACCAGGGGCACGGCGTGCAGGTCCAGCGGCGGGACGGGGCCGGGGACGGGGCTGGAGCTGGGAACGGCGTCCGACGGGGCCGTGGCCATGGCCGTGCCGCGCTCCGAACTTCCCCGGCCCGGTACTTTCGCTTCCCGGCTCGCCCCGCCTTCCACCGCCTCCGCAGGGCTCTCTCTGCCCGCCCTCTCTCAGCGTGCGGGGCAGGACGGGCTGGCACCGGGCTGGCACCGAGCTGGAACCGAGCTGGAACCGAGCTGG
>VZTB01015772.1:252551-286273 GCA_013397245.1 Thryothorus ludovicianus
GCTGGTACCGAGCTGGCACCGAGCTGGTACCGGGCTGGCACTGAGCTGGTACCGGGCTGGAACTGAGCTGGTACCGGGCTGGCACCGAGCTGGCACCGGGCTGGTACCGAGCTGGCACCGAGCTGGTACGGGGCTGGTACCGGGCTGGAACTGAGCTGGTACCGGGCTGGCACTGAGCTGGTACCGGGCTGGCACTGAGCTGGTACCGGGCTGGCACTGAGCTGGTACCGGGCTGGCACTGAGCTGGTACCGGGCTGGCACTGAGCTGGTACCGGGCTGGCACTGAGCTGGTACCGGGCTGGCACTGAGCTGGTACCGGGCTGGCACTGAGCTGGTACCGGGCTGGCACTGAGCTGGTACCGGGCTGGCACCGGGCTGATACCGGCACAGTGCGGCCGGCAGGGCCGGGTTAGTGATGCTGCTCCTGTGCTCGGCACCCCGAGAGCTGTGTCCGCGTCTGGGATCAACTCAGGAACGGCACTGAGGGGCTGGAGCGGGTCCAGAGAAGGGAATGGAGCTGGGGAATGGCACTGAGGGGTTGGAGCGGGTCTAGAGAAGGGAATGGAGCTGGGAATTGGCACTGAGGGGCTGGAGCGGGTCCAGAGAAGGGAATGGAGTTGGGAATGGCACTGAGGGGCTGGAGTGGGTCCAGAGAAGGGAATGGAGCTGGGGAATGGCACTGAGGGGCTGGAGTGGGTCCAGAGAAGGGAATGGAGCTGGGGAATGGCCTGCAGCACACATCCTGTGAGGGAGCTGGGGGTGTTAAATCCGGAGAAAAGGAGGCCCAGGAGATACATTTGCACTCCCTAAAACTCCCTCCTGACAGGAGGATGCAAACAGGTGTGGGTTGGCCTCTTCTCCCAGGCAGTAATGATAGGGCAGCATGACAGTCTTAAACTGTGCTGGCTAAGTTGAGGTTGGACATCAGCAAGAATTTTTTCACAGGATGATTACATTGGAATGGGCTTCCCCAGAGAGGTGTAGGAATCACCATCCTCAGAGGTGTTTAAGGAAAGACTGGATGTGAAACTCGGCAGACATGGTGATGTTGGGTCACAGGTTGCACTCGATGATCTCAGAGGACTTTTCCAACCTAATTGATTCTGTGATTCTCCCGTTGGGCTTTGTCCAAATGTAGCCTGCCCTCTGGAATGGCCTGGACAGGGGGATCTGTGCTGTGTGTCAGGAGACACTTAAGCCAGAGAGAACAGTGCTGTCACTAAAGCTCTGTAACTCTATTTCCCCCCAAATCATCCCCTGATGGCTGCCCAGACCCCTAATACAACAAATGGTAGAATTGTTAATGTGGCCCTGACAGGGCTTATGTTCAAAATCACTCGGTTTTTCTGCTTTTGGCTGAACAGCTTGCTCTTGTGTTCAATATCTGTTATTTCTCACCCAGACCTGAACCTATCAACCAGAGTTTTTCAGAGATTTTACAATATTACAGATATTCCTTACAGAACAGGCTCAGTGGATAAATAAATCCATCTTTGCTGGGCAAAGTGTTCAGATCCAGGCTCCCCTCAGATGACAATGCTCCATGACAGCACAAATATGGTCCTTCCAAATTCCCAAACTCTTCCAGCAAGTAGAACAGTCTGCGTAAAAATAAAATCTTAAAAATTGTTACGGATCCAATTCAAACTTTTTTTGATGCCGAGTACAAAACACAATTCTTGGCTATGAATTGAGGATTTTTCAGCTTCCTGAATGGTACCAAAAACAACAGAATACTGCAAGGAAATTTTCAGGAGGAACACACTGCTTCTCCAAAGTACTGCAGGAGTCTGAGTAAAAGAACATCCTCTGCAGTCTTTATCTATGGAGCGGAAATGAGGAAGATAAAATATTCCAGTAGCAAAACTTTTAATTGCACGATTGGTGGGTTTAAAACTTTAAAACATGAAAAATTAACATAAGAAGTTTCAGTTCCGACTGAACACCTGCCACATAAACCACTTGCTCCAGATTGTAAGGAGAGGTGCTGATACACAACCTCCAAACACCCACATCCAGCAACTGCCCCTGGGAACACCAGACAGGCAGATCCCACGTTATTCCACTGTGCCAAACCTGCATCTTTGGCTTGTTCAAGGTGATTAACCACTATCCAGGCAACCTCAGCAGCAAAACCTCCTCCTTCAGCCTTCAGCAAGCATCTTTCTTGCGAGAGAAGTAAAAATCTATCCCTCTGTCCTTGTGCTGTGCTGGTCCCCTCCTGCCCCTGGCATGGGGACTTCCACCCTGTGGCAAATGACAAGGAACAGTGAGATATTTACTGATGCTGCAACGTGGATTTGGTCACAAAGCAGTGCTGACATCCAGGAGAACGGGCACATGGAACTTCTGCTTCCCAAGTTCACTCAAACAGGCAGGAAGGCCTGAAAGGCACAGCTCTAGGCTGGGATTTAGGACACCAGGGTTTCTGGTAAGGTGAGCTGGGAAAGTTGATCCAAATTGAACTTTTGCCTGATGGAAAAGCTTTTTGGCTTCAAGTTTCACCACTGCCTCAAACTGGTGTCTCACTCCTCAAGAGTCCTTTCTATTGTCCCAGGAGTTTACTAATCCAGGCCCTCCAACAGCATGGATGAAGCAGATTTTGCTTCCACAAAACTTTCCACTCATGGCAAAGGAATTTGGCCTAAAATTTGGTACTGCACATTGGGACTAGAACCTGAAATGAAGGCATGCTTCGTTCTTCACTGACTTGGTACAGCACCTAAATTTGAGCCTCCACAAAAGTATCCTCACTCAGGAGGAGGCAGGGAAGATGCACAGGGAAAAGGCAAAATACTGAACACTCTTATAATACACAACCCTTGGTTACATCCATTTCCTTCCATACCCATCTCCTCCAGGAACAGCATCCCAGGCACCAGATAAAAGCCTTGACCTGCTGCAGGATCAAAATCTCATTCTGCCCCCATTCTGAAGGGGAGATACACCCAAAAATCAAAGTGCAAGGAGCAGTCCCCATATTTACAGGTCTTGCTGGCTCCAGTTTGGATGCACTCAAGCAGGAAGTTGGTTGTTTTTACTTCCACCTCCTGAACAGAAAGGACACTGTGTTGTTTCTCTTCTGCCCACCTGTACTGGGGGGTGGTCACACCAGTGGAGGCCTTGGAGAAACCCCATCCCTCTGGCTCAGAAGGACATGCTGGGGTTAAGCCCTGCTGACTGTACAAGGGACAGAGAAGCAGTAAAAATTTACACCCTTCACCACAGTGGGGACAGCTAAATAATCCTGGCTGCACAGTCCCTGCTGCAATGCAATTGCATTAAAACAACTTTTTTTTCCTTTTACACCTGAGAAAGAATAGCAGAACTCACAGAGACTGATGCAGAGCAGCCCCTGGAGCCTTCCCACCCCATCCCAGCCCTCCCAGTACTCACAGGCCTCTGGTGGATGTGTCGGCTCCACTCTGGGGCTGTCACCACTGGCCGTGGGTAGGTCTCACCTAGAGTTACTCCTGCCTGGGAGAGAGCAGCACTGCTCAGTGCCCAGGGGGTGTGGATGTCTGCTCCCTTGATGCCCTGCAGTTCTGGCACCCACAGCCGGACATAATCCCCCTGCAAACAGAACCAACGGGACAGGATCCATTCCAGTGACAATCTGTAAGTGATTCCCGGCAAGGCTCTTTCTCAGCTGGGAAAGAGAGGAGCCAGATTTCCAGGAGAGAAGCTGGTGTTGCACAGCATCAGTTACCTCTGACAAGCCTTAGCCCCTCTTGCTAAATCCTCCACCCAGAGTTAGTGCCTAAAGAGAGACCTGGATGCTGGAGCTCTTCTCCCGTGCTCACACTGCAGGCAGAGGAGGGAGGCAGAGGTGCATTTTCAGCACTGTTCACCTGTCCTGTTTAGGACATCCTGAAAGGAAGTCACCCACAAGAAGTTTCCCATGACTGAAGGAAAATAGGATGACTACCTGAGCTGCACACTCTTGTGTAAATTCCTGAATCTTTCCTATTAACTCTACTGCTGTGTCCTCTCCTAGGACTAATTTCTGATTTCTTGTTAAATCCTGCCAGCTACAGTGCCAAAAGGAAACAGCAGAGCCTGACGTGAAGCTAAGGAATAGTGTGGAAACAGGTAATGCAGTATGTGAATACTGGCTAAGCACATGGAAAGGACAATTTATCTGCTCCCACCGTTCAAGAGAGGATGGTCAGAGGAGTCACAGGTTTAATCTACTCTTCAGCACCTCTTAGAGAATGGTTCTGTCTCTCAGATAACTCCTGAGTTCTCCAAGAAGCTGCTCTGCGCTCAGCAAAACATCTGTGTGAGGTACTGATGGGATTTTGGAAGAACTGGTGATGAAACACTTAACAGGCTGACCAGGGAGGGTGTGGGGAGTTCCAGGGAGGGTGTGGGGAGTTCCAGCCTCCCTGGGGACAGCAGCAGGTTGTTAAAGCTACACACAACGAGGAACCTGCCCGACTGTTGGCCAGGAGACACAACAACTGGTTTATCTGTCCACACAGCACACTGACCTCCTCTGCTCCCTGAAAACACCACCTGCCCTTCACTGCAAACATCCCTGTAAAACAGCCACACAAGACTTACATTGCCATCGTAATCCAGGCCTTGTTTGATCATGTTAAACTTCCTGCTGTCCCGTGGGTCGTTGCCAATGCCAGCACTGTATAACCAGTTGCCGTAATTGCTACAAACATCGTAATCCACCTTGAGTGCAGAGGGAGAAAAGAGTCAGAAGAGCTGGGCTGGGCCTTGGTCAGTCTTCTCATCCATCCTTTAATTCAGGGGGAAAATTCCTTGAATGGGGTTCACTCCAGCCAGAGCTCCCCATGTCAGTACAGGCATCTGGCTCAGCAGAGGACCTGCATGGTTGCTTTTTACAGCTGGGATCAGCTTCCCAGGCTACTTCAGTTCACAATACTTAGGTCAGTGGGACAGAAAAAAGCTCAACCAAAGTCTCTTTCTCAGGTTTCTTCTTTTTAAAGGAAAATACTTCTCTTTCTGCAATCATCATCATCATTTGGCAGACTTCACAAGTAGCCCTAGCATTTGAATGCTCACATTCCAAAGGAAAGTATTCAAATATGAGAAAAAATTCTTTCTGACCAGTTACCCTGACACCACACACTGGCAAAATCATCTCTGCAGATCCTACTAGGCAATTTGGAGAGAAGTCTAACTCAGACTGTGCAGACAAACCACACAGTGTATATGAGGATGCAAATGATACAAACGCTGCAGTTTTTTTCCCACTGTCAAGTTATTCCTTCTCTAAACAAATAAAAAGCTCTTGAGGATGCTTATATAAAATTGAGCAGGGCTTTTGAAACAAGCACAAATGAGAGCAGAACGTGATCCCATCTGAGTGCTCTTCAGCTGGGCAGGGTGGCTTAAATCCAACACCAGAAGTTTTCCAGCTGTAAGACAATTCAAACCCTGCTCAGGATGTGATAGCAAGGAGGGTTTGGGATCTCTGAGCATTCCTAGGGGTGTCTGTGCTGCAAAAGCAGCAGCTGTGGCACAAGGAGCTGGTTCATGGCTGTTCTCTTTTCCCTTTACTGCAGCCACAGCAGCAACCAGAACACAAAGAGATGTTTCCAAGATTTCAGCCACTTCTTGGAGCAACTCCATGCTCCAGGATGGCAGAAGGCTCAGCCCTGTCAAGCTTTCTCTGCAGAGCCAGTGAGTGCTGGGGTCAGGGTGAGCAGCAGCCAGCTCTGCTCCCTGGCACCAGGCTTCCCCTTCCCAGCTCGCTTCCTCCAGCTGGTGAGATAAGGAGGGAAGAAAGATGCCATTGGAGGCCTGATTGTGTGATTAACATGCAGGAAAGCATGTGTGGGAGCTAAGGGCAAATCCAAGGGGGCCTGGAGGAGGCAGGCTCATTTCCCCCTCAGCCTTGCCCCTTCCTGGCATTCTCTTCTGTTTGTTTCTCTGCCTTTCCTTGGGGCCTGACCCTGTGAATGAAATCAATGGAGTCAGAGCTGAGATATTCTCAGTTCAGAACACCAGTGGCCTCTGGCCTCTCCCCTGGCTCCAGTGGGCTGCAGAGAGCTTGTGCCTCAGTTTCCCTGCCTGTCTGGTGTGGATGGCACACACAAACACTTGGTGGGCCTTTGCTGGCAGTATTGGAGATGAAATAGGCATTACCTTCCTTTTTTTTTGGAGGCAAGTGCTCTCAGTTTCAGTTCTGCACTGGCCTCTACCTTTCTACAGCCATGTGTTCCCCACCAAACTGATGATCCCCGTGTGCTGCTCTGGGGATGCCACCAGGATAGTTACAAAGCTGTGTGACACCAGACAGGAGGGAAGGGCACAAGGATCAGCCTGTGCCACACCAACCTACTGTGGCTATCAGCACCTGGGGCTTCCCAAGGTTTAGCACTCAGTGCAGAGTGCTAAATTCTGCTTCCAGCAAGGCTGGTATTCATGTTCTTAGGAATAAATATTGATAACACAGGCAGCATCTTTCTATTGTGAGACCTTCCAGGCCTTGTGGATAGCTCTTATCTGGTAAAGCATCACTGCATGGAGCTCCCCAAACCGCTTTCTGGAGGATCCTGAAGTCCTGCACCTTGTTTTTGTCCAAGCTCACTGCTGCTCACAGCACTGGCAAAGGAGAGGACCCAAATTTTCCTCCTGCAGCCAAAGCCATGACAGAGCCTAGCTCCAAGGAAGTTAAAAGAAAAAAATTACATTCACAAAAAAAATCTCTTTTAATTACAGTTATTGGCAAGGCAACTGGGCTTTCTCTGCCCATCCAGCACTCTGAGTGAGTGGAAAGTTTTCTGATTGGCAGTAGCCTCCTGTATCCCACAGATAAGGCCTTTGCTGTAAGGCTGATGTGAGTGTTTGGCCTTTTTCAGTCAGTACCATGAGAATCCATGGGGACTGAGGTCAGAAAAGTGACCCAGCTATTTAACTGAGCTCACACAGCTGCTGGCTGATACAGGAGGGAGGAATTGGTGCTCCAGCTGGCAGGGAGGCCTGTAACACCCCAGAATGAAGAAGGATGCCTCCAGCCAGGGTGGAGCTCCGTGGAAGCTGCTCCAGCCATTGTCCCTTCTTGCCTGTGCTTGCCTAGATGGCTTCCCAGCCCACAGCCATCAATGCACACAGACACACTGCCAGCACACACTGCTTTTCATGTTCTATTTCTGGGCTGCCCTCCTCCACAGCCTCTGGAGTGAGCAAATCAGAGCACTGTTAGCATAACTCATGCTTGAAAGTTTTCTCAACCTCTGTCTAAAACCCTACACAGAGGATCAACACCTACTGCAAACTTCCAAGCTACATCTTCATTGATGGCAGCTCATCTGTGGCAACATTCCTTTTACTTATGTGAGCTTTGGGAAGTTCACACCCTGCAAAAAGTCATGGGCTTGTATCAGCCTGAAAATTACTGATCATTGTGGGAACCAGGGCTTGTCTCTGACTGCCCTGGAGGATCAGAGACACAGGCAGGGGGCTTGGAAACTTTGGAACAGAGCCCAAAATACCTGTGGTTTGGATTTTAGCCCACAGGAATGATTGCCTACCTTAAAAGAAGAATTACAGGTCACAAAAGTTTAAATAGAGCAATAATAAGATTGTCACTGGGTCTAACAGTAGATTTTGGGTTTTAGTACAGAGGGATGGGTATTGCTAAGGTGAAGGAACCTCATGGCTTTTTAGGTTTCTTCCTTCTTCTTCACCCTCTCCATTTCTGCTGTGATGGTGACACAGGTGATTGGTTTAGAGTAGAGACCGACTGTGTAACACAGGTGATAGGTATTGGAAAGTAATTGTAAATAATGTACACGTAGTTTTTAGAATAAAACATAAACATCGCCCCAAGAGTGGGAAGTGTGTCTTCAACTGTCCTGCTAGAAAGACCTCGGCAGGTTAGAGAAAGAATGTTATAGGTAAGATAAAATAAACAACCTTGGAAGCAAGACCTGAAGAGCTTGAGCTTCGTCTTTCATCTCGGGCGTGAAAAAAAAAGGACTTTATTAGCTCGGGAGAATTTCTGCAAAAGCAGAAAACCCGACAATCATCACCTGTACCATTTCTTATAAATCAGGGCTGTCCTCCTGCCTGTCATTAAATACAAAGGGCCCAGTCTTACCAGCAGGTATTCAAACCATTCTGCCCCCATCCTCCAGTCCAGCCCCAGGTCCTTGGTGAGGAAGCTGGCGACGTTCTGCCGCCCTCTGTTTGACATGAAGCCCGTGGCACTCAGCTCCCTCATGTTGGCATCCACAAAAGGAACCCCAGTTTTGCCCTCTGCAGAGACAAGACACAGCACTGGGATTATCAGGATGCTTTTGGGCAGTCACAAACCAGCCTGTGGCCACGGATTCATTTCCAAGAGAGTTCCAGGGCACAGCAGCAGGGAGAGATTTCAGTGTGGTTTAGCTGGAGTGCAGCCACAAAGATCCACTGGAAATTAAATGGGATACCATGCCGAAAATTAAGCTGGGGAGAAGTTTTGGCAAGAAGGGAAAAAAAAGAAAAAGGTACAGAAAAATCTCAGACTGGAAAAACAATCAGGTGAGTTGTGGAGAATTTTGCAGAGTAAAATAAATATGCAGACAATAGTGAGATGGGCCAAGAACAGAAAGATTCCTGACAGGTGACTAACAGAGGGATGTACTGGACAAATCCCCCAGGGTTAGTACTTGAAAAGTAGAGTTTGTCTGTTGCTAAGGAAAAGATTTTCTGTGCCTGGGTGACTTATTTTATCCTGTGTACAAATGGGTACACGTGGCATTAACATGAAAAAAGATACAGGAGTGTGCATTACACTGATTCTAATACTTTAATCTATTATTCTCTCAACTTTTGAGATATTATGCTTGCTATTCATGTTCCAGCAACAAAGTTTTAACAAAACTTTGTTAAGCAAAGCTTAACTAAACTTTTAAAGAAAAGGCTGCAGGATTACAAAAGGTGTGATTTAGTCTAAATCTGTTGTAATCTTTTAACCAAAAGCAAATAGAACCCAACATAGCAGGCATGGCAATCTAAGATTGATAAGAAGGGCTGGTCAGCCTCTGAGTGACTAACTAGAAGGGAACAGCAGGTCACAAACTCTCCCTCCAGGGCAGGAAAATCCACCTGCAGTGCACCTCACAAAGCAGGGTAACCCTGTGGGCTGCTCAGCCTGGGAAGGGAAGCCACACACACTCAAAGCCTGGTGATGCCAGTTTAAATGCCAGCCCTGACCATGCTGGCAGCTCCCCTGCAGGGACCTGAGTCAGTGTCAGGGCACGTGTGAGCCCAAACAGACACGTGGAGGCCAAACACACCCAGCCAAACCTGCAGCTTCCACTGACCTTTCCAACAGTCAAAGAGCTGAAGGTCCTTTTTCCAGGGGATCTCTTTTCTTTGAAGCCCTGTGGAGGAAAACAGTGACTTGCTGATGCAGAAATACTGACACAGTCAGTTACTCACACCACAACACAGCCAGGGGCACTTGGACAGGAGGTGTGAGAATGAATCTCAGCCTCTCGGTGCCATTACAAACCTTCTGCAGAGGTTTAGAGATGAACCATTCCTCCCCTTGAGTGTTGCAAAGGGGTATCTTTTGCACACAGAGGGTGCTCAAGACCTAATGGATTTTGTCTATTTGTTTTGCTGATGTTTGTTTTTTTTTTTCCCCTTTTTCAATTAAAAATGACTCAGACCTCACAAGTGGATGGACATATGCCCTGGCCCACACTGGTATTTTCTTCTTCAGCTTTACTCCAGGACATCATTTATGTGAAATCTGTTTCTGCAGCAGGTACTACGCCCAGAATTACCTGGCAGAAGCCCCAAGTAACACATTGTCCCTGCAAATAGGACAGGAATGGATGAGGGGGATGATTTAATATTTGCAGGATCCAGTGGCAATTACAGCCTGCCATGCAGCAGAGCAGAGGCAGCAGGGACAACTCAGCTCTAGCTACAAATATTCAAGATCAGGCCCACCACTGGCAGCCAAAGCCATCAGAACAGCCACACAGGGCTGGCAGATGTGACACAGGCCCTGAGGGACACGTGTCCCTCTGCAGCCACAGCTGGATGCCAGGCAGGCTGCCCTGGAGCAGCTGAGGCAGTGCTGCATCACCTGCAGAGCAGCTCACCCAGCACAGGCAATGCCTGCAGGCTCTCCTGACACATGGACTGTGTTTTTGCTGTTGCACTGAGTGTTCAGACCCACATTTCACATGACACTCCTGTCACTGGGGCTGGAGCCGAGTCTCATTCTGATTCCTGTGTAGTGCAATATCTGCTTTCTTGGGATTCACCCTGCTGGGTCTGCTCCTGCCCTCTCCCAGGTCCTCTGGAAAACTTGGGCAAGCCTGAAGCCTGGATTCTGCTGAAAGGTGGAATGTCTCTGCAAAGAGTATCTTCACTCTCCTTGTGCTGCTATTTCCCACAGAAAAGTGTCAATAATACTCCCCATATCTAATCAGATTTGGGGATCAGTGTCCAGCACCGTGGTGCTGAGGCACTTCTGTGCTAACAGAGTTCCCAGCAGCATCCCAGGATGGTGACACAAGCACCAGGAGAGGAACATTTGTACAAATTAATGCCAACAGCCTCTTCTCTTACTTTCCTTGTTGTTAGAGAGCACCTTGCCCCCAGAAATGTGGTGATCCATACACACCTCTCAACGAGAAAATCCTTCTGCCATACTTCAGGGCCACAAACCGAAAGTAATCCCTCCACAGCAGTTCAAACAGGACCCTGAAACACAAAAGCCATCTCAGTATTTCACTGAGGGTCAGATATGATTACTGACTCGGATTTTGCTTCTGTACAACCCCTCATTTACACCGTGAGGTTTATTCATAATGAACAATTTCAGGGGCCTTCCCCGTGACACCAGTTCCTTCCCCAAGCCTATTTTATTCACCTGGCTTACAGGGAAAGCAAACTCTGCATGAGTCACTTGGGAAGCTTTCCTTAGCTCACATGCAGGAGCAGAGTTTCAGGAAATGTGTTCCTCCTCCATTCTTACTGGGATGTAACTCTCCACGGAGCAGGGTGAGGGCCTGATTCAGCTTCACACTTCCTCAGGAAAGAGCACATCAGCACATTCCTGAGAGCTCTGTGCTGATTTTAAGCAATAACTTCTGCAAGGGACTCTAAGACACCTTTCAAAACTGGTTTACAGTGCTCCAGCCCATTAGATCAGGTGCTAGGCCCACGGAAAAAAAGGACAATTTTATATAAAAACTTTTATGTAAAAAGAGCTTCTTATAAAATGATGGCACATCAGCCTCAGAGACCTGCTTCAATTTTATGCCATATGGGAAGAACTCTGCTCAGCTGATTTTTAGGCTGACAAGATCCTTCTGGATAATCTGGTTATGGAATGGAATCACAGAATTAGGGAATCAGATTGGAAAATACCTCTGAGATCATTCAGGCCCATCTCTGTCCAGGGACAGTGACTCCACCACCTCCCTGGGAAATCCACTTCCATGTCTAATCACCCTTTCAGAGAAGAAATTCCTCCTAACGTCCAACCTGAGCAGGACACTGTCCAAATCCTAAAAACTAGTGTCATAACACTGAGGTTCAACGAGTCCCTCATGTGCAGCACCATGACCTGCACTTCATTGTACAGTTGTCTTCTTGGGAGCTTGACAGCTTCATTTTTATAATTACTGAACATTTTAAAATGCTAAAATCACCATGGCATGCCAGCTGCCAGCAGGCTGGCTGACTCTTAGATGGAAAACGGGAGTATGTTCATTTCTTGAAATCTTTCCTCTCTTAATTGTCTCTGAAGTAAAAAAACCCCAAACATACACTTCATGTATTTAATCTGTCATTTGAATTTTAATGAAACTGAGCCTTTTGGCCAGAATGGTTGGCACTGTTCTGCCTGTTCTTCACCAACCACTGTGCTGTTTGACATGTTGCAAATGTAACAAACCAAAATGAATATTTAGCTCTAGAGCTTGCACAGATGTCATGGTTTGGGATTTTTCCCATCCAGGTCTGGTGTTCGGCCAGGCTCCAACACAAACCTGTTTCTCTCTCAGAGCTCCAGGTTCTGATTCACAGTGTGTGGGCAGATCTGAACAAGTTCAAGGCCAGCCCAGGGATGGATAAACTGAGAGGTGAGGAAGAGCACAGGATGCATTAAACCCAATTCCCTCTGCTTGGACATGGTGGTCATGGCCAGGCTGCTGAACAAACACGGGGCCACTTGCTGGACTTGTGGCCGTGGGACCTTCAAACACCATGAGATTTGCACAAGTCACACAGTCACTGAGACTTTTGGGCTCCTAGCCTTGGTCTGAGAAACCCTTTGGCTTTTATTTGTAAACTCTTCTTCCTTCTCATTTAGCTCCTAACAACAACACAGAGATGGATGGTGCTGATTTGCTGAGATTGTTTTCAAAAATCATGAACCGTTGTTTCCCAGCAATAATAATGACAACTGGTATTCATAATCTTTACTAACAAAGTGCCTAAAGCCCCTGGATGTCAAACACAGGCTAATAAATCCGTACTGAAAGAGAACTACAGTGCAACCCAGAGGAACCAGCCAGCAGGCACAGGAAAAACAAACATTAATTACAAAGAGAGCTAACAAATCACTCTGCTGTGTGTGAAACGCCAGGTTCCTTTTCAGAGAAAATTAGCCATGCTGATGGTGCAAAGACATACCAATATGTGCTCTGATTTGCTGTTCTCTCTCTCTCATACTTCTGGATCTGCTCATAGATGTATCGAGGTGAGATGCAGCCCAGTGCCAGCCTGAAAGCAGAGGAATGATGTCCTGAATGCCAGCACTGACAGCTTGATGGCAGCTCAGAGGCAGGAGAGGGGCAGTTTTGTGTCTAGATTTGTTGTAAAAAATGTTGTCTGGCTTGCAGTTCTGACCCTGACTTCCTAAATGGCTTTAGTCAAATTGTAACTTCTCTGCAACTCTTTGAGAGAGAGAATTTTCTTCCAAGAATCAAAATCCTCCCCTTCCTAGGGTATGACTGTTACAGGAGTCTCCAAGCTATGCAGATAGATCATTTTACTCAAGTTTGACAAGTTTTGCCTAAATGATTTAACAAACCCACTGACAAACCCAGGACAGAATCTCAAATATCAACCTCTGTATCACCTGTCCTACCTGTCCTTTTACCACAAACCTCTTTATCCTATGCCCAGGGCTGCTTTTCCTGAAGAACCTCAGTGGCTCATTTGAGCAACCACAGAAGGCAAGTGACTACCAAAAATGTGAGTCCTGGCAGGAAAACTGAGGAATCAAACCCTGCTCTGGCACTTCAGCCCACTGGGCTCCTTCCATCTGCTCCAAATCAGCGCTGTTGCAAGACAGGAAAGAACTTGCAGACTCCAACCCCATCATACAGGGTGATAAAGAACAATTTTTACCTTGCTTTTCCTAGAAATGCATTTTACTGCCATTTCCACTACAGCTTGTGGAAACACTGGATGTTCTAACGAATTGTGGAAAACAGGAAGAAAGGCTTTGAAGAGTTTTTTCCTTAATTGCTGACCAGCTCTAATGGCCAGTACGAGATGGGAATGGCTGGCTGCAACCTGATCTGCTCTGATTTTGATTATGTGACAGAGGAACATTTTGGGGCAGGCAGATCAGGACTGTCTGCTCTGGGCAAATGGCCAGCTTGGAAAAACTCAAGTGGAGGCCCCAAATAACAAACTTCTACAGAGCCAGCAGTCCTGGGATCCCAAAGTGCCACCAGATGGAGCCATCTACTGCAACCATCAAAGCACAAAGCTCGTTGGAAACAAGAAATCCTGACCTGTAACAGCCTCAGAAATTTGGTTTTCATTGCCATTCTGTTGGGAGAATACAGATGCTCTCAGGTTAGGCTGAACTGGGTTCTGCTGCTGCTTCAGTTCCAGTCTGGAATCAACTCTGCCTCTTCCAGCATCAGAGACTAAAGCCCCTATTTAAAAATCAAAATATTTACCTGAACAAATGATCTTTTCCAACAGGAATAATCAGAAGTGTCTCTTCACCCCGCAGAAGGAGAATGGCAGTGAGGTGGGGTGACTTGCTCCAGAATATCCAGGAAACCAGGACTGGGCTGATTTCTGCTACAGCCCTACCACCACACTGGAGCTGTGTTGCTTCCCTGCCTTTCCCTTCCCACACAAAGAGGCAAATGCTGAGTCCCTCCTGCTCCCTGTCCACACTGGTGCTCCCAGCACTCCCAGCTCTCGGCACAGTTCTGCCTCACTGCACCAGTTCCAGGGAACTGCAGCCTCAGAGCTGCCATTCCACAACAAAAAGAGCCAAAGGAATCACAGCCAGACCCCTACCCATGCCCAGCAGCACTCAGCAGACAGGTAACATCAGTTTGGGATGGCAGAATAGGATTTTCCAGTCTCAACAAAAATCTTTACCATGGTGCGAATTTGGTTGAGTAATCCATTCCTACCAGCCCGTTCCGAGTCTCCTTGTAAGAAGCAACCAAGTTCTGTGAGAGCAGAAGAACAAAAGGTTTTAATTCTTTACAAGAAACCTGCTGAACGTCCTTTCCTTCTGGAGCCAGAGCAATCAGGCAGGGCTGGGCTCCCTCTCCCGGCTGCCTGCAAGGATTGCACAGCTCCCCAATTCCTCCAGCCCAGGGACACGAATCAGGCCAGCAGTTTGCACTATAGCCCTGGGGTGTGTGTCACAAAGTGCTCCCCACCCTCAGCCTACAGCACGATTCCTTCCAGAAGCACTGTGCACCTGGCTGTGCTGCTCCCTGCCCATTCCCATCCAATTCTGGATCAAAAACCCACTGAAAAGCACCAGTGGAACTGACAGCCTTGTGGCTGCTTCTTTGGGGGTTATAGTGAATTAAAGAAATAAGAACATTGATCTAATATCAATGTCCATCTACTAACAGACAAAGACTCTCTAACAGTTTGGAGTTACAAAGTGTGTTTTTGTTATGACTTGGGCAGTGCGTGGGCTATCTCTCTAATGCACACTGCGAAGTTTCATAGGTGATTACAAAGCTTTTATGGACAAAAATGTTGAATATACAAAATACAAATGCATATTCATACCCTCGTCACCTCCCCTTCTCCGCTTCCTATGCTAATTGGCAAGGAG
Organism: Thryothorus ludovicianus; assembly: GCA_013397245.1. NCBI lineage: Eukaryota > Metazoa > Chordata > Aves > Passeriformes > Certhiidae > Thryothorus > Thryothorus ludovicianus. Next base: position 267,601 of record VZTB01015772.1, read on the forward strand.
GCTATTGAGCATGCATGGTTTATTTCTTGAAATGAGTTAGGGGTCTTTTTTATGAGGAATCAGTTAAAATGATGAAGTAAACTAAGTCTTCCTCGCTCTGACGTTTTTACCTTTTTGGTATTTGTGACAAATGAATCCTTGGTAGAGTTTGCAGCTTCTTGCCTTCAATTTGTTTCCTACCATGGGGAAGTTGGCTATTGTCCATAAAATTGACAAGCAATGAGTTACTAAATCTAGGCTATCTTATCTAGATCTGGCTTCTGTTGGGTACTTTTAGCTAACACAGCATCTACTCGAACTGTAATAGTAACTTTTCTAAAATCCTTAATACCTCACAATTAACATCTCAATAGAAGCTGTTTGACAGCACCCAACACTCAGCTGCAGGAACCCTGACTGCTGTGGTTTCTGTGCCCCACACATTTACAGCAGGATGCAGATGTTCCATGCTCTGAGCATTCCTAGGACAATGCAGAGGACAGGGAAGACCAATCTCTCCTTGATCACCTTCACTGCACAAGCTACAATTGCTAAAGGGCTGTTGTAGCTCACTGGGGAAGACAATATTTGCATTACAAAATTAAAAGGAACAGGTTTTCCAGCTCTGATTGACAAAGAGCAGAAGCTGTGCACACTTGTACTCAATTTGGTTGGGATGGAGTTAATTTTCTTCATTGTGGCTAATCTGGGGCTGTTTTGGATTTGTGCAGAAAACGTTGCAGAGAGCACACCAATGTTTTCCTTACTGCTGAGCAGAGCTCACACAGCCTCAAGGCCTTTTCTGCTTCTCTCAGCACCCCACCCTGAGTAGGCTGGGGGTGCACAAGGATTTGGAAGAGGACACAGCTGGGACAGCCGACCCCAGCTGACCCAAGGGGTATTCTAGACCATATGATGTCATGCTCAGCATATAAAGCTGGAAGTGAGGATGTCTGGAGTGATGCCATTTGGCCTCCCCAAGTAACTGTGATGGAGCCCTGCTTTCCCAGGGATAGCTGAACACCTGCCCACGGGTGGGAAGTATTAAATGAATCCTTACCTTGCTTTGCCTGTGCACAAAGCTTTTGCTTTCCTCATTAAATGGTCTTTAACTCAACATGTGGCTTTTCTCACTTTAATCCTTCTGAATCTCTCCTCCATCTCACTGGCAGGAACTGAGGGAGCAGCTGCTGTAGGGCTGAGCTGCCTCAGGGGGTTAAACCAGGACAATGCTCCCCAAAAGCAAAGGAATGCAGGAACTTGGGAAACACAGCTGAAAGATGCCCTGGGGGGTGTCCCAGTGAGGCACTGGGAACTCCACACTTTCAACCCATCCCAGCTGGAGAGGTGCTCCCTCCTTTATCCAGAAAACTGCCTGGGGCCCGATGCTGCTGGAAATCAGCAGATGTACCTTTGAATTCAGACAAGGCAAAGTCTGGTCTCAAACTAGACCAGAAAGAAGTAAAAGAACTCTCAGACAAAATGGAGCCACCAGGAGCTTCCCTCCATCAAAGCAAGGAAACAAATAGCTGTTATTGGCTGCAAGATTTTAAGCCAGACTACAGAAATCTCCTACTATTTATAACTGTGGGCAGAACTTGGGTCGGCTGTTCCTCAGCCCAGTTGCAATTCCAGCCCTTCAGGCCACTTTTCACTCCTCCAAAACACAGGAACTACATTGCAGACGATGTGTGATGTTAGCAAAGAAGGAGCAAATCAAGGTAAAGCAGCTAAAAAATTTTGTCCCAAGTCCCAGAAGTTCATGGAAAAAAATACTTCAGAGAGATGGCCAGAAAACTAGGTTCCTACGTATTTGGCTTACATTCCCCAGTCCCAGATGACTTCTTTTTGGTCTAGTTTGTCTCTCTGAAAAACTGAAATAATGCTAATTCCCTTCTTCGTGAAGTTTTATATGGGAGCTAAGGAAATATTATTAGGAAGTGAAATTGCAGCCTCACCCACTTGCACAGCCACATGTACAAGGGGGAGGATGTAGGCAAGGAAATGTAAGAGTTACCGTGTCCCAAAAATAATATTGCAGCCTCATTAAAGCCTGGGTCTCTCCTCCACTGCAGGGGAAGGCTGTTCGGGGGTCAGTCACAGGATCTGCCACAGAAAACACCAACACCTTGTTACCCCCTGGGAAAGCATCTCAAAGGCAGGGAGCTCAAAATCTAGGGATGCTCAGCAGTGGGGATGTCTGCTTTGGGGGCATGAAAGGTTGTGTGGTCTTCCTTTAAAATAAGGGTCATATGAAACATATCAAAAATCATTAAGAGGATGTTTCTTTCCCAGCTGCAGGACAGCTCTTCCACACAGGGAATTTAATTTCATTTTCAGTGTGAGTGAACTGAGGCTTAATTACAGTTTGAAGGGCAACCACTGCCTGTGTGTTTTGGTTCTCAGTAAGAGATGTATCAAAGAATCACAGGATGGTTTGGGTTGGAAGGGACATTAAAGATCAGCTTGTTCCAACTCCCCTGCCTTGGGCAGGGACACCTTCCACTATCTCAGACTGCCCCAAGCCCTGTCCAGCCTGGCTTTGAACACTTCCAGGGATGGCACATCCACAGCTTCTCTGGGCACCCTGTGCCAGGGCCTCACCACCCTCACAGGGAAGAATTTTCTAATCTAAATCTACTCTATTTTAATTTGAGGATAAATATCTGCCTAACCCAGCAACTGAAGGCAGATGCTTCTACAGCACCACCCAGACTTTCAGAGCCATGACAATCCAGTCATCTTTAGGGACTACATTTCATGTATCTCTCAAGCACAAGTTGCCTCTGCATTTTTACAAAAGGGCATTTTTTCTGTGACAGAATACAATATGCACTGCAAGATGTTTGGTTTGTATTAACCATCAGAGCTCAAGTGCAGCCAGCACGGGTACCTGATTCACCCTGGCTGAACATCTGGGAATCTGGAGCAGCGGGAAATAATTTACTTTGTAAACGACACTTTCCAAAACAAATCTAAGTAGGATATTCTTAAGAACAGAATCTAAGCAGAATTTCATTAGAGCAACTTCCAAATGAAGTTTTCTCACCCTTCTGTCCGAAATCCTCCATGGTGGGGATACTCCCTTCTTCCAGCCCTGGAGCCAGGGGCTTTAGCTGATCTGCCATCCTCAGGGTGGGCCGGACCTTGGCCTCGGATTCCAGCGCTTTTCGGAAGTGGGTGTAGACATCAGGCAACCTGCACAGATGGGAGCAGCCAGGTCACTGCCCCTGCCCCTCCACACTCCACATACCCCTTCCTCGGGAGCAGGATTAGCATTCCAGGCTGTCCTCTCACGTTTGTGATGCCTGCTTGAGCCTTCAGCGCTGCCAGGCACAATAGGGGTGGATGCCCCCGGGGATAACAGCCACCAGAAAGTCGGTCCTTCCTAAAATTCCTTTCTGCTTCTGATGCAAATTGTGCCTTTTCGATTGAAGGTGTGCCCCGAGAGCCAGATTTATTTCACCTAACTTCTGATTACAGCTGATCTCAGTGTAAAAATCTACGTCCTCCTGGTGCCTTTTCAGTCAAAGGAGAAAAACAGGCATTTTCATGACCTGGCTTGTCTGCCCTTATCATGTGTATTTTCTACAGAATACCATGAATCACTCAACTCCATCAACTACACTTCAAGTGACACCTGAGGGAGCAGTGAGGAGTACACACACCAAGGGGGGCTGGAAGTAAATCATCTCTTAGATCCCTTCCAACCCAAACCATTTAATGGTTCTATGAAGTCACTTCAGGTGAGGTTTAGATTAGATATTAGGAAAAGTTTCTTCGCAGAAAGGGTGGTCAGGCTGCAACAAGCTGTACAAGAAAGTGGTGGAGTCACTGTCCCTGGAGGATTTAAAAGATATGTGGACGTGACATTGAAGGACGTGGTTTACTGGTGAGCTTGGCTTAATTAATAGTTTGATTTTATGATCTTAGAGGTCTTTTCTAGTCCCTTAATGAATGGTCAAACACACACTTTGGCTTCATACACACAGAAATATAACCACTACTAGTGCAGAGGGCTGAATGTGCTTCCCCTTTGTGTGCCTGAGCATGACAACACTGTGCCATAAAAGCACAAACAGATGGACTAATAGGTCCTTTCTCTATGGGAACAGAGGACTGGGAGCCCTCCTGAGTGAGAAACAAATGGGACAGTGGAGGGGTGATACCACAGAGCAGCCCACCTGTCAATGGGCTTGAAGGGAAGATCATCCCGATGGTACAGCGTGGACCCCCAAAATGTCTGGATCTTCACCCCGTGCTGCCTACACACCTGGCACAGCCCCTTCTCCACATCCAGCTCCTCCTGCGTGGCCTGGGGAGAACAAAAGAGTGAGGCCAGGGCTGCACAAATGCAGCTCCCACATGCACAAAGATCCCAGTCTCTGGTCTTGCCCTCCTCGTGGTACTCCAAAAATTAACTTCACCCCTTTGCCCCATCGAGGACTCCCACTCAGGGAGTTCCCATTCCAGGAACCATCAGCTTCCCCAAGGTTAACAACACCACAGCCGAGAAAAGCTCTGAACACACAGGATCTGCATCACCACTTGGTCGTGGAAGAAACCTTCACAGCATAATTTTATCTTTTATCTGTGTCACTCGAGTGTTTCCCTTACCTCCTCATGGAAAACCACAGTGGTGACAGAGCCCAGCTGAGTAATCAGATCACAGACCACATCTTCCGGCTTCCCCTTCCTCACAACCAGGGTACTAAAATACAAAATACTGGCCTGAAATGGGTTTGATGTTATTGTTATTTATGTGTACAAGAAGCCACCATCCCAGCCCAGGCAGGCTCTAGTTTTCTATGGTGCACAGACAGTGTGTGGAGGCAGGCAGACAGGATTTGACCAGCCTGCATTTTTAGGAGCCCCCTGAACAGAGTTTGTAAGCCTCTAGGGCTTTGTTTGTGTCAAACACATTTCTGCCACTCTGGATGCCTTAGAAAGGATGACTGGGCACAAAGCCAGGCTGTTACCTAAGAGTGACTCTGCTCATCCTCACACTAAAGAGATTCAAGGGCTGGCTGATCCACCTTGTCTAAGTTTCTCAGAGGGGTTGATCCATCTCTGGAAATAATCACAGTGAGATTGAACAGGGCTCTGAACCTGATGTGGTTGAAGATGTCCCCTGCTAACTGCAGGGGGTTGGACTTGATGGCCTTTAAAGTTCCCTTCCAACCCAAACTATTCTATGCCTCCACGATCTTTTGCTCTGCAAAGCCAGATATTATCTGGTGATGGATTCTTCAGGCCCTGGTTTATCCCAGTAATGGTTCTAAAGGCATCACAAACAAGGATATCTGAGTCTGGAGACTGAATTTAGTGGGACAGGGCACATCTCCAGCCTCAGAAGCCAGGATCCATGCTGGTCTGTCTCAAGCCAGCTCCCAGGGAAAGCTCTCCAGGAATAAGGAAGGCTCCAGGCTATTGTAATTGCCCACATCTCAAAATTATGTTGTTCACGTTTCCCACTGTCAGCACTCACTGTCAGCAAAGCTGGCACTCCTCTGGGGTACCTGAGAAATCAAAACCCACGCGGCAGGGAGCCTGGATGGCTCTTTGTCCCCTGTGCAGGTGACCACAGCAGTCACCCCAACAGGGGCTACACATGGGACCCTACCGAATCCAACAGAAGGGCTGTGGCTCTCTGAAATAAGCCACCATCCGAGGCCGGGGTACCCGACACGATCCGAGTCACAGCGCAGGTACGCGCTGGAGAAGAGCAGGGAAATAGAAATGCATGCGCTATTTGCACGGTGCTTCCTCAACTACCTTCCTTTTTTCTGGAGTGTTTCCCTCAGATCCTTCACACTTTCCAGCAGGAACCTGAGCCTGTGGGGCCCCGTCTTCGGCAAGCTGTAGCAGTGGGTGCCCAGGTAGTGCCGCGGGTCGAAGCAGTAGAGGGGAATCACGAAATCTGCGTTGTGCTGAGCCCAGTGGAGCACCTGGAAGCACAGGGCGGGCCGTGAGAGCTCCCGGGGCAGGGTGCAGGGAGAATCCCTCCCCATCCTGCCGGGCTGTTCCTACAGAACCCCCGGCGCTCCCTACCTGGTTGTCGTGGGCGCGTAGGTCGCAGCGCAGCAGGCAGATGGCCGTGCCCGCTGTCCCCGACATCGCCCCTCGCCGTGGGCTCTGCCAGCCCGTCCAGCTCGGCTCTGTCCCCCTCTGCCCGGCCCCTCATCCCGCCCCGCCGGGGCGGAGCCGCCCTGCCCCGCATCCCCGCGTCCGCCCCCGCGCATCCCTGGGGACGGGCGGGTCCCAGCGCATCCCTGGAGGGCAGCAGGACCTCGCTCCCCTCGGTCTGGGCTCCCCCTGCGTCTCACCAGAGCCCTGCCCCGGCCTGGTCGCCCTTATTGCTGGGTGGTGTTTTTAACCTCTTTATCTTTTTTAATGTCTTTATCTTTCACGCAGCAGCATCCAGGGAACCGCCTCGCCCCGGCGGGCTGAGGCTCTCAGCGACAGCGACCCTCGGCAGAGATCGGTGACACCGAGCCTCGCCCTGCCCTGGCAGTGTCGATCGGGGTGATGCCTTAGGTTTTAGCTTTTATACTTTCTATATTCTGTGCTATTTTAGTGGGTAGCTTTAGGTTTCATATTAAATGCTACTGAGTTCTCTTCACAGAGTAGAGAGACAAAACAATTCTCTAGCTTGATACCAAGGACAACTTTCAGGCCTGAGAATTAAACCAGTGGTGAAGTGAGAAGAAAATAGCAGAGAATGGAGCTTCGTAACCTGAAGCTATAATTAGACAATTAACTCCAATATGCAAATGGACCAAAACTTATAAAACTGTGAGACCTTGTGATCGGGTGTCCATTTTGTGACCATTTTGGGGCATCTTGGATGTGGCCCAGCTGGGCTCTTGTGCAGCCCAGGTGTGCCCTTTGAGGCCTTTTAATAAATCCCCACTTTATCCTCTTATTCTGCCTAGTCTTTGTTCCAGGTCAGCCTCTAGAAGGCAACAGGTTATCCTTTTTATTAAGATATTGCTTATCCTTTAAATGCCAAGGCTGCAATGTGATGGCCACTACAATGTAGCCCAGTTTTGCCCAGAGCTTGTCACCTGCTGACCAACAAAAGGCCAGCTGTAGATTAGCATTAATTAATGTACTTGGTTCTCAGCACTGACAGGAGGGGCTGAAGTGAAAAGGCTTTGCCTCATCCTCTGGCTTCCATCAGCTGATGTTGGGCACTAGTGGTCACATATCCCTTACTCACTGAATTGTCCCTCAGCATCCTTTATTTTTTTCATTCAACCAAGCACAGGAACTGCCTGCCCAAGGAAGCAGTGGAGTCACCATCCTTGGGGACACAGCAGTGGATGTGACTGTGCTGGGTTAATGGTTGGACTTGAGGTCTTGTCCAACTTAAACAATTCTATGATTCTATGAAATGCTTAGTTGAGCTGTTCTCCAGCCACCTGCTTCCCTTGTGTAACTCCACTGATTGTCCTGGGATGGGAGGGAATGGAGAAGGGGTTAACAAGTTGTAGCAAGGAGCTGGTGATGATTCAGCATCCAGGTTTACAGCAATGTTGCTGCAGCTCATTGAAGTACCTTAATTGCTGAAGTGGAGTTTTTGGTGAAGCCACATGGTCTCTGACCAGCTGACCAGAGATTAAATGTGGTACCCAAACCCCAGTGGGTCCTGGGGAGTGCTGGCTTCACGTCCATCTCCTGCAGGCCTGTGGTGCTCTGCATGCAGCCTGCACTGGCTGGCAGTGGGAAGTGATGTTCCATCCTGTGTAACCCACATGACACATCATCTCCTGATCCCTCCTCTGTGCACCAAGGGCTCCTTTTCCTGGCTCAGCAGCTGCAGCCCATTGAGAACCAGTGACTCATCCCAGAGGGCTCATGTTCGGTAAAAGAAAAGAGGAGCCAAAACTTTGGCTCGTGCCCAAGGAAAACACTGCTGTCCACTCGCAATGCTGAGAAGACAACATGTCTCTTTATCATATTAGAAAGAATGAAAAAAAAAAAACCAGTTTATAAATCTTCCCTGTTTGCCTTTGCCTTCATTTGGACGAGGACAAACAGTGCAGTTGGCTTTGCTTTTGTTTGCAGTCAGGCTTCCCCCGCAGTGTCTTGGTTGACATTAAGCTGGGCCAAGTCTGGCAGTGCTGACATCCTCTTGCAGCTTGCTCAGAGCTGTGAGACAGCCACCCACGTGCCCTGCAACGCCAGGAGCCTCACCAAAACTGCAAAGAAGGGGTGCCCTGATGCCTGCAAAGGGGGTGTTTCCCATTGCCAAAGGAAGGATGGTTTCCACTAAACACACACCTCTGCAAGAGAAGATTTGAAACTCTTGATGTGACAGTGAGGAGAGAAAAGTGGGTTTAAGGGTGAATGTCTTCCAGCTTTCAATTTGTATGGATAGAAAAGGTGTGAGATGTCCCACACTGGCAGCAGGAGCAGTCTCTGCACCCACACAGCTGCTGGATGTGCTGATCCAGGCAAGAGTGGGCAGGAAAAACAGATATCCATGAGGGATGGGCACTTTGCTCAGGCCCAGAACCCAGACTTATACCCAGCACCCTACCCTTTCTGTCACATTGCTGAAGGTTGGTTTTATTTCTTTTGCACTCTTGTAGAAGAGCACAAAGTGCAAATCCTGTTGCACACTTGAGCCAGTGCTTCCTAAAACAGTGCTGATCACATCCACTCTGGGTTCTACCCTGAGAAAAAGGAGAGGTTTTTTTACTTACACAGTTTCTTCTCTTCAGATTCTGCAAGTACATCTGCCTGCTTCTGTGAGATGTTATGAAATCATCCTCTGAAAATAAGAGTAGCAGGGGTGTTTAGGAAAGGCAGTGTGGGCAGGAGTACTTTGTTCTAAAATTAGAAACCGGGAGACCTGGCATTGTGAACTGTAGGCCTGCCAGTCTCCTTGCCTGGATTTTCCATTCAGATGAACACAGTCAATGAGAACAAAAGCTTTCTTTTTTTCCTCATTGACACCTGTCTCTTTGCTCCAGGACGGTGTTCCAGCTTTCCATTCTCCCTCTGGGAAGCAGGGAAGCACTGCCTGTTTGCAATAGCAGCAACCTCTATGCCAATATGGAGAGAACAAGCTGTCCACTGTCATTTTTGTTCTTCTAAGTATCCTCCAAGAACCAGCTCCTTTCCTGGAGTCCTGAAGTTAGGCAAGTCATGGACTTGGGAGGATGTCTGTGAGCTTTGACAAAGCTACACAGAGGACCTGTAGTAAAAGAATTGGACATCAATGTGAACAGCAGCAGGTGAATTCTCTGTTTCTCAGAGAAAACCCCCTGGGATATCAGGTCATGGACAGTCCCCAACTTCCAAGTCAATAATCATTCAGCAGTGCTTTTCCCCTGGCTGCTGTGGATGTCCTTTCCCACTCATTAAAGCCATTTATGGTCTCTTGTTTATTCCTGGCATTGAATATGACAGAACTGCCAGTCATATCCATCCTGGATAACAGAGGATTGTACCTCATCACCCCTGCAGTAAGGTCACCTTTTGTGGCTTTTGCTAAACAAACACAGAAATATCTTAGAAATATAACCACAAAGTGACACTTCTCTTTCTTCTCTTTTCTTCTTTTTTCTTCTCTTTTCTTCTCTTTTCTTCTCTTTTCTTCTCTTTTCTCCTCTCCTTCCCTCCCTGTCCATGTTCACAAGCGCCTGTGCCCAATCTCATTCACAGTGTCTACCCATCATCTCAATTCAGATGGTGTCCCACCTGTCAAAAGCACAAATTGGCCTGAAAAATTTCCTTTTTCATTTTGGAAGCAAATCCCAACTGTTGCTCCTTTCAAGTCTCTGCGAGGACGACGCTTTTGCATTCAGCGTGTCACGCCTGAGATGTTTGACATCATTATTTGATGTTTTACTGATTCTCCCTCCGAGCCCTTCACAGAATCTTGAATCATGTCATCGTTAGCTGTTTTCATAAAAGCAGAAAAACTCTAGGATCAACACAGAGAGCAGCTCTGCTCAGGGACAGACCAGAGATTCTGTTCCCAGCCCTGTTGCATCCAAGCGTGTGCTCTTTGACTGTGACAAGCACAGTTTGAGTAGCGTGATAAATCCCATCCACCAAACACCTCTCTCTTTTCATGCATATCTGATACTGCACCTAGATCTATCTTTCAGCTTTTTGAACCATTACTAACAGTCACAACCTGCTTTTAATGCCGATTTCCTTCCAGAGACAATGCTTTGATGTTCTGACTGCAAAAGGCTTGGCACTCTCTTCCCTGGTGGAAGCAGCAGGACATAGCCCTGCTCCAAGGGTTCAGTTCTCTGCCTGCAGAAATGCAGCCACTCTTTCTACAGGTCAAAGGCTTTTCCCTGATGCCATTTGTCATCCTGGTTTGGAGGGGTCTTGCCACCAGGGGCTGTCTGGCCTTGGTTCTGCTTGTAGGAAAACGTAGAGACCGATTGCTCTTTGTAGTTCAGCTTGTGACCACTATTCATTAAATCTGTCATTTCCTCTTCTGCCTTTCAGCGGTGTTTCCTCCATCAGGAACCTAATGACCCTCTGCAAGCTCTCATCCACCTACAATTACTGGACCTGTGTCAGCTTTGCCAAGTGGTTTAAACACTGTTTAGTCTCCGGTGTCAGCTGCTGCTTATGGCTGGGACACAACACACTCTCACCTGGCTTTTATGATACCCTCAAAATACTAGGAAAAAATATCTACCCAGGCAAAGGATCAGACATGCACCACTGCAGCTGAAGTAGCTAAATATCAGTCAAGTGTACTCACATCCTTGGCTGAGGGAATTCAACAGAGCCAACCAAGAATTTACTTCAACCCTCAGCTGACAAAAAAAAAATAATAAATCTCTGTTCCAGAGGCTTTTAAAGTGAAATAAAAAATCAGCTGTGGTTTTGTGGTCACAAGTAGATCTGGGAACGTGATGTCTGTGTTGTGCTCTGCTCCATGCCTCTCTCTTTGTTCTTGGAAGGGATCATTTCAACCCTCTGCCTGCAACAGAATTTCTTCTGCTGTAAAATGGATGCAACATCACTTCCCTCTTGCACAGGGCAGTTTGAGTGGTGACTGCCTTCATATCAGACACCCAGCCCTAATGGTGCTATTAAGAGCACAGAAAATTCTAGAAAATAATATATGTAGAGGGTTACAGTTAAATCATCTTAGATATTTAAAAACATCCAGGTGTTCCTGTCCACTGGGTTAAAAATTAACAGTCACCAGGCAATTTCAGACAGGCAGGCTGTGACACAAGGACAAGGACTGCAGCTCTGAGGAACAGCTGTCCTCCACAGCTTTTTCTTCTTCACACCCCCACTGAAGAGGGGGCTCATGTTGAGTTTTGCTTACAGGGGGCAGTAGTCCAGTAGGCAATATTTCTGGGAATCACATGAACACTTTTGCAGGGTAATCATTGTTAGAAGGAAATGCCACTTTAAGGTATCACATCTATTGGAATTTTCTCTTGGAGACAAACCCCAAGGGGATCACGGTCCTGCAGCCATCTTCTCCTTGCCCTGCAGAAAGTCAGATATTTTGCTGGAGATGGGAAGAACCAACATTGACCAGGGATGTGAAACACTGGCCTGCAGGCTCAGTATGGGGAGCTTAGTGCTGCTCCTGCTGGTGACACTGGCATCATGCTTTGGCCAAGGAGAATGCCAAAGGAATGGAAACAAAAAAAAATCCTACTTAAAAAAAAAGCCTTCACTTTCTCCACTCCTCCTTGGTTCATATTTGCTGTAGTCCCCACCAGTCTACACCTAAAATAGCTTTTGTCTGTTGCTCTTTAGCCATTTAGGTCGGATCTACCAGCTGCATTCTGAACTTGCCTCTATTGTACTATTGCAGCTGGACTGTTGCCATCCTCCCCCCATGGGTTTTCTACAGATCTATATTTCAAAGTTATGGCTCTCGCAAAGCTCTGCTCTGTGAGTTCAGACAAGCTAAAAAAAAAATTAGTCATGTTTCCTCTAGTCCTGGTGCTTTACTAGGCTTCCTATTTGCAATCAAATTATTTTTAATTTTGACCACGTTCCTATTGTTTGCCAGGAAGATAATCATCTTATCTCGCCACCGGGATATTTCTCTCCTTTCTCATGTAGTTTCAGATGGATTAAATAAATACTCCTTACACAAAGCACACCAAGCTGGGCAAAAGGGCACTTCACCATTGCTGGCTGATCTGAAATTTAGGAAATGTCTCTTTTCTGAGAGGAAAAAAAAAAAGTTTGGAAGGACCCAGACATACCATAACAGCAGCTGTGCTAATTGTACACTCTCAGTTAATTTTTATCCACCCCAGAGTGGCTTTATGGAAATTTGTGGGTGAAGTTAAAAGTCAGTGAGTGACACTGGCTTGGTTTACCAGCACCAACAAGGGCCACAGCTACAGTCATTTTGAGTTTTTAGTAAAGGAGAAGACAAAAAAATGCCTGAGTTGTCCTCTGGGACCTTTCTGCTCCTTCTTCCCAGACGAAACTGTATTTGGTCCATGCAAGGACCAGGGGATCCCCCCACTGTGCCATCTGTCCATCCAAGGAGAAGGATTTTCCCAGGACCATCAGTGGGTGCTTTTCTCCCCCTCTGTCTGTCTGGAGATCCCATCCAAGGATCTCCACTGCCTTTTGAGCTCTGACTTGGAGCCCTTTCAAGGGAAGGATTTCTCTGACCAGGCTGCCAGCTCAGAGCAAACCCAGTGAGGAAGACCAGGCACCCTCAGGCCCTCCCAGCTCCCCGATGCCCTCCTGGAGGAACTGGTTTGCGAACGCGCAATGGAAATTTGCGCGGACGAGGGGCACGGCTCCAATCCCCAGGCTGCTCTGCTTTTGTGTTTTGCAACCTTCACCCACATCCACTTTCCTCCTGCTGGATGCTGAGCGCTTTACCTCCAGCTTCCTAATTATCGGAGCGCCGGCGCTTGTGTTTCGCCGCAGATGAGGAAATGAGGACATATGGCTTTTGTGATAAGAGATTTATGCGAGCTGTCTGTGCAGAAGCCCTGCAACTTTCTATACAAGTCCATTTATAAAACAAAAACACGTGTAAACAGCCAGGTTTTGATTGTTTCAGTGATTTCTTCCCCCTCGTGACAGATGTAAAGGAAAAACTGGTGGTTTCCACTCGGTGCGTGCAGATAACTCTGTGGCAAACGGGAGAGATCCCACTTGCAGTAAATCACTCGATACTTCCTTTGATTTCTGTCACCTAAAATCCAGCTTCACGTGGGTAAATGAGAAGAAATGCAAAGAAACTGGGGCTCCATGGCTGCTCATACATGATCCCCTTTCAGCTTTACAGGAGTTTCAAATATTCCTGAAAAGCTCCTGGCAAGAGTAGAGTAAATAGTGCAAATTACTAATTGAAAAGGCAGCCAAAATCCAGTGGCTTTGACTACACCCCTGTAAATTGGTTATTTTTCAAATCAAGAGAGATTAGAGAAACGGGGGTCATATTCTCAAGGAAAAAAATCCTATTTTCAGTGAGGACAAAGAGCAGGACAGTCTGGAGTCACATACCTATATCCATGTGTGGGCCATGCTCTTTCAGTCCTTTTCTTGTCCCTTACACTCTACTAAAAAACAGATAATTGTAGGATAGGGAATCTTGCTTCTTTTCAGGGAAAGCCTCAAGGTCTTCTCTGAAATTTCTGGGGAGGTGAGATGGAAACACAAAATCTCCATTGCAATTTTTGGCTTTCCTGCAGGCTCAGCTGCAAATGCCACAAAGATAATATTTCTTGTGTGATTTTCCACAATATTCATGTGCCAGATGAACCCATAAATGTCCTGGAATAGGTCTGACCTTACCTGAGAAAGTTTAAACTGAGCCTGTTTGCAGATAAACAGGGTAATTCTCCAGGGCTTGCAGCTTCACACTTTTCACCAGTCTGAGAGAGTCACCTTGCAAATGCAGCTTGGTTTGGTTAACATCAGTTCCAAGCACGATGCACATGTGAAAAAACGTCACAGAAAAATGCCCTCCAATGACATTTCCTTAACAACCTCCCCAGAAATCAGACCCTCCTCACTTTCACTCTGTCCTTTTTGGAGATGTTTTTCCCTCTGTTTGGGCAGAGAAGGTGAGTCATGGAACAGAGGCAGTGTGGAAATTTACATTCAGCTATGAAAGTGCATGTTATGACTATCATGAAAAAAAAAAATCGTGCACACAACTCAATCTCAGTGTAAGTCACGCCCAGCTTCAAAGAAATATGAGTTTAAACCTGTTCTTTTTGGTTGATTGACACTGCTAGCTGCTGCAAGCTGCTTCCTCTGTGTGTCACATGTAGCCTTCAGCCTTTGCTTTGTAGGATCTGAAATCTCTCTCCAGGCAGTTGTGTCCAGTTAGGTGGATGGACACAAATGCTGGTCAGAGAGGGCTGGGGGGCATCTCTTTGCTCTGACCCCCTCATGGAGCAACTTCCCAACCCCTCAAGATGAGGTATTGCAGTATTCCCAAGTGTTTGATGGGTGGCAAAGCCCTTGCTCTTGGGTTTTCATGCCCTGAACCCTCTCCCCCAGGATGGGCACTGAGCATTTTATCTTCAAGTGCAGGACTGGCCCTTTTCCTTTAAAATACGGTGCCTGCTGCTGCCACCTACCTTTTGTGCTGGAGTGGATCCTAGAAATATTCTATACATTGAGTCTGGGAAGGAGCCCAGGATTTCCTCTTCATCCCAAAAGCTAAAGCCATGCTACAAACCACGAGGTTAATTTGTTGCGTGGGCAGGAGGCTTTATTTGCAAAACATTTCCTGCCTCCTGGAAGGGGGAAGGTTTCAAAACCTATTGAGAGATCACTTCTTGCTCTTGCCTGGTTGTGAGGGCTTTCATACATTAGATTTTGGCTTCTGCCCTGCAGAGCAGGTGGTCATATCACCCAAAGAGCATTTCATGCAACAGGAGATGCAGAGGAAGGTGTCTGGGAAGTGTGTCAGCAACTCTCAGCAACTGAGATCTGAACCCAACTCTCACTCTTCTCGACCACTCCATGACATTGTGATAGTAAAACAGAAGCAGAGGTAGAGATGAAATGCCATCCCCAAATGTTTGTACCCAGAAAACCTCTGCATACCTGTGGGCATTTTTGAGGAGGAGCACAAAACCCTTAGGAATGCTGACATGTGTGGTTTGTGCCAGGTTTGTCTATCAGGCAGTCCCCAGTTCTCTCAGAAATATTTAACCTAAATATATGTGGCTTTTCTATGGGTCCTAACAGTAAGAGGGACATAGGAGAGCTCTAAGTCTCCTTTTGCACCTGCTTTTCTGCAGCAAACAGCAGACCTGCAATTAATTTTCGGTGAGGAGGAGCTGCAGCCGACGCAGCTCTGCCAAGCCCAGGCGTTGCCGTGCAGAGGTTTCGGCATCACAGGCTTGGATTTATGTGCTGACATCTCTTCCAGGCCCATCCCCAGCTCCAGCTTTCAGCTGAGGAGCTGCTTACAATCTCTGAGTAAGTAATTGGTTCCTTTTCTTTACCCCAAGACAGCATCGCTCCTGTACAGTTTGGAAACTAAGTATAGGAATGATTTCACCCACCATTCTCAGCTATCTTGATGGGAGAGAAGGCCTGGCAGACAGCAGCTTTATGTTGCTGTGCAGGGCAGGAAGCAAGAAAGGATATTATATCAAACAGAAGGCATGGGAGAATTTCAGGTTAGATGGAGCATACTTAGTCACAGAAGAATTGGGTCAGTGCTCTGGGACCTGTGTTCACTTCCTGCAGGAACCCTAACTCAGCCCAAAATAGAAGCAGTTAGGTAAAAGCCAAATATCTTCCCATTTTTCTCCCCACAGCAAATACTAATGCTTACGTCATTAAAGAAGAAGCATAAATAGAACAAGCCTGGGGCTGTGATTTGCAAAGATCTTGATCTGTGGATGAACCATCAGCTTTCCTAATAGCTCACTATTACCCACTTGTGCCATCAAAAATTCGCACTGAAGATGCTGTCAGGATGAAACAGGGCCTCATGTGTGCCAACATTTGCACCAGTAGCTAAAAACCAGAGCACCCATCTAGAGGTTTTATGTGTGATGTGGTTTTCATCTCGCTGACTGGGACAGCATGGGACAGCATGGAAGGATCCTAGTGGCAGTTTGATCACTGTTTTGGAAAAGAAGGGAGAGTTTGGCTCTGTGGGTACAAGGTGTGCCACACCTGTTGTCCTCAGGCACACAGAACAGCCCACGCCTGTTTAATTTAATTTCACCATACAGAGGCACAACAGCCCCTGCCTGAAAAACTCGGGCTTCCCCCTGCTCTCCACTGTGCCCAGCTCTCCAGAAACTGGCAGCCAGCTCTCCAGAAACTGGCAGCCAGCACCTGTACAACACCTGAGACTCCCCACAGAGCCACACACCTCTGCCCATCCTTCTGCCAGGCTTTGGAAATGTTTCTGAGAGTGACTCGAGCCAGCAGAATCCAGGGGCAGGTCCTCAGCACGCCCATCAGCAGAGAGCTGTTGAGATCAGTGGAAACAGCCTGGACACACATGAGGATCCTTATATTGTTCAGGGACACCCTGGAACTGAAATCCCCCTAGCAGGATTCCTGGGGCACCAAACACATTCAGGGAAAGAAGAGATGCTTGGAAGAATTCCAGCTTTCAGCAATAATTGGTGTGTGCAGAATGGATTCCCATTTAAACCAGGTGGTTTTAAAGGAGCTGCCTGTCACTTTAGTGCCTTATAATACTTGAACCTCAAGTTCTGGGGTCCTGTGCCTGGTTCCCAAGGTAAACACATGTGATTTATTTCAGAAAGGCATCTGCAGAGCAGGAATTCATGACATACATCCCTGATGGGCAGCAGCCAACTTCTCAAATGTGCCAAGTTGCCAGAATTTTATTAAAAGCTGTTAAGAGTTAGAGGGAAGGTGCAGAGAAAAGCACCCTCCTTCCCAAAGCCAGGTGGCTTAGGCTCCACTCATGCTGCTTCCCGAAAGGATGAGGCAAGCTGCAGTCAGAGGTTCCTTCCAGCAGCAGCTCAGTCCCCCTGGATGTGTCTCTGTAAGCTGCACAAATATTCTGGGCAGGGGGAGGGAGAGAGAAAAGAGTGAAACCTATTCAATTACATCAGGATCACGATTGGCCTCAGTAAAATCATTTATGGAGTGAGGGAACCCGGAGCGGTTTGGGCTGGAGCCATCTGCAGTTATTTGGTATATACAGAATCGGTTTCTATGGATTTTATTAATAGGTCACGCGATTGTATACGAGGATGTGAGATCTGAATCTCTCAGGAGGGGTCCCTGGTCGGGGTTTCTATTGCCTTTGCAGGCAATGGCTCAAACTTTCTTGCAGCAGTAACTCCTTAAAAACTTGAGGGGAATGGGGCTGCTTTTAGGATCCAGCCCATTTTTTTCCTCCCCCACCAAAATCTTAAATTGACTTTGTTCCTCTTCCTCTCCACAACACATTTACTTTTAAATGGGGAAACAAGGAAATAATCAGAGAAAAATTCTTACTTACTTTTTCCATTGTCTGCATGAATTTTCTCTCTTTCCCACCAGTCTGAGGGATATCTGGTACATAACTCAGCTCCCACTTCCATCTGTTTTTCAGCCTCTTGTTGGCCCTTTTTAGGGGTAATTTTGCTTCTATGCCATTGTTGGCTCCTTCCATACAGAGAGTCGAGCCCAAAGGAACTTGGACACACAACAGAGATTTGGGACAGTGGGTGTAGATCAGAACAGTCCAGAGGCTTCTCTACCTTCCCAGAGAATTGCCCAGGGAGCCCTGAGCTGTTCTGGAGAGCAAGCTGTGACTCAGGAACAGTCTAAAGCTCTTTGGTCTTAACTATGGCTCAATTTTACTTTGATCGCCCCAAAGAGACAAACCCAAACCAAATTATCAGAGCAATTTCTTCACATCCCAGCTGGACCCTGCAGAAGCTACCCTGCTGCAGCAAGATACCATCACCTTCACCACCATTCCAGCTGATGAAGCCTCATCCCAGAATCAAGGGGTTTCACCCTTGTTTTCTCTCATCATCCCCTGATTTTTTGTGTCAGCCCTAGGTAGGACAGCTCGCATCCAGCCCCATTTTCCCAGCAGGTAGGAGAACCTCAGCTGAAGCACAGAGGTCACATTCCACCCTTCTTGAAAGCACACTCGGGGATCCCACGGTGTCTCAGCAGGGCTGATATGACCTGTGGGAGCCCAGGAAACTGCACCAGGACCGAGCGGAGCTGAGAGATGGGGCTTCATCATCCGGGGTGCGAGTCAGCCCGCGGGTCGGAGCTGTCCCGGGATTGGGAACTGCCCTGGGATTGGGAACTGCCCTGGAATTGGGAACTGCCCCGGGCGTCCGAGCCGACCGGGGATTGGAGCAGCCCCAGGGGTTGGATCGGCCCCGAGAGTCGAAACTGCCCCAGGGCTGCCCCATGGGTCAGAGCTCATCTCGAGTCTCATCGGGGCTAAATCTGCAGGGCCAGGGAAGCACCACCGGGACCGAGCGGGGCTGCGGGACGGGGCCATCATCCGGGATGCGAACCCGCCCGGGGGCCGGACTGCACCACGGATCGGAACCGACCCGGGGTCCGGAGCTGCCCGGGGGCTCGGAACCACGCCGGGTTTAGGGACTGCCTCGGGGGTCGAAGCTGCCCCAGGGTTTCGGGGCTGCTCTGGGGCTCGGAGCTGCCCCTAGGCTCGGAACCACGCCGGGGGTCGGGGCTGCCCTAAGGGTTTGGGGCTGTCCTGGGGCTCGGGACCTCGCCGGGG